>OY288290.1:51898333-52208556 GCA_958450335.1 Hibiscus tridactylites
AATTATATATATATATATATATATATATATATATATATATTGAAATCCTAATATGAGTTGAATTAGGATTACAAAGGCTATACAAAGGCATGAGAGATCTAGCAGTCATTAATGCTTTTGGAAAAACCCTCTAAATAGTTTAGAGAGTTTTATATGTTCGTTTCAACTGGTAAACTAAGTAGAGATTAGAGCGTTTTCGTTGCGGCTTAAGAATTGACATCGTGATTGGATATCTATCTTCTGCAAATTCAGAATTCTAGATTTTAAACAGGTAATTCTTCACCCTTATTTACCCCGATTCGTTACTCATACATGGATCTCTAGTGGTGATCGTCGAATATTTTTCCGCTACATCATGGGGTGTACCGACGTGATCCAACAGTTAGACAGTGATATGTTTGAAAACTGAGCGGTGGTCCTTTTTTGATTCAGCTTTCTGAACACCGGTGGGCCCTTTTTCTTTCTTAGATTCGCCGTCTTTCTTTCCTAACTAGCGCCGTAATTACTTTCTTGTTTTTGAGGTTCTCCCCTATCCCTACAGGGTAATAGGCTTCTCACTCTTCGTCAAGGCTTGAGGGCTTTGAGTTTCGCGTGGCCTCGATTGAAGCTCTTAAGAGACTTGCTGTCGGGGTGTCTTGGTCAACCTTTGTTGCATGCATGCACTCCCTTTCAGTCGTTTCGACTGCGATCACCTATGGTTTCTCCACGATCTTCTCGTCGTGCTTTTTACTGAGTGTTGCATCCGATCTCCGATGCACTCTTGCTGTTGTTGAAGTTGTTTTAACGCGGTACGGGTGCATTCTTCCATGACTTCTAGTATGCTTTTGCATGCTGGCTAGCTGGTTGTTTAAGTCTTGGGAGAAGGGAATTTCCTTTCCCTCTTCTTTCACGATTTGTTACCGGGAGTCGCTCCTCGTCATTTCGTGTGATTCAGACTGAAAAGTGAAGGGCCCACGCTCACCGCACCAATTTGATTACTAATGTGAGCAATTCTTTTGTATGGTGGTCCTTTGGTCGTTTTGAGGATAGAGATGCAGGGTTCTCGTTGTTTGTTCTTCTGGGATCTAGTCGGAACCCTCTTCGTCCTTACCTTGTTTTTGGATGCATGGTTCCTTATAAGGGGTCGAATGGGGTGAGGACATGTATCAATCGAGGAGGACAAGTGTGTTAGTGAGTCGGGCTCGCTGTGAGTCGGTCATGGACGCAAATCACGTGATTCAGATAGCGTTCGCATGTCGAGTCTGCGACGGGATGAATTTGGCTATGCTGATATGCTCGTAGAGGGTTGTGACTGGGCACTCGCATAGGCATAGTTCGCCGATATTAACACTTCTTATTGTTGGCTTTGATTGTTATTTTAAAGATTTTAGTAAGGTTTAAATAATAAAAAATAAGTGCCCAAATTATACTTTTTAAAATTTTAAATTCTTAAAGTATTTTTTATTTTAAAATAGATGTTTAAAGTTTACACCGTTATAATTTTAAGTGCAAGGTAGTTAATTAAGATGAACTTTTAGATATAATATAAGGATTAAAATATTTCTTTCTACAATTAAAAGACTAAAATGAATTTTCATGAATAATAAAAGAGATGCATGCATCCGTTGGAAATTAAATGCTTCGGCGTTTCTTGTATTCGAAAATTGTTTGTCCTTACCTAAGTTTCAATTCTATAAAAATAGAAATACAACTGCTCCCTTAAAGAACTATATGCATCCGCCCTCAAGGAACTGCATGCATCCGCCATTCTCGTGCTGCTGCTGCACCCAGTGAGTCAGTGAATTAGCCATTAATTGTGCGGCTCTCCACCGCCTATCCTGTGCAAATTGCAGCATTTCATCCACACTTATTTTTGTATTTTTTTAAAAGCTTAATACCAAATTAAGTGTTTAAATTATCTTATTTTTTTAGGTATCTATTTTTTTCCCTTTTAAATGTTTAAATTATTATTATTTTAGTTAAAATAGGTGCTTAAACTATCATTTTTTTATTAAAATAGGTGTCACAATTTGACCTTAAAAAGGCAAAAAAATATAATTTGGGCACCTAAAAGGAAAAAAAGGGATAATTTGGGCACTTAAAAAGGAGCAAAAAAATTTATACACCTAAAAGGAAAAACAACAAAATAGTTTACACACTTATTTTGACATTAAGCCTTTTCTAAACCAAATGTGATGAAGCCTAGGGGTGTTCATTCTCGGGTACCTGGTCTTTCAGGTATTAGAGTTTTTTGGCCCGCTCTCGGCCCGTAATTACTGGGTACCCACTAAACTCGGGTACTCGATCTTTTGAGTATTGGATTTTTTAGCCCGGCCCCGACCTGTAATTACTTAGTACTCGCTAAACTCGGGTACCCAATTCACTTATTTATTTGTTTTTTTTTAATTTAAAAGTTTTAAAAAAATCACTTAGTAAACATATAAAATTTAAAAGTTCATAATACATAATCCAAATAAAAAAACCCATACAAGGAGTGAACATTAGAACAAGTCTCGTTAAAAAACCTCATTAAACTTAAATAGAGAAAAAAATGCACCGTAACAATATTATAAATTCGAACAAAAGCCATAATAAACTACCCAGCAACAGAAACCATAAACAAAAACCATATTGTGGCTCATGAAACTAGCCACGAGAACACAACAAACCTCCACAAAATATAAGCACCGGTATATATATTAATCTCGTTTTTTCTTTTGAATTTTGTATTAACAAATTAATATAAATATTTTTGAAAAATTTAAAATCTAAAAAGTATATAATGCAAACATAGAATTTATAAATTTAAATTTAGTTTTATAATAAAAAATATTAAAAACTTAAAATAAAAATATAATTTAAAACTAAGAAAATAAATATATTAAAAAAATCAGGTCAGGCATCCGATTACAAAAAAAAAATGACCCAGACCCAACCCAACTACGCAAAAAAATCTCGAATCATGTAATTTTCTTTTAAGAATTACCTGATTTTTAAAAATTTGAGTCGACGAGCCAGGTTAATCAGATCGAATAATTTTAAACACCCTATCGAAACCCAACTCCTCTATAATTTGGTCCCGTGTGTGTTTTGGCTGTATACTTGAAAGCAACG
This sequence comes from Hibiscus tridactylites, assembly GCA_958450335.1. NCBI lineage: Eukaryota > Viridiplantae > Streptophyta > Magnoliopsida > Malvales > Malvaceae > Hibiscus > Hibiscus tridactylites. Next base: position 51,901,427 of record OY288290.1, read on the forward strand.
AGGAAATGCTATCTTTGTAAAAAAAATCTTACTTTTTTATTATTGTTTTTAGGAAAATTCTACAACGTGCGACGAACACCGATGGACACCACTAATGATGAACACTGATGAACACCATTAAATTAATTAATAAAGATTTAAAATTCAAGGACCCATCAAATAATTAATAATTACTTTAAAAATTCAATTAAATTATTTTTATATATATTAAATTTTTTTAATAAGGGCAAACTATATATTTAGTACCTCACCTATTTCCATATTTCTATTAAACCCTCATTATTTAAATATTAATTTGACCCTATTCTCTATAAAAAAAAATTAATCATCAACCTAAAACCCTAAACTATTAAACCATAAACCCTTAAAGTTTTAAACCTATACCCTAAGTCATATACCCTTAAAAATATAATGTACCAACACCCAAAAAGAAATAGTACGAGCTGAAGTGACACCTCCAAAAAGAAGCAGCAGCCAAAGTGCAACACCCAAAACCAACACATTCTTACCCATTGCTTGCCATTTTTCAATCAAGCTATTAGATATGAAAAAAAAAATTCAAGCTTTACACATTGAGAAGAAATGCAAAACCTTATTTGGAATCTGGGTCTTTTCCAAAAAAGTGAGTGAACAGTGGGAGCTTATGTAAAACAATGTGTTTTTCAACAGAAAAAAAGATGATTTTTTTTTCTTGGTGTTTTTTTGAGAGGGTGAGAGTTAAGAATAGTGTGGTGTGTAGAGGGAGAGAAAAGGGAAAGAGACAAGAAAAGAAAGAAAAAAGTAATCATAAAAATTAATGATAAAGCAAATGAACCAAAGGGGTCTCGCTGTGACAGTGAACAAGAGAGAGGGGAAATCAATATCACGTGATTATATATGGTTTAGGGAATATGTTTAAGAGTTTAAGGGTTTAAAGTTTAATAGTTTAGGGTTTTAGGTTGATGGTTAAATTATTTTTTATAAAGAATAAGGTCAAATTGAAATAATATTTAAATAACAAGAGTTTAATAGAAATACAGAAATAGGTGAGGTACTAAATATATAATTTACCCTTATTAAAAAAATAAAATTTTAATATATATGTATATATATATAAAGTAATTTAATTGAATTTTTAAAGTAATTATTAATTATTTGGTGGGTCCTTAAAATTTTAAATCTTTATTAATTAATTTAATGGTGTTCATCAGTGTTCATCATTAGTGATATTCATCAGTGTTCGTCGCACGTGGTAGACTCATCCTTATTTTTATTGGTAATATGAATTAAATTGAACTAGTCCTATTAATAAAGAAATTAATTTAAAGTAATCTTCAAGTGATTAAATTGATTTAATTAATAGTATGACTAAATTAATACAATCTTTGTAATTTAAGGATCTGACAGACACCTCAACGATCTAAATTAATTAAAATTTGTAAAACCCGTGTTTAGGGGTCGGGTAAAAATAATATTTAAATAATATTTTGGGTCTCGGTTTCTTAATTAAAAATAATAATATATATTATTTGGACCTTGTGATTTCAAAGAAAACATTTTTTGTGTGAGACTAAATTGAATTGTTTTACATCTTTCATAGAAATTGTGAATAATGAGATTTGCCATCTCATTAATGGCAAATCCGTAAATAGTGAGACTTCTTTTAAAACCCCTTTTAATTAAAAAGAAAACATTGTCTTTTTCCTTCACCCATTTGCAATTTGAGCGACCAAAGAAGCTCTCATCCTCCTTCCACTATTCTATTTCCTTGCTTCTCTATTTTAGCTCGGTTCTGAAAGGTAACTACATTTCTGACTTACCCTCATCTTCCTCTACTTGAAAGTACAAATAATTTTCATTTTCATCCATGTTTTGGAATTTGAGTTTTTAGAGGATTTGAATAAAAATGGTAACTTTATTGTTTTTAACTTAAGGTTTTGATTTAATAATGTTAGATATGATGTTTGTGAATCAAATAGTCCAACATATGTGATTTTTACATGGTTTTATATACATTCCCGGATTTGGGTTTCCAAGGGGTTTTTGAAGGGTTTTAGAATGGTTTTTGGGGTTGTTTTAGGTTGGAATTTGTGGGCTGAGGTTAGTACTATAGTTGGGGGTTGTTTTGGAATCATTTGGAAGTGTTAAAAGTTTTGGGATCATGAGTTTTGATTGAGGTTTGTGGGCTGCTCGGGTTTGTGGTTTTTGGGGGTTATCTATGGCTTGAATTCTTGTGTTTGATGTTTGAATAGCATTTTGGGTTAGCTACATTGATGTTTGAGCTGATTTGAGGTTGTTTGGATTGTGTTGAGATTGTTTAGAGACAAGGACTTGTGTTGGTGAAGCATCGGAAGTGAATCCGGAAGCTTGAAGGTGTTAGTTGCTTGTTAGTCGAGCTTGGAAGTGAAGGTGAGTGGTTAATATTTTCAAAGTGGTTTTTAAGTGTTTGGTTCAAGCATGTGGACTAGGTTGGGCTTGGTAGACCCACCTAGAGTTAGGATTAGAGTGGTAGCCTAATCCTAAGCTTTAATTAGAGACCTTGGTTGCACTCTTTAATTTGTGATTATGCCTCATGATGATTGTGTTGGTGATGGTGTGTATAAATGTGCTATACATATATGTTGAGGCATGATATTGATGCATTGTGATATGCATGTGGAATGTTCATGATTGTGATCATGGTGAGTACGTGTTAAGCAAAGAAGTGTTATGATATGTTGTGGTTTTGGTTTAATGTTGGCACTAGTATGCTTGGGTACAAATGATCGATCATTAGGATGTTAGTGTGCACACGAGAGTCAAATGCGCGGGTGGTTTTGATGATGGTAGTCATCAAGATGGAGTACGGATTCGCCCAAAAATTCTTCTTATATATTGTGATAGTCGGTGATGAGTGTAATCCCATCGACGGGGCGTGAGGATGTGTAACACCCGGGTTTGGGGGTCGGGTGGAAATAATATTTAAATAATATTTTGGGTCTCGGTTTATGATTAAATAATATTATACATTATTTGGGCCTTGTGTCTTGTTTCATTTTCAAAATAAACATTTTATGTTTGGACTAATTTGAAATGAAACTAAAATGTCATGGATTTTAAAGTAAGGGAGAGTTGCCATCTCATTAATGGCATACTTGTAATTTAATGGAATTGGGGAATTAAAAACCCATTTTTAATTCTAAAAGAGCTATTCACCATCTTCTTCCCTCTTCACTTCCCCATTCCAACATGAAAAGCTCCCTTTACCCCAAATCACTTTTCCATCATCTTCCTTGCTCATTTTAGGAGATTTTTCGAAGGTAAAATCATTTTCAACTTGTTCTCCTCTTCCTCTTTAAGATGGTACCTTTAATTTTTGTAAAGCTCATAGATTTTGAAATTTAGGGTTTTAGGCTTTTAGGTTAAAAATGCAAACTTTAATGTCTTTAATTTGAGCTTTCGATTTGTTGAAGTTATATATGTTGTTTACTACCCATAAGGTCCAACATAGTTAATTTTTACATAGTTTTATGTTGAATCCCGAATTTGGGTATAAATGGGTTTTTTGGAGGGTTTCGGGTGAGTTTTGGGGGTTGTTTTAGGTGGGAATTGATAGCCCAATGGTAGTACTATGGTTAGGGGTTGATTTGGGGTCATTTGTGGGTGCAATGGGTGTTTGAAACATGGATTTTGGAAGGGGTATGTGGGCTGTCCGAGATTGCAAAGTATGAGGTTTGGTCATGGCTTGCAACATTGTAAATTGTGATTGAATCGTATTCCGGGTTGGTCTTTTGATGTTGGGCTGATTTGGAATTGTTTGAATTGTGTTTGAGGTTGTTTAGAAGCGGGAATTTTTGTTGGTGAGGCCTTGGGAGCAAATCTGGAAATTGAAGACCATGGTTGCTTGGTGGATGAGCTTGGAGGTAGAGGTGAGTGATTAAATACTTTTAAATGGTTTTCAAGTGTTGGTTCAAGCATGTGAACTAGGTTGGGATTGGTAGACCCACCTAGAGTTGGGATTAGGGTGGTGGCCTAATCGCAAACTTTAGTTAGAGACCTTGGTTGATCTTTAAAGTGTTGAATTATGCCTCATGTTTAATCATGCTTTTGGTGGTTATGCTTATGTTGTTATACATATATGTGGAGGCATGGCTTAATGCATTGTTACATGCATGTTGATGATAAATGTGATAGAGATATACATATGTATGAAATATGATGTGATATTTGTGTTATTGAGATGCATGTAGTGTTGACATGTGTAATGATGTTATGAGGTGATTGTATGATCCGAGGATCATGGTGAGTACATGCTAGGTATGGAAATGTGGTTTGTGCATGACGGTGAGTCATGGTGAGTACGTGCTAAGCACGAAAGTTGTTATGGATTGATATTGTGATAGATTAATGAAATGTGTAGTATTGGCACTAGTATGCTTGGGTACAAATGATCGATCATTAGGATGTTTAGTGTGCACACGTGAGTCAAAATGCGCGCGTGGTCTTGATGATGGTAGTCATCAAGATGGAGTACGGGTTCGCCCGGAAATCTTCTTATATATATATTCGTCGGTGATGAGTGGAATCCCATCGACGGGCGTGAGGATGAGTGGAATCCCCTCCGCGTGAAATGGGGCGTGAGGATGAGTGGAATCCCCTCCGTGTGAACGGTGATGAGTGTAATCCCACCGTCAGGTAATGGTTGTGTTGTTGGATGTGAGATCCAACGGTTATCCACGTATTCGAGTCATAGCTAGGTGCCAATACGGATTGTGGTTTATGTTGCCAATATGTGATTAATTGTGAGCCAATGTGATTTGGGATGTGTTGCTAACATGGTTTAATATATGTGATTTCATATGTTGTGGATTTAAACATGTTGAGCATGATATGATATTGAATATATGTTCACGCATCATTTATAATTATGGCTCGGGTGGATCGGAGGTAAGATCATGCATTTTATCTTGGCTGTAGCTTGTGCTTGGACCCTGTATTGTCGAGGTTTGTTTTACGAGCTTACCCTCACTAAGCTTTTATGCTTACGCTCTCTTTTGTTCGACAATGCAGATTGACAGCTTGTGGGTGGCAAGGGCAAGGAAAGGTCTCCAAGGGTTGCTTTTGGTTAGCTCAAGTATGAACTTTAAATTGTAGATTGTAATAGTCAAGCAATGGGATAGGTGTTGTTGATGTGTGCTTTGTTGGTTGCTTAGGAGCATATCTAGACTCCTTAATTATGTTTTTTTTTATTGGCTTGATGATGCTATGTTTGGGTTGTAACCATCTCTAATTGTTTACCTTGTGTGTTGGTCATGTGCCCTTTGAGGTTGCCTTTATGTTTGGGTGTTGGAGTATGAGACTTGAATGCTTAAATGTCTTCTATGAGCAATTGCATGATTTTCTTGATGTATGCACATGTTGGGTGCTTGTATGGCTAAATAGTGATCTGTAAATGTTGTATGAATGTTTGGTTGGGGTTAGGGAAGTCTTAAATGGCATCTAGGTTCGAGTCTTGTATGATTTAGCTGAGTTTGAGAGTTTTGCAGTGCAGGGGTATCGATACGGTTGGTCTCGTATTGATACGGCCTTCTTGTTTCAGGCCTCGTGTTTCGATACGCGAGGGGGCATATCGATACCTTTTTGGGCACTGGAGCTACTGTCCATTTCGGTATCGATACGGGCCTTTGGCGTATCGATACGGTCATCTTAGCGTTGACCGTGGGAAGTCAACCGTTGGGGAGGGTATCGATACACTCCTTGGGCGTATCGATACGGTCTCCGCGGGTTGACTCAGACCAGTTGACCTAGTCAAGGGGTATCGATACACCCCTTAAGTGTATCGATAGCGCATGCAGTTTAAGTTTAAAATTGGGCTGTAAGATGTTGGGTTGAGTTCGTTTGTTTGTCTCGTGAATGTTGTTCCGCTGTATGATCACATAAGATTAAATACTCATCTAGACAAGATTTAAATGAAAAAAAAATAATAGGGTTGCTAACCGAGGGGGAATCCTTAAGGGGTTTCACTCGGTTTTCCCCGTGTAGCTCACTCAGATCGGTCATCCGGCCAGACCGGGACGAGGGGGTTACAGGATGAGTGGAATCCCCTCCGCGAGAACGGTGATGAGTGTAATCCTACCGTGAGGTAAAGTTGTTGTTGAATGTGAGTTCCAACATGTTTATTCGCGTATTCGAGTCATAGCTAGGTGCCAATATGAGTTGATATGTGTATCAATGTGTTTGGAATGTGATTTCCTATTTGGATTATATATGTGTTTACATATGGTGTGGATTTGAGCTTGTTGAGCATGACATATTATTGGATAATTGTTCATGCATCAATGATATTTTGGCTCATGAGGATCGAAGGTAAGGACATGCATTTACCTTGTTGTGCTCGTGCTTGGACCCTGCATTGTCGAGGTTTGTTTTTAAAGAGCTTACCCTCACTAAGCTTTATGCTTACGATCTCTTTTATTCAACAATGCAGATTAGTAGCACGTGGACTGCTAGTGCAAGAAGGGGCCTCCAAGTGTGCTTCGTGGTGCTAGCTTAGCTATCAAGTATGGGTATTTTGATTATGATGTAATGGTCAAGCAATGGGACATGTAATTGTGGTGTAATGCCTTGAAGTATGTTGAATGTTGGGTTGTTTAGGAGCATGTTAGACTCCTTTAAATGCTTGTGTTGCTTTGGCTTTTGGATGCCATGCTTGGCCTGTAAAACCATGATTTGACTGCCTTGTATGAATGTTCTATGTTTGTTTGCTAAGGCATGAACCTCATATATGCTATGTTTGCCTTCTTTTGAATGAATACATGATTTCCTTGGTTGAATGATGTTTGTTCATGTTGGGTGCCTTGTATGATTAGATTTTGGTTAATAGATGTTGTATGAATGTTTGGATATGTCTAGGGAGGTCTTAAATCGCATCTAGGTTCGAGTCTTGTGTTGTTTTGCTGAAAATTAGAGACTTGCAGTGCAGGGCGTATCGATACGCCTAAGGGCCGTGTCGATACGGTCTTGCCTTCAGGACTCAACTTTGGATTGGCGTACCGATACACGGGTGTGTATCGATACGACAAATGCTCACTGGAATTCTAAGATTTTGGTGAGACTTTGGCGTATCGATACGGTCTATAAGCGTATCGGTACGGTTTTATCTCGTTGACCGAGAAGGGCGTATCGATACGCTCAAAGGTTGTATCGATACGGTCTTCCTGTGTTGACCGTTGGGCATTGACTTGGTCAAGGCGTATCAATACCCTCTCTTAGAGTATCGATACGGCCTGCCTTAAAAAGATAAAATGAGCTGTTTAACTTGTTGTGTTGGTTTCGGTTGTGTTTCTTCCTTGTTGTCTTCCGCTGCCGTGATCACTTAAGTAACGATATGCCTTTAGACAAGACTAAATTAAAAAAAAAAATTTAGGGTTGCTAACCGAGGTGGGACCTTAACGAGTTTCTCTTCGGTTTTCCCCGTATAGCCTACTCGGATCGGTCAAGCGTCTGGACTGGGACGAGGGGTTACAAAATTATTTTAGTCAAAGTATAATTAATTTTGTTGATATTAAAATCTTTTTTACTGACTACTAATAGTGATAAGATAAAACGCTAGATTTTTTTTAAAATAAACTTGTATGTTTAAATTTTGGAAACAAATTAAATCGAAGAAATTGTCTCCAACTTTTGCAATACACCGACTTAAATATTTTTTGAGAAAAAATTATCCAAGGTTCGACCCGTCTAAAGTAAGAAAATTGGTGTGTTGTAATTTTCAGGCCTAATAAAAGCGATCCCCGGAGTGGAAATATGAGCAAGTGGGCATGTGCCCGACTCGTTATCATTTTTCTATTTTTTTCTTTGGGAAAATTACACCGGTGGTCCCCAAACTATTACTGTTTTTTTTATTTTGGTCCTTAAACTATGTTTTTCGGCAAAACTGTCCCTTCTGTTACATAGTTCTCCTGTTTTGGTCCCCCGACGTTAAATAGCTAACGGTTTTGCTTACGTGGCATTTTTTAAATATTTTTTTAATCATTTCTCTCTCCTCTTAAAAAATGCCACGTCAGCAAAACCGTTAGCTATTTAACGTCGAGGACTAAAACATGAGAACTATGTAACAGAAGGAACGATTTTGCCAAAAAACATAGTTTGGGGACCAAAATAGGAAAATAGTAATAGTTTGGGGACCACCGGTGTAGTTTTCCCTTTTTCTTTTTTAATTCGGATGTGGTGGGAAGCAACGAAGTGACGTCAGTAGGACGTGAACAAGCAGTTAAGGTTGATAATATTCTCCAACCCAATCCAATAGTCGGGGTGTTTATGGCAAGTTAATCATATTATTTAGTATAAACGGTCGATTAAACATATATCGATTATTGTATTTTATTAATTGTAATCTAACTGTTAAGAAACAGTTAATCGTTAACGGTTAATCGTTTTAATCGCTAACGGTTAATTGTTATTGACGGTTCGGTTGCGAGTTAACCTGTAACTTATTCACGGCTTCTTTTGAGAATAATAAAATTATCTTTCTCATAAATATTATATTATAAGCGAGCCTCGAGATTGATGTATTTAATCTTGTGAACAAAATATATGTATAAATAATTTCATAATGGTTAACTTATAGGCTGACCATTAACTATAATTTTTAGCGGTTCAGTTAACCGAAATCGTTTAGCCTTAACAATTCAGTTTATTAACCTGTAGAATGTAATGGTTAAATCAGTTAACAATTACGATTTAATATGCACACTTTTATAGGTCAGGGTCGAGTTTTTATTTTTAATTAGAGATTAGGGTGGAGTTGGACGGATTTTTGATTAAAATTTTGGGTCGTATTTTTGATAAAATATTTGTATTATCAATCCTAACAAAGTTAAGAATTAATAAATTTTCAAAATAAAAGTTTAATCTAAAATAAAAATATAAAAAGTCGATTTTTGAATACTTTTAACCCCACTACAAGCACTACCAAAAGTAAGGATCGTGACATTGTTGTGGGAGGAATTACTCAAATATTGTCCTCCAATTTTTATTTCTAACAATGTGGTCCTCTCAAGTTTATTTCTACAAATATGGTTCTTTATTATAGCAAGTTAAAAGTCAGATAAATTACAGTCCGACTTGTAACTTTTATTATAATATTAAAATAATGAACTCGAATAGATCAAACAATATTTTTCACACATGACGTGCATGGAACAATGGAGGGTGACTGTAACATCATTTTTTTTAATATTTTTTGATAAAATACTGTTAAAAAACAAGTAAAAGTAGTTCAACTTTTAACTGTTACATTAATCAACCATATATCTGGAAATAAATTTGAGAGCATCATACTGTTGAAAAAAATTGGAGGACAATATTTGAGTAAGTTAGCCCATTGTTGTGTAGTAAATAAACATTACTCTAAATTAAAACTTGTGGAAAAAGTTGGTTTGTTTACTAACAATTAAAATCTTCGCTGTAGCTACGTATTTTTTTAATGATTTTATAATAAATGTCATATATTATTATGTACTATTAATTAAATGTACCGTTATATATCATTAACTATTTTTAGTTATTTTTAAAAATATAGGGACTAAAAGCATTATCAAACTTTTTAGAATAAACTCTGAAAAAATAATTTTTATATTATTTTTTTTATATATATTTTGAGTAAAATACACAAATGGTAACTAAACTTTGGTAAATTATTCAATTTGGTAACCAAACTTTTCAATTGCTTCAATGTTACCATTAAACTTTTAGTTTTGTTTCAAATTGGTCATTGACACATTATTTTTTTTTTGAAAGAAAAAAAAGAAAGTAGGCCTCGTTAAAAACCTCCTTTAAATCCTAAGGAGGAAAAGAGTACCTACCCCCTGTCATCCATTAATAGCGTCAATAATTACAATGCTTTCAATACAAGATGGACATTCGTCATAAAAATAAATACATCGATTTTCAGTGAATGCCCAATGAGCTAAGGTGTGCGCTGCTTCATTTGCCGATCAGGGAATGAACGCGACCCTAAGCTGGGGGTTGGCTCGCAATGTCTCTCTAGCCTCGACCAAGCTTTGTGCTAGCAGGGATCTACCAACATCTCGGCTGACCAACTGGTTCACCACATTTGCTGCATCTCCCTCTATGCGAACATTCGTCCATCCTTGGTCTAAAGCAAACAGCATAGCCACATAAAAAGCAGGACTCTCCACCATCTCAACTGACTCAGCTCTCGGTAGCATACGTGCACATCCACCAAGAGTTAATCCATGATGATCACGAGCAAGGAAGCCAAATGCTCCTGACTTGGAATGCACCTGGAACATACCATCAACAGTGAGTGAAATCATACCTGACGGAGGTTTCACCCAATTTTCTTGTGAAGGCCGACTAGGAACACCAGAAGGAAGAGTTGTAATGGTTGCACCATGAAACTCTCGATGCAAATGACGCGCATTCTCAGCCATAAGAAATGATGGCTGTAATTTCCGATCATGAACAAGAATATTCCTCCTGTTCCATATGTTCCAAAGCAAGACAACAAACTCAGCAAACTTGTCGGCAGTAAGGATCGCCTCGCAACGCTCTAGCCAATCAAGAGAATTCTGTGACCTATCCACAATAATCTTACCAGGAAGAGTAAACAAATGCAACACATCCTTGGTTATAGGACAATCACGTAATGCATGAAGAACAGTCTCAATATCAGACTGACAAAGAGGACAAATGCCATCCGGAGAGCTAAGAACACCTATGCGGGCATAGACAGGAAGTGCTTCATGAGCTACCCTCCATATGAAAATTCGGATCTTCGGCAACACTTTTAGCCTTGACAATTTGTGCTAAAGCTTTGACGGAATGTTCGGTCCACGAAACTCCTTCATAAGCCATGCATACCCTGATCTAGTGGAATATGTACCACTAGAATGATTACCCCAAACAAGTATATCACCCAATCTATTAGCAATAGGACATGCCAATATCTCAGATGCATCATCAGCGCTAAAAACCTGTCTCACTTTCGAAACATCCCATCCATTAAAAGATGGTATCATAAATTCCCCACAGGTGATAGAGGTTATCGTACTGTCCACATATGTATCAGACAAAGCAACTCTATGTGAACCACCCCAGGGAGCAGCTAAAATAGGAACATAACTATCCATGCCAACCTGCCAAAAGAAACCCTCTCAAAGCTTCTGTAAAGCAGTGAATATAGATCTCCAAGCATAAGATGGCTTATCACCAAGTCTCGCATCAAGAACAGATTTTCCTGTAAAATATTTGCAAGATAGGACACGAGATACAATACACTCAGGATTAGTCAACAGTCTCCAGACCTGTTTACCCAGTAAAGCAATGTTAAACTGGTGTAAGTCATGAAAATCCAGACCACCAACTCTCTTAGGTGTGCAAAGCTTCTGCCAAGCTATCATAGGCAATCCTCATCCCGTCATCCTACATGACCACCAATAGTTACGCATAACACTAACTATTTGAGTGATCAAGCAGTCAGGTAATAAATAGCATGTCATCACATATGTCGGTAAAGCTTGAGTAACAACTTTAAGGAATACCTCCTCCCACCACATGAAATGAGGTTCTTTATCCATCCACGCACACGCTTCGCCACTCGATCTAGTAGAAAACCCAATTTCACTAACTTATTTTTGCCAATGATAAGGGGCATCCCAAGGTAATGACCTGGATCTTCAACCTCAGTAATAGGGAATGCTTCCTGAAATCTGTCTCTACTCTGCTGAGTAGTGGAAGGACTGAAATAGATCATGGACTTTGAGTAATTAATTTTCTGCCCGGAAGACTCTGAATAAACGTCAAGGATTTCCTTAACTCGAACAATTTCCTTCACAGAGTTTTTAACAAAGAGCAAACTATCATCGGCATATAATAAATGAGTGATGCTCGGACCACGCATACTTGTTCGTATGCCTCTAATTGTGCCCTGTTGCTTGGCATGGTGAAGGAGATCAGATAAACCCTGTGTACAAAATAGAAACAGGAAAGGAGATAAAGGATCACCCTGACGAATGCCTCGGCTAGGCACTATAAACTTTGATAGAACCCCATTTATTCGGACCTAATATGACACCGTTGTAATGCATCTCATAATAATAGACACCCACTGAGGGGAAAACCCAAGACGGAGCATCGCAACTTCTAAGAAAGACCACTCAACTCGGTCGTAGGCCTTCTCTATGTTCAATTTCAATGCAGCACCCTTGTTAGGGCCATTTTTCGATGATTGCATATAATGAAATATTTCATGTGTAATAAGAATGCTGTCCGAGATATGGCGACCCAGAATAAATGCAGCTTGCTCTTCATCAATGCAAACCGGCATAAGCGGTCTCAAGCGGTTGACAAGAACTTTAGAGACGGCTTTGTACACAACGATACATAAGCTAATCGGGCGAAATTGCTGCATGTATGTCGGATCATCAACCTTCGGGATCAGGACAAGAACAGTCTTGTTAACATCAACCATGCTAACTCTGTCATATAATATGTCAAGGCACAGATTGAGAACATCATCCCCGACGATGTCCTAGTATTTCCTGTAGAAACTAGATGGCAAACCATATATTCCCGGTGCCTTGGAGGGGTGAATCTGCATGATTTCCTGGTGAACCTCTTCCTTAGTGAAAGGAGCAAGAAGAACATCATTCATCGATGATGTTATAGTGGGAGCTATACAATCCAGGATCTCCGAAGACGGAGTACATCTGTCTGACCGATAAAGAGTATGAAAGTAATCCTCGGCTATGCCAAGCATATCCGCCCTTTAGTCGTACCATTGGCCATCATCCCCTGTAAGTCCACGCACCAAGTTCTTCTTTTTCCGCCCGGTAGCACGAGCATGGAAGAATTTAGTGTTGCGATCACCATCACGTAACCACTGTACACGTGACCGCTATAACCAGTAGGCCTCCTCTTTATCTAACAAAGCATTTAACTCAGCTTTTGCATTAGATAAAGATGATAAATCAGCATCATCAGTAGCATTAGCAAGCAATTCAGCAATATGTTTCCAGAGGGCTTTAATACGCCCATGTGATTGTTGTCGTCTGTCTTGCTGTCATGAATCAAGAGCACATCCAACCTGTTGAATTTTTGAAAGGGTAGATCCATCCGGACCCACCCATCCATGAAGAACTTTCTCACGACAAGCATCCTCAGATGCCCAACAAGCATCAAACTTGAAATAATCACTATGATTATTTACAGGCGTATGTGCAACCGGATCAATGTCAAGAATCAAGAAGTAATGATCAGATGCATCTGTGAATTCAGTGATAACACAATGATTCTTATACTGTTCCATCCATACAGAAGATGCAACAAACCGGTCTATCCTCTAACACATAACAGGGGAACTTTTATGCCAAGTGAACCAACCACGTGTCGGTAGAATATCAAATAAGTTAGATGCATCAAGAACGTCCCAAAATTGCTGAATATCACCTCTAGGACGTCTACGACCACCTTGTTTCTCATTATCAAAGAGGTTCTCATTAAAATCCCCTCCGAGAAGCCAAGGCAAATCCGAAGAAGCATGCAATCGGGAAATAAGATTCCAAGTTTGTGATTTGTTGGTGCAAGTACCATGGAAACCGGTGAAACGAAAAGTAGAACCATTGCAAGTGATAGATACATCAATATGAAGCTTCGAATAAAATGAAAGCACACACTAAATATTATTAGACCATAATAAGGCCAAGCCAGTACAAGCTTGACCAACATCAACATAAATAAAACCTTCAAATCCTAATACCCGCCTAACATGATCAATGCGGGATTTTTTCATTCTTGTTTCACATAAAAAGATAAAGTCGGGAGCTTGAATTTCCACAAAGCGCTCAAGCGCACGAATTGTCGAAGGGTTCCCAAGCCCTTGACAATTCCAAATTAAAGCCTTCAATGTGCCGGGGGGGCTGTCCAACAGCCTCCGCCGAATCAGTGGTAGAAACAGTAACATCTGAAGAAGTCATCAAATCAGCACCCGAGCGGGAACGCTTCACATGAGAGGAGGGTTGATGCTTCGAATGGTCCTTGCGCTTGGCCTTGCGAGTGGGATCCTCTCGGTCACGAATAGAACCATGGCTCACCTCATCGGCTGCTATCTCGGCAACAATGGTAGCATTAGGCTCAACACGGCCCGGTAATGATTTGCGACGGAAGGTACCCGGGGTGCGCTGTCAGGCACCATCGGGTGCATCAACACCATGCACGGGCTTATCACTAGCCACCCTCTCGGTCACCAAGGAGTCATAGGAGCCCTTCTTGCTTGTGCCATCCCGGTTGCGCATAATTTGCCCAATCGGGATATTGTCATCGGCTAAGGATTTTGCAGCAACCTTGTCAAGACTCTCGACCGATCCAACCTTCGATTTCCCACGATCACCACGCTCCATGGGGGCTTTGGCCTTGGCCTTGGCTGCCCCTTCATCCGCACGCACATCACTTGGTCGAGCAGCCTTGTGCCTTGCTGTATCGTAAGGGATCTCTTTGGCCATTGTTGGCTTGGCCACGGCTGCACTTGGCTCGGCTGGAAGGGCCTTGCCATCACTTACTTTCTCAATAGTCTCGGTCACAATAGGAGGGGCCACAACCTCCTCCTCGGCTAAGGGAACCACGTCATCCGAGAGCAGCTCGAAAATAATCTCGGCTGTCTTCACTGGATCATCACCCAAGGCGGGTAGATTGATATCAAGGGCATCCAACTCACCCACGGTCAGCCCCTCTCCTCCACTAGCAGCCGGTAAAGGAACATTAACCACCTCTTGCACGGGCAATGATGGTGCATCCGTGCTCGAAGATGGCATATCGGACAGTGCCGGTAGAGATGGGGCACTAGAAACACGAGGCAGCACATCAATCTCCCGGGCAGCAACAATACCCCTCCTTGCTTGTTGTCTCAGCATCCTAGTCTCAACGAGGACACTCAACCAAGGCCCATAAGGAAGAGTTTCATTCTTTGGAACCTCTTGAGGACAAAGCTTCACCTCGTGTCCAAGGACACCACAAAAGTAGCAATATTTCTGTAACTTCTCGTATTGAATTGGGCAAATTCTCGGACCATCCTCTCCATTAGCCAACATCACCATCCGTAAAAGAGGTTGAGTGATGTTCAACTCGACCTTAACTCGGAAGTATTCCCCCAAATTTCCATTGATTTTTCGGCAATCCACATGGTCAAGCTCACCAAAACAAGCACCGATTTTGCTTGCCATGGACATAGTCATCTTGTCCAACGGCAAACCATACACCCGGATCCACCAAGTCATGGTGTCGAAACGGTATTCATTGAGGGATAAAGCTGGTCGGAACAATGTCATAGCAATTGGCTCACCATCGAACAACCAAGGGCCACGCCTAAGTAGGCTTTCAAGATTCAACTCGGTGGGGACTTTGAACAGAAAAATCCCCGGCTTAAGAGCCATTATTTCCACGTTCTCATCTGCCATAATACTAGAAAAGACCCGGATGAAAGTGTTAGAATTAATCAAACGAGGTGTGATCACCTTACCAACCAAACCGAACTTCACATCTGCTGCCATTGAAACTTCATCGGACGGGTTGCTTTCAAGAAGGGCAGCTTTCTCCTTATCGGTAAAACGAAGGTTAGCCATCATCGCATGCAAATTTGCAGCCATTGTAAAAGGAATGAACTCGCACACTTTGAGAGAAAAAGCAGTAGAGGAAAAAGAACCAAATGAAAATGATTCCTCCCTTATATAGCCAAAGATAGCCGGCCATGGAGTTTCTTGAAAATGTGTTAGTGGAAACCGCCCACTAACATTAAGATGAAGATCATGTTGGACATGGGGAAACCGTCCATGTGATAAGGAAGTTAGATAGGCAGAACTGCTTATCATACATATATTCCCACGGTAAAATGATATAAGAAAGCAAAATAGCTGATAACCATATATCCAACGGTTAAGAGCATCCACTTGTAACATAGCCATCAAATCTAATAGCCATGAAGTACCCTTGACACGGATCAAGACAGTAGATCTGAGATCGAATCCCAACAAAACCAACAAGAAAACATGTAAACTCCTTTGAAACACAAGTAAGGTCCCGTGATCAAAACCAAAGGTGGCCTTCCATGGAACCTTATAGCATTCCCGTGTTGAACACCAATACACGGGGATCGAATCCCACCAGAACCATAATCATATCAGCTACGGTAGAGCCATCAACCATACAATGTGAAGTAGGATCGAATCCTACCAAAGCCATCTTGGCCAGCACTCAACCTAACCACTTCTTGGTGCTAGCATCTCGGTGCAACCGAGTGTAAACAGTCCACGCACCCCAGGGTGCTATGTGGTCCAGGGATAAATCGTCCAACCGTTGAAAACCGTCAATACAAGACCGAGGGTCGAGTCCTACTAGAACCATGTCTCGCACCCGTCCAAACCAAACCAAACCCTGGTGGGTGCATCACGATGCAACCAAGCTCCCACTGTCCAAGAACCCGTAGAAGCTATCGGTTGCAGCTTGTGACCGTTCAACCGACAATAACCGTCGAACCCACTCATCCAACGGCCATCCATCCTCCTTCGCACAAACTGTTGATCTAACGGTAGAGAAACCGTAGCAACACCAAACTTCAGGAAATCATAATTAAAATGGATCAAATCCACAATGAAAAATCTGGAAAAATAATCCAAATCATTAACAATCTCCTTGTTCATCCAAGAACAGTCCTCAATTGTTATAGATTTAGAAGATAATTTTTCAAGACGTGAACATTGCATCACGAAGCATGTATAAAAATTCTGGAATTTTAAATAGGAAATCTCATGAATCCATTGTGATTCGTCCTTAATTTTCACAGTTAAAATATGCAGAATTCGCATAAGACGTGTTCGTTGCCACACGAAGCAGGAAGAACATGAAGAAAGAAACCGCCATGTAACTTCCACTAACCACCATCCATGATCATAGATAGAATTTCCATCAATTGAATGATGAATTTTATCCATAATAACATGTTGATCATGATAAAAGACTTGCATCCATGCAAGAATAAGTTTCTCGGATGATAAAATCTGGAAAACTTCTTCACCTACGAAGAACATAACTACCTCCATCGGACGGTTACCAAGGTAACTACCTCCGATCATTGAAACTAGTGAAAAAATAGGATCGGAAATGTGGTGTAACACCACCGTTGTTGCAAATCCGTCTTCTTCCAAGTAAAGACAACGAAAATCCAGTCCAACGAAGTGAAGAAACCCATGAACTTCAAGAACCAAAGTCTTGAAGAAACCGTCACAATCAATAGGTTTGATTGTAAGCATCCATGTTTGTTGAAATCCATTGCACCCATCTCGAAATTGATTTGCGCAACTTTTATTGTGAAGAAATTCTGTTCCAGCATTAAAACAATCCACAAAAATTAAAAAGTTTTGATGAAAAGGACAAGAACGCTTAGTCATCTCCCTCCCAGTAGACAAAAATATAAGCAGTCATTGATACATTAACATCCATTAAAAAGGGCGACGTGATAGTTAAAATATTATGTATAATAATACATTTAGTCCTCCACGTTTGCACGTTCAAACAATTTAGTCTTAATTAAAAAAATAAAAATAAATTTTAACCCTCGTCATTTACACATTATTTCAATTTGATCATATTTTTAATTAAAAATAATTTAACACTAAACTCAAAAACCTAAACAGTTAAACTCTTAAACACTAAACTCTAAACCTAAAATCTAAAACCCTAAACCTAAAAAATGTTTAGAAGCAAAAATGATTAAAGTAGCTTACACGCACATATCATATAAAGAAAAGGCAGAATTCACAACTCAAATACTAAAGAAACAATTGAATTCAGCATCCAGAGAAGAAAAAATGAGTGCCCTGATGAAGATTGAAGCTTACCAGGACTGTGATTTCTAATTTCTAGCTCTAACCAAAGATCCACCAAAGTTTGGGGTTGGGAAATGTGATTAGGGAAGAATTATTTTATATTTGTATTTAAATTTAATAATTAATTATATTATATTAAAAACAATTATATATATAATAAATTAATATATAAATCCTTCAAATATGCTTAGTAATGTTATATTACCCATTAATATCATACTATTTGCCTAGTAAAAAAATATTATATTAAAAATTATTTTTTATAATCTAATTAATATTAATAGATACAAAATATTGATAAATAATAAACTATTCAAACAAGTATCGAATATAACCATGTTCTTATATGTCATTTTGCTTGTTTAAATAATCAAATAGATATAAGCTATCAGTTAATTTTACCAAAAAATTTTATATAATCAGCTAATACAATCCGCTAGTCAAATCAGCTAATGCAATAAGCTATCAGCTAATGTAATCCGCTATCAGCTATCCGCTAATTGCCAAACAGAGCCAATAAATATAACAATAAAGGGGTACATATATTACATAATAATTACAATTATAACAATAAAAATGTATATTAACTACCGAACAATAATAGTGGTGTTTTATAATAATAAAATAAAAATCTAATAACAATAAATATACAACACAATAAAATAATAAATAAATATGAAAATAAAAATAAACACACTAAGGGATTAAATTGAAATAAAATAAAACTTGAAAGAGCTAAAATAACCTATATGGAAATTGCATTATGTAAAATTATATTAAAATAAATTACAAACAAAAAGTGAAGGACCAATATGGAAATCACCCCAAAAGGGTAAATAGAACTTCTATTTTTTCATTTTTGATCGGGTCGGAAGCATGACTTCATGTTAGGGGTGAACCTATAAAATTTTAAAGGATGAACTTATAAAATTTTAGGGGGCGATAATAGATTTTTAATAGAAAATACCTATAAAAAATTTAAACTTTTTTAAGTCATATACAAAATTTAAAATGTTTGAGGGTTGGGTGACGTGGTACCAATGTAATACGCCATTAGCTGCTGGGGAAGGGGATTATGTTGGTTGAGGGTGAAAAATGGGTGAAGCAGCGAAAGTTGGCCAATTACGTTTTTCATGGCGAAAGCTAAAGGTAAAGCCTCGAAAAACATCCCATTTGGTAATTTAATAATTTTTGCTTCTAAACATTTTTTAGGTTTAGGTTTTTGAATTTTATGTTTAGAGTTTAAGATTTTAGGTTTTAGTTTTAAATTATTTTTAATTAAAAATATGATTAAATTAAAATAATAGAAAAAATAATAAGAGTTAAATTTATTATTTTTTCGAACTAGAACTAAATTTTTTGAATGTGCAAATCTGGAGCACTAAATGTGTTATTATACAAAATATTTTAACCGCCACATCACACTTTTAACGAATGTTAGCGGGTTAGTGACCAATTTGAAACAAAACTAAAAGTTTAATGGTAACATTGAAGCAATTGAAAGTTTAGTTATCAAATTGAATAATTTACCAAAATTCAGTTACCATTTGTATATTTTATCTAAAAAGAAAAAAATCTGAAAAATAATATAAAAATTGTTTTTTAGATTATATTTAAAAAGAGATAATAACGCTTTCGGTCCATATAATTTCAAAAATAATTAAAATAATTAATGAAAGTTTATTATTAGAGTTTAATATTCATTGAAATTAGAATTTTCATCTTATGCCTATTAAGAATTTGAAAAAAAATATTATACACAACCATACAATAAGAATATAGTACAAGTCTCCCTCTTTGTCTCTCATCTTTCTCTTGTTCATATTTTTATTTACTTTATTTACAACATATATATATTCATATTAAATGACATATATTACAAAGTGACATTCAATATATCTCTCAATGTAAAAGCACCTACTTATATTATTATGTAATCATATTTTTTATCTTCAAATTAATTAATGTGTCATTTGTCTTATTAAATTCATTATTTACTGATTTTTAATAATCAAATTTTACTTTGATCATAATCATTTTAAATATTTTAAATAATTAAAATTTATAAAATATATATTTTAAAATTATTTAATTTAAATTTTTTAAAATATATTTTTTCAAATTATTATCAATAATGAATATTAAATAATAAAAATTTGAAGTGTAAAAAATTAATAGGTTACAATTTTAATAGATAGAGAGTCTATATTATACCAAAGTAATCAAACGGTCCAAACCTATCAAAAAGCATGTTCTAAAGTGAATATTTAAAAATATAACTTTACGGAAGAAATTTCAAAAAATTTGGGAGGGCGAACAACTGAAAGGGAAAGGAAAGCAAACTTTCCCCAAACCCGAATACCATAACTCCACGTAGGATATAAAAAATAATATAATAGTATATATTTTATTTTATTATAGAAAAAAACCGTTACAGTTACTTAAAACCGCAAAAGGTTAAAAAGAAAACAATATTTTAACCAATTAGAATTTGTTTTATAATAATTTTAACGCGAAGCTTAATTCTCGGCAATGTCACCTCTCGCAGGCTCGAGATTCTCACCAGCTGCAGCCGTAAGCCTCGCTCGTTCTCTTCTCCACCATTTCCAATTTCTCGCCTTTATCAATTTCTGTTTCTTCATTTTCTCTTTTTTTTTTCTGCTTTCGTTTTTCTTTCCTTTCCTTTTCGTTAATGCTTGCCTCTCTCGATCCAATCTAAAGAGATTGTCAGCTCACGGATTCAAACACATGGATTTTATAAAGCAGATAAATGTTCAGGTACTGTTTCCACCCTCAATTTTGTCTAATGTCGTTTTAGTTTTAAAATTTTGATCGATATGCCACTGAATTTCGGTTGAAACTTTGCTGATTATGTATTTTTTATATTTTTGTTTTTCTTTTAGGTTTCGGTATTCATAATCCCGAGCGACGATCATGAGAAATAAGATTTGATTCTTTTGGTTTTCTTTTTAGATTGGTTTGCATTTTCTTCGTTTGGATCTAAGGTGATCTGATTGATTCTGGAATCTGTAGAAGAGAGAGGCATTTGTATGCTTAGAATTGTAGCTAAATTTTGGCTTTCGATCGAGAGATGCTAATATCTTGTGAATAGATTGTACCTAATTTTTGTAAAACTGGAAGTAGTGTTGGATTTGATTGAGGTAGCCTTTGTATGCATAGGGGGATACTAGATTTTGACCAAGAGGTTGTGAACGTTAGTTGATATGAGAATAGATTGATTATGAATTATCAATTGGTGGGTTGAAGTGGAAAAGTGTGGCTCAAGGAACTAAGACATTGTTTATTCAAGTAAATAGACGCAGGAGCTAGTTTGTGGAACATGATCAGGGAGGCGCCTATGTCATCTGATCAATTGATTCGGCAAGATTATGCATCTGTTTTTCCCTGTGCAAGAAAGAATGTAAATAATAATAATATCTCTGTACAGACAGGTGAGGAATTCGCCATGGACTTTCTTAAGGAGTGTGTTGGCACAAGAGGGATTCCTGCTATACCTGACGCAGCTCAGATATATGAGAAGAGAGTTGGGATCAATCAGAACCAGAACCAACAGCTGGTGTATGAGGACCTAGCCCAAATTCTTGGGTTGAAAAGAATGGATTCTGAGTGCGTTTCTGATATTTCTGATGTTGCTTCTGTGCAAGGGTCTTGTCGAGGGAGTGAAAACAGGTCTTGTGTTGAAAAATTAAGTAAATACCAGAAGGAAGATGGTGATATGGGACAAGTGGAAAGGAAGGCTTTTGGTGAATTGAACAGCGATAGGAGCCATCTGAATGTTTTTGCACCAGCTACCACACCTGCATACGTATGTGACTTTCCTAGTTCCAGCAACTTAAGTGGGCAGGGAGCTTCTGATGGATCTCAATCTGGGAAAATGAAACTTCTCTGTAGCTTTGGTGGAAAAATATTGCCCAGGCCTAGTGATGGAAAACTCAGGTATGTTGGGGGAGAAACACGGATTATTACCTTTCAGAAATGTCTTTCTTGGGATGAGCTTGTGAGGAAAACGTTAGAGATTTTCAGCCAACCTCATGTAATCAAGTATCAACTTCCAGGTGAGGATCTTGATGCCCTTATATCTGTTTCTTCTGTTGAAGACCTTCAGAATATGATAGAGGAATATAACGGGCTTGAAAAGCTTGTGGGTTCTCAAAGGCTGAGGATATTTTTGATTCCCTTGGGGGAGTCTGAAAGTGCTTCTTCCCTTGAGGCTAGCACCATTCAGCAGAGCAATCCTGATTACCATTACATGGCAGCTGTCAATGGGGTAGTAGATCATAATCCCAAGAAAAATTCTGGCGGGCAGTGTTCCGAAGGAAGTCAACTAGGACCTGGTTTGGATCATAACCCTAGTTTTCGAAAACGCTGTCCAACTTCAATGCTCCCTTTGGACACTATAGGTTGTCTTAATGCCTTGCATCCATCTCAAGTTCTCCACGATTCCCGATATACAACCAGATCCCCACTTGCATCTCCGCCTATTTCTCCACAACCTTTCCAGCATGGAGATTCCAAGAGTATTTGTGCACAAGCAGTTGGTGGTAACTCCAGCAATGGAAGCAACAGTTCCTTCATTACAGCTCACTTAAATCCTGAGAACTGTGGCATAAAAAATCCTAACTATAAGAAAGTTCAACAGGTTCCACCTGCTTTGATGAATTATAATCACCCTTATGTAAAGTTTGATGCCAGTCAAGCCTACCAAGCACATAAAGGGCAGTTACAAAACCCCGATCCCAGTAAACTTTCTGTGTGTCTTTCAGTTTTAACTAAAAATAATAGTGATTTTTATGGTGTGTCACATGACTGTGAGAGGCCTATCTCATTTGCTGCTGACCCATTGAGCCTGTTGTCAGCACCTGTTGATCACATGGACTCTCACCCAGGCATGACACATGCATTTTCAGATTCAAAGCTGCTGGAGCTTGTAGGAATGTCCGATTACTGTTCACAAGAAGGAACTAGCCCATCTCCCCCTTTAAATTTTGCAACTACTCGATCACCTTCAAATTTAGTGCAGGAAAGGTTGATGCAACAACAAGATAATATTGGTCTACAGAAGTCCAAGGCACAATATGATTTGTTAGATAGTGATCCTACATCTGAGTCAACAATGGATATGCTGGTATTTTCTCCAAATCCTGAAGCTTCATGCAGGAATAAAACTATTCATAAGGGTGCTGGTGATAGTAATGACAAGCTCGAAACATCTAAAATTAATTCGAGTAAATCCATTTTCATGACACCTAATAATTATGATGAATATGCTACAAGTTTGGATGCCAGTAACAGGTCTGGTAAAGTTGATCCAGTTTTGCATCAGGGTGGAAAGATTTATGAGTGGAGATCCCCTGACAGCAATATGGTATACGACAACAAATGGTCTAATGCAGAGTCCAACCGAACTTTTGGTGTTGCTATTGATACTTGGAAAGAAGATTCACAAGTCTCCCGGCCTTCATCCTTGGATATAATGAACAACATAAAGCATCCACAGACCTTGAACAAAACCACATATGATGTAATGGAATGTTGTGATTTCAGTGGGGAAGTAACTGCCGGACAAGGGAGCATTACTTCATGCACCGACAACCTTGGAGCCACATGCATAATTCCAAAGACCATGGAAAACTTAAGAGGTGAGAGTTCAGTGGGTGATCTTATCTCCGTGACATTGAATGTCCCAATGTTGCTTGAACCACAGCAATTGCAGTGCGTTGCTAGTCAAAAGGATATATCTGAAGAAGATATGCTGATGAGCTCAACCAATTTGCACCTATCTGCAGTTCTTGTTGACTCTGGTCTGTGCTCAAACTTGCACAAGAACGACCTTCATTCTATGTTACAGAATCCAGCAAAGGATGCAGCTTCTAGGAGAGAGGCTTCTCTCATTGATGACGACCTTAATTATCCCAATCAGAATGCTGTGAAGATGGCCGCCACAGGATCTGTGCATGGAAATTCAATTGTGGAAGAGTTTACAGTTGCTCAGACAGAAACCTCAAGCATGAAACGATATCCAATCCAGCCAGACCCCTTAGTTATTTTAGATGATGGGATCACAACTGTGCCTTCTGGGATTGAAGTTTCATCTGCAATTGCCCCTCCTGTGGATGTGACTGGCAATGATACTGTATATAATATTGCTACAGATTTGGTGGATATCATTCCAGAACCTGAGTCTGAGGTAAGCGAGCTAAAGGTCATGTACAACTAACTTGTTTAGATGCTAGTTAACTTAGGTAGCTTAATGGTTTTGTCCATAGGATGCTGCAGCTGGTGATCAAGACAAGGACGATCTCTTCAGTGATGCCAAGATAGCTGAAATGGAAGCCAGCATCTATGGCTTGCAGGTTCTGTACTGAACTGTTTTATACCTGTTTTCAATTAAAAAAAATCTTGTATAAGATGATCAGTTCACGCAGTCTAGTTTGGTGAAATTTTTTTAACTGCAAATATTAAGTTCCCCTGTTTGTTAGTTGAGAAAACATTCTTTTTGTTTTTTTTGAATAAGATTGTGTTTTGTTAATATGCATTGAAATTCCAACTATGTATATGATTATAGTATCCTCACGATTTTCAACATGGACAAAATGGATACAAAATTCTTGTATAATAGATGACCAGTTCATGCAATCTAGTTTGGTGAACAAATTTCAGCTGCAAATATTAAGTTCCCTGTTTGTTAGTTGAGAAAACATTCTTTTTGTTTTATTTCAATAAGATTGCGTTTTGTTAACCTGCATTGAAATTCCAACTATGTATATAATTTTAGTATCCTCACGATTTTCAACATGGATAACATGCAAAGTAACTTATGCATAAGTTTGTAATTCGATCTTCTTTACAGATTTTGTCCTCTTTTTTTCTTTTCTTTTCTCCATCTCCTTGCCATGATAGCTTTCCTCTGTTTTTCTTTTCATTTAAAGTCAACAACATTGCTATCAATCTACTTTTTGTATGGTAACCAGAATAGTGGTTTAGTTAGAAGATATAATTTTATGTCAACTTCTGCACATGTTTTCTCCTGTAACCAAAAACTTTTGGACAAATTATGTGCCCTTGTTAGTCCCTCCCCCGTTTGGCTTTACTCCTTGCTTGTAAAATTAGCTTCTGAAGGACATTTAAACTTTTCTGATTCTGGTGGACAGATTATAAAAGGTGCTGATCTAGAAGATCTGAGGGAGCTAGGATCTGGTACATATGGTACTGTTTACCATGGAAAATGGCGGGGAACAGATGTTGCTATAAAGAGAATAAAAAAGAGTTGCTTTTCTGGGAGATCATCAGAACAAGACCGACAGGTTGGTCTCCAGAGATATATTTCTTTCTTTTTTCCCCTTGTCTTTCCAGTGATATTAAAAGTAGGAGAGCTAATATTAAATCTCACAAGAAGCTTCGTAATGATTTAGGGTTCATATTTGAGGATATCAATTCATCTTGAAGCAATTTTGTTGTGTTTCAATTCTGTTCTACAAATTTTGGCTGTCGGAAATTCTATTAGAGGAAAGATGGAATATAGTTTGCTGGTTAGATAGTTTGGTAGTGAACTTGCATTCTGGGTTTCAGCCAAAAATCATAATAAAGGGGCTGGAAAATATTAGTAATTTTATTATGTCATGGAAGTCAAATTCATGAGGGCCTAACCTTGCTCTTCTTCCTATTGGTCCAGCCTTCTTTTCTTGAATTCTGTCGAAGTATTCTGTTCTTTTTGCAATTGGAGATTCATAATATGCTTTTGTCATTTTCATAAGCTTATCAGTTCTTGAGTTAAAGTTGTTTTTAGCAGCTATGATATTTATCACTAGAATGATTAGCTATGATATTTAAACTGTTTTGCTAATCACACGTTTTTATCAAGAAAGATTAGCGGCCTGTATTTTTTCATCACTGCTTCAAATTTTAAATAGTCTTTGGAGGAAAGTAGAAGATGGCTTCTTCTTTTTATCCTTCAGGGTGGGATTTGGGGTTGATTGAGCAGTATTAGGGCAACTGACTTAAATGTGAAAGAAACAACTGAAAATATACCGAGAGATTTGATTCCTCTGGGCATTTTGTAGTTGTAAGATCCTTCAACCAATTTTGCAGTAATGTTCTTCATAGCAGTTTGAGTTATTTGCCTGCCCGAAGCTGATGAATGTTTGGCTGTACCAGATCCAAGACTTCTGGAGTGAAGCACAGATCCTCTCAAATCTGCATCATCCAAATGTGGTCGCATTTTATGGAGTAGTACCAGATGGAAGTGGAGGAACTTTAGCAACTGTAACTGAATATATGGTAAATGGGTCGCTAAGGAATGTCCTAATCAAGAAGGAAAGGTAATATAGGTTCAGCCTCTCAATTTTATAATCCTTCACTCATTAATAATGCACTTACTGACTTTTTTGGAATTCTCATGCAGATCACTTGATCTTCACAAAAGGCTCATAATTGCCATGGGTGCAGCTTTTGGCATGGAATACTTGCATTCCAAAAACATTGTTCATTTTGATCTGAAATGTGACAATTTGCTTGTCAATCTAAGGGACCCACAACGACCCATATGCAAGGTGATTGGTGATCAGAAATTATTTTGGTTAACTCCGAAATTACTTTTGGCCCAAGACGATTGGTGATCATATGTATAGAAAATAGAAATATAGAATAACCTTAAACCTTTATGGTCTCCTCATAACTAGTCTATATGTTGTAACTTATCATGTTAGGAACTAGGAAGGCTTATTTTGCTGAAAGGTTTTCATTGGCTCTTCAGTTGAAACACGGCTACCATGTGTTGTTTCTGCAGATTGGAGATTTTGGATTATCAAGAATCAAGCGCAATACTCTAGTTTCTGGAGGTGTGCGAGGAACCCTGCCATGGATGGCGCCAGAACTGCTAAATGGTTGCAGCACCAAGGTTTCTGAAAAGGTCAGTAAAGCCATATTCTAGTATGTGTCCACTGTGAAGGGAAGAATGAGTAGACGTTAAAGCCAAAATTTATGATATTTAATTTGACAGGTTGATGTGTTCTCATTTGGAATTTCAATGTGGGAAATCTTGACCGGAGAGGAGCCATATGCCGATATGCATTGCGGTGCTATCATTGGTAAGATTTTGATTTACCAATATGCTAATAGCCCTGATTGTGGATGGAAAAGTGATTGAGATGTTATGGCATGATATTACTTCCACTGTGGAGGGCAATAGGGCATAGGTTTTCTAAACTGGTGCATCAATATTTTCTTTGGAGTATGAGGATTTGCATGTGATTTTCCCTCTTCTTTTCTATATATGATTCTTTTTCTTTTATTTATGGGAAGTAAAAAATTTAGAAAGCTCCAAAAACCAAGACAAAGAGGCTAGAAGAAACTAATATACTTGCTTTCAAAAGACTTCTCTGGAATTTTACTCACGAGTCAATAACGATGATATTGATGATCAATCAAATGTTGTTTTGTTGAAGATCACAAAGAGTTTATGCTGAGTTGTAGTGTACAAGACAAAATTTTCTCATTTGTTTTTGCTCTGTAATAGTTTAAAACAACATCCTGAACAACTCATGTATAAATCAAAGCCACATCATAAAGTGCATACACTCAACCATCTATCTCCTCTCTCCAGTTTTTCGCCATCTGTCTGTAAGCTAAACAAAAACCTTGTGCTTTTCATCCAAGTATGGATCCGTTTGATTACTGAATTATGATTGCAGGAGGGATCCTGAAGAACACTCTTCGACCACCTATTCCAGAATGTTGCCATCCTGATTGGAGGAAGCTAATGGAACAGTGCTGGTCTCCTGATCCTGACTCTAGGCCATCATTTACCGAGATAACAAACAGGCTGCGATCCATATCTATGTCGATTAAGCCAAAGGGAGCTAATAAACAGGCGAAACAGACAGGGCCCTATGGTTAGGGTACGACTCATCATTCCTATTTTGTTATTAGGTACACCTGTGTGCATAAGTAGAGTTTGATGATTGATAGCCAAAAATCCCCCAATTTTCAGCATTTGTTGATAAGTATATTTCATTTGTTTATTCTTTTGTAACAGAGTAAATTCGGGTCATCGTAGTAAACCAGGCTGAGAGACAGCATTTATTGATCTTTCCGACTGGTTTACCATTCCTGATTTTGTTGAAAATAGCGTGTCTATATGTGCATACAATATAGTATGAGATAAAGATTAAAGAATGGGTTTACCATTTTTGTTTCTTATTTTTCATTTCATTCATACTCTCGGCCTCTTATTTCATAAGAAGCTACGTTTAAAAGTGTTGGAAATTTTGACTTTTGTTAAGTGTTAACGTTACTATTATTTTTACCTTGTATCTATTCTATTCTATGTCTGAAGTTTTTGGCTGAGTTTGATATAATGTGTTGAATGATGTCAACTCAATTAATAAAAGTAATGTGAAAATAGCTCATCCCCTTGTGTCCTAGTGGCAAAAGTAGATGTTTATCATCCCTTGGTACCCGAGTTTGAGCATCAATAATGCATGTTGTGTGTGCCGTCTTTGAAAAGACTTAAAAAGTTGAACAGATGCTCTACCCTTGCATCACACTAGTATTTTCAAAAAAAAGTACTGTGAAAATAGAATAAGGGTAATATACCACGCCATTGCTTTTCAAAATATAAAATAAAATATGGGGCTAAAATTGTGATTGCACTATGTTTTTATTTTAATTTTACTGACATAGTGACTTGTTTGTTACAAATTTTAATTAAGCGACTTGTTTGTTTTTAAACCTATAATTGAGTTATTGAATTGTTATTGTTAGAAGAAAATTGACTTATTTGTTCTTAAGCGATAATTAAGTGGCTCAATTGTTATTTTTAAAAGAAAAAAAAAATGATATGTTTATTACTTGAAGAGTTGGATTGCAAGAATCTATTCTCTGTCTGCCTTATAATGCCCAGAATTCATGGCAAATAGTTTATATATTCTCCAATGTGTTGAAAACACCATAAATAAACTAATGCATTTTAAGAGCAGTTTTTAGAATCTACATGCTGAGATAGTCTAAAATATTGTAATATCCGCCCCATCTCCCGACCAAAAACATATTCCCATAACAACAAGAATATATACCCTGACATTATCTGTAATATGCCTCCTCCAGGCTCCAACCATTCCACTTTACAAACTAATTTCACTTCTTGTTGCCTTGTAATTTTACACTTTTTTTTTGTAATTCTATAACAAGGAAACTCCAAGACCTTTCAGATCATCTTCTATTTTTATTTTTTGTTATGCAAGAACATCTTTAGTAGGCAACACTCACTAACAAAACCGATTTCCCGACGACGGTGTCTTCCCCGATAATACGGTTCCTCTAAAGCAGTGGTTTGCCGTCAAACTTGAACGGAAACGACCCGAAGTTAAATTCTAAAACGGTGCAGTCCGGACAGTAAGCCATGGATGTTTCTTGCTAGTTTCCAACACTTGGAGAAAATAGTTTTAATTTTGTTATGACTTTAAAACGAACGTGGCCAGACATTCCACCTCATAATCCCCATGCAAACATATTCTACATTATTCTACTGGATTCCATGGCCACCTTTTACGCCATGGACAGTACGGTGACACGTCGAATCGCCTGATTTCTGAAGGTTTCCATCCAAATCTGTGAGAAGGAAAGGTGAGAAAGCTTGAGACACATCCTTAAACACCGCAAAGATTAGCCTCAAGAATTTGTTAGTACCACATTGTTATTATTATCATACTTAACACTGGCATTGTGTCTTTACTTTTTGTCATGTGAGACAAAACCAGTCATTGTCTTTGCCCCCATTGCCATTAACGCTTCTCATACCGCTCCCGCATTTAAATTCCTAAAATATATAACAACCCGTTGTACTTAGAATCATCATTCATCGACATGTTTAAAATTTGAATGAATTCATGTCAAATATATATATTCGTATTTGACACTTACATCTGAATTTGAATCAAATAGTTTTGACAGTCCCGTTTTTTTGCTGTCAAATGGCATTATTGGCGATGGATCTAAGTCGATCCCAAATGATCAATTTTGAGATTTTCAGCATATCTTTCAGCAGTGATATACTAAGCCTCGATCAGTGCTTACTCTAAAGCATATATGCGGCAGTGCTATTTGCTAATCAACTTCAAAGGCCATTGGGGACTTTGGGACCACCCAAGATCGATGAACTCTGTTCGTACAACTGTATGGCAAAGACATTTGCCAACACTGTGCAAACCACATTCTAGTTCTTAATTAATACTACTACCTTTCTTCGAGAACTGTCCAAAAAATACGGATGAAAATCTTCTACCCTTTTCGTTGCCCTATTTATGCCCCATGCTCAAAATTAGGTTTAAGGTTTAGAGTTTTAGGTTAAGATTTATGGTTAGTGTTTAGAGAATTTGGAGTAAGGTGTATTTTTAGGGTATAGGGTGCAAAGTTTAGGATTTAGAATTTAGAGTTAGGGCTTGAAATTTAATTTTATAGTGTTTTTTAGTGTTGGAACATAAATAAAAACACCGAAAAAGGGCAAAAAAAAATTTATCCTAAAAATACCCCCATAACATTTAACTAGATAGAAACTTTAGTCTCTGCTACTTACTTTCTCCCGATAAAATTGTCATTTTTTATGTTTTAAAATTGTGTCACTTGTTGTGAATAAAATAACAAAGAACAATAATAAGAACAAGAATGGAAGAATAAAAAAAATGAGAGAAAGAGGGAGATTTCTATTATTCTCAAATATAGAATTGTATACAATGTCTTCAATGAATCATCTATTTAAAGGCATAAGAAGTACATAATACATTCATAGAGATAATATTCTTAATAATAAATAAATCAAACTCCTTTGATAAAGTTCTAATCATGACAGACATCCACATAGATAAATATTCATAACACTCCCCCTTGGATGTCTATGAAGATAATGTGCCTCGCTAAAACCTTACTAAGATAAAAACCCAGTGGGAAAAAATTTCTTTAGTAAAGGAAAAAGAGTACACACATCTTTGATACGCATAACTTGTTGCCTCATTAAAAACCTTACTAGGAAAACCCATTGGGACAAAACCTCGGTTAAAGGAAAAAGAGTGCAACGCGTATTTACTCTCCCTCATGCAAACATCACAGAAGATCTTTGAATCTTCATAATTTAATCTTGAATATTATTTTTCTAAAGATCGTGAAGGATGAAACTTTGGAGTAATATGTTCCATGATGTATCCACTTTCAAACTGAGATATACATCTTGCATTATCTTTACACAAGATAGCTTTTATCATATATTGTAAAAGTAAATCCACATATCTTTTGGATATGTTGGGTCAATGGTCTTAGCAAAACACATTTTTTGGCTTGCCTCGTGCATAACAATTATTTCTACGACATTTGAGGAGACATCAACAAATGTTTGAAGATCTAAATGTAATGATCTTTGTATATTCATAGATATTTCTTGACCAACTAATATATAGTGCATCAAGACCAAGAAAAGATATAATTATCTTTATTCACATCCAACAATCTTACAACTATTGGGATACTCAATAGATATGCTCTATTCATATTGAATCTTCTTTAAGATTCTTTCGGCTTATAGACAAAAGAAATATATAAAAATGCTCGATCTTCGGGTCGAGATAAACTTGATGTCAAGATTCAAGTACTTGTATTGAAAGTACTTCATGAGTTTCCAATTTGAAGCTCTTTAGGAGTTCTAAAATTATCATAATGGATCTTGATCCAAACTCCTTTATAAAATACATAAGGAAATCTAATCATTCTTATAGTATTTTCTCAATTAGTATCTACTAAGGCAATTATACCAAATGCGCCAAAATATTCATGAGACATGTCTAAATAAATTTCTTCAGAAATTTCCAAATGCTTATAGCATTTTAGATCCTTCAAGAATAAACATTGATCCACAAATAATTAGACGCATGTAAAATTTTCATAACTGCCAAAGTAATTGCATCCACCATGAAGTAATTAAAACTTTTTATAAATCATAGTTCAAGTCGTATTTACGACTACGTATTTGTGCCTCACTTGCATTACACCTTTAGGTGTTTGGACCGTTGGTCCAAATACTTCTATTTTAGAAGTTCAAAGCGTCTTTCAACATCGGCCAATTCAATATCTATATTTCTGGATAGATTTTATACAAGATCCTCGATTTCTTTCTTTACTTCTATAGAAGTGTTTTATGTAAAATTGTTTGTAAAATCGTTGTCGACAACTTTCCAGTTTTCTGGTTCCATTCTCGTAATGACATAACTCATCGAGATCTCTTCAAGATTTCAATCTTTATTTCAGGTACCTGAAACTCTTCAAGAGTTTTATTATTAGTTATGTCTTGGGTCTCTTCAGGAGCACCCGCCTCCAATATATGACCATCTCATAATACTTTTCATTTACGAGAATTTTGATCATTGGAACCATTTCAACTATCATGCTTCAAGCATGATTTATATCCAGTTGCTCTAACATGTAATTTAAACTCGGAGCATTTCAGCTGGTATATGAGACTTAATTACTCTCATTGGGTTAGTAAATATGTCTAACAGTTGACATGAAATAACATGAATTATCTTATGAACTTTTAGTTCATGCTCGAGGATCTAGATAATGATAATTCATTTCCTTCTTTATCTAGCTGATTATTCTCTCCCCCTGATGTTGAGAAAAATCATCTAATAAATGATTCTCCAATTAATGTTTAGAATTTAAACATAAAAGGAGACTCGTACTTAATATATATTCTCAACCCTTTTTACTTGCCCATTTTGTGCGTTATGGTAGAGCAATTCAACTATATATCGCACATTCAAAAATTCAAAACTAGGAAATATGACTTCTGACCAAAAGTCAAATCATAATGGGGAGTTTATTATAACTTGTTGGCTTGATGCGTGTAAGTGTTGCTATATGGAAATACCATATAAATAATAAATAGTTTGTTCTCACGAGTTAGCTATTAAATAGGAGGCATCCAATTAAAAATTTGCTAAATCGTATTTTTCATAATCAATAGGCTTTGTAACAACCGATATAACCTAAAATATAAACCCACTAGCTTTTCAAGACGAATAGTCTAATTGCATAATCTGAATCTTTTTAGAATCAAT
The DNA here is from genome assembly GCA_958450335.1 of Hibiscus tridactylites. Classification (NCBI taxonomy): domain Eukaryota; kingdom Viridiplantae; phylum Streptophyta; class Magnoliopsida; order Malvales; family Malvaceae; genus Hibiscus; species Hibiscus tridactylites. The sequence continues at coordinate 51,934,407 of OY288290.1, forward strand.
CTCACAAACTTCTGGTTGTAAGTCGATAAAACAATGTAGATGCATCTACTAAAATCATATAAAACTTTCTACATTTGTGGATATATGGGCCCATATTTCGTTCAGATATGCAAGACATACAGTCTCAACTTCAGTACAAGAACTTTAAGTTATAATTCTTTTGATAAGTGGGATCATCTATATCCTTTGAGAACAAACAACACAAGAACTTCAGGTTCTTTTAGTAAGTGGAATTTAATCAATTCCTTTAAGTAACACAAGAACTTCACGTTCTTTAATAAGTGGAATTTAATCCATTTCTTTGAGAATAAGTACCACAAGAACTACAGGTTCTTTTAATACATGTGCATGTAAATCTCAATAATTTATGGTCTAATCGATCATGCCAACTATATATGTGTGTGCATATATCTCTGAATTTGTAAACTCCTTGTTTACCATAACATGTAATTCAATCTCACTCGTACATGTCTAGTACGGCCATCAAAATTGTTTCTTTAAATAGGAATATATTTAGCTCTAGGGGTGAGCGTTCGAGCGAGTCGAGTCAAAAAATTTCGAGTTATTCGAGTTGACGCGTCATATTCTACGACTTGAACTTAATTTGAAATTTTTTCGATTCGAGTCGAGTTCGAGTCAAGTTTTCGAGTTTCTATACAAATTTAATTGTAATTATTTACCATGTTATAGTACGATTTGATTCCAATTTAAACGACTTTCTCTATTCATATAAGATATGCATATATATATATATATATATATATATATATATATATATATATATATATTTCTTCATATTATTTTTCACATGCATAATTAAGATTTGTAATGTTATTTAATAAAAAAATATAATCTAAACTTCTAAAATATATTTATAATATTATTTTTAAATAAGGAACTTTTAAGGATAAAGTACTGATGGGGGTATAAATGAGTCAATGAATTGATGTAAAGGAAAAAATTACAAAAAATTCGGTTGAATGATCAAATTGAATAAAATATAAAGTTAAAGGGCTAAATTAAAAAAAGAATAAAATGGTTTAAAATATGAATCGAAGTTATATAGATATTATATAGTGTTAGTGAATCATGTGGTTTAATTTTGGTAAAAAAATAGACTTAAAACGAAAGAGAAATTAAAGAAATGGGAAACATTCAAAGTTGAGGGGCTAAATTACAAAAGTAGGAAATTTAATTTAAAAATATGAATTGAAGCTAAATAGGTATTCTGGTTTCGACATTGGTTTAGGAGCATGTGGTTCAATTTTGGTCAAAATTGACTTAAAACGAAGGAGATATTGAAGAAATGAGGAAATCATACAAAGTTAAGGGGCCGAATTGAAAAAATATGAAATTTATTTTTAAAAATATAAATTGAAGATAAATACGTATTCTACGCTGGTTTAGGAATATGTGGTTCAAATTTGGTCAAAAATGGACTTAAAATGAAGGAGGAATTGAAGAAAAATGAAATCAGTGACTAAATTGCAAAACTATAAAATTCGATTTTTCGATTTTTCGAGTTGGGCAAATTCCAAACCGACTCGAAATCGAAATTTTTTCGAGTTAATCGAGTTGACTCGAATAACTCGAACAACTCGAATAACTCGAAATTGAAAAAAAATATCAATTTTTTCGAGTCGAGTCGAGTTTTGCTCACCCCTATTTAGCTCTTTCGGAGCTTTCAATTGAAATTATCTTTTGGTAGCAATATATAGCTCTTCTAAAGCTTTTAACTGACTTTTTGGCTACCAAAACTTATATCTATATTGGCTTATTTCAAATGCCAATTGATAACATATGTTATCTATAATTCCCAAAGGGATAGTTTGCGAACTCATATTGCTCTCTTAAAATTTCCACTTATAGTGGTGACGATATTATTACATTTGGTGGTAATTATTGCAATATTCGCAATTCCGCACTTTTCATAATGTGCTTTCTCTCAAGAATTTATTGCTCTTCTAGAGCATCAATATTTTCAGTACTTTGAGATATAGTACTCACATTATTCTCTTGCATTTAAATGGGAAAATATATCTTATGCTTATGTTGAGCATAAATCGTCATCATAGATTGTATTTGACAAGTAATCATGTTAAAGAAAATAAATAAATATCATAATATATAAATATATAAATATTAAATGTAAATAATTAATGTGTGTAAAATAAATAAACGTAAAGTAAAATAAATATAAATAAATAAATAATTCTCTTCAAAGTTTTGAGAATAATTAGAAGATGACTTATTCATTTTGAGGGTTATAAGAAAATCAACAACGTCCAAAAGTGTTGAACCAACAATGTTCAAATAAAGTTGGACCAATATCATCTTCGTCGTGTTTCGCAAACAAAATTTGCTTCTATTTTCTTTCCTTTATCATTCAATGATTCTTGATTTTTCAACGTACAACACGTACGAGACCAATGGTTTATAACATCGCATTGGTAATAAGAAGAGTTTTACTTCAATAGAATGATTTTTATCACTCTTGTCATCCTTATAACCTCACTACCGGTGGGTAGAAGTATTCTTAAAATGACCATATTTTTCATGTCTATATTCATAGCCTCGACCACGACCACAACTTCTAATGTGGTTTTTATTCCTTCCATAATATAATCTCACATTCACTTCAGGGAATGGAGTAGAGCCAGTGGGCCTTTAATACCTTTTTCATATATCCTTATCACAGAGAACAAAGATTTAATCCTCGTACGCGACATTGTTAAATATATCCACAAGGTCCTTTAAAAACTTCCTTTGAGACTAGTAGCCTTGCAAAACGGGATGTCCAATCAATATACTTGGATTATATCGAGATTATGTCTCTAATTGAATAATTATTTACCATGTTTACATTCACTTCAGGGAATGAAACAGTTCCAATAATTGTATGGGATAAACATCATGCTCGCTTTCACTTCAGGGAATGCTCCATCATTGATAATCGCATGGAATAAACATCATGCTTTGCATTCACTTCAGGGAATGCCTCCCATAAAACTTTTTAGATCAAGACAAAATTTCAACACTTGATCTTGGGAGAAGTCTATGATCGAATTTTTCGACGAAGAAGAAATATTATTTTCGAGCAAATATAGACTTTATAACAATCTTTTTATAGATTAAAATTCACCATGATTCATCGCACATTAAAATCATAATTTAAAGAATAAAATAAAAGTAGAGTTTACCGATATTGATTTTCTTCTTGAGGCAATGAAGACAAAGCAAATGACCAAAGAAAGCTCCTCATAATCATTTCATGTCATGTCTCTTTTCAAATCATTTAAACATATCATATAAAACTCAAAACACGGTTAAAACATCAAATCTCATAAAAATAAAAATTAAATTAAATTTATTTAAACATAGAAAAAATAATATTAGAGTTTAATAGGTAAAAAATTCCTTTTCTAAAGGTTTAATACCTCTTTCGTATTAAATCATGAATAATAATTTTTTTTTGTATTAAAACAAGTAACAATGATTAACAATAACATAACCAATTTCTTACCATTAAAGTTTGCAATTTTTGCTTGTATTTTAAGAGCAAAATTGTTGCACTTACTTTGAACGAAGGTAAGTGATCCGTCGATGGAGGGTCCCACTCGTGTGCCAATCTTGAGGCATAGAAGGCTTGAGGCATCTTGGTTAATAACATAATACGGCTTGCTTAGACAAGAGAATATATATTATGACGGATACAATGAGTTTTAGAAAACGACAATGAGGAAAAGATTTTTTGTGGAGTTTCGGCACAAACACGAAAGTATGAATGATTAGAGCTCGTGCTGATAACGTGTTGTGAATAAAATAACAAATAACAATAATAAGAACAAGAATGGAAGAATAAAAAAGATGAGAGAAAGAGGGAGATTTCTATTATTCTCAAATATAGAATTGTATACAATGCCTTCAATGAATCATCTATTTATAGGCATACGAAGTACATAATACATTAAACTCTAATTCATAGAGATAATATTCTTAATAGTAAATAAATCAAACTCCTTTGATAAAGTTCTAATCATGATAGACATCCACATAGATAAATATTCATAACATTACTTAAATTGTCATTTTAAAAAACTCAATAACTAACCTTTTGAAGGCACATTTATTTTCTTGTTCTCTTTTTAATTATTTTTAAAAAGTAAAAATTAATTTTTCAAGGGTAAACTTGTCATTTAAATTATTTTATATCACCACCCTATATAATTTTTTTCTTCAAACTCTGAAAAAGTTAACATGCTACAAGAAAATTTTGACCAAGAGAGTATTGTTTTGAAGCATATTTACCATCAAGCCTCAACGTTTCATTTTGGGTCAAAATAATTCATTCGTGGACGAAAACTATTAGTCAACTAATGATAAATAACTGTTTCTTTGCTCTTTATGGCACACTGTTATCTGCTCTTTGTGGCACGCTGTTCTTTTTCGGTTTAGTTGATATTCTGCTCTCTGTAGCCCGCTCATCTTTTCTTCATTTGGACCTCTGGTTTGGTCTCCTTTTGGATCTTTTTCTAGTTTCCTTGGTTATGGCAGATGTGGAGGATGACTTGGCGTGGTTGGCTTTGGATTCGAGGGAGGAGGAAATCTTGTCTCTTGATCAAGACTGCCAAGATCTACCGCCATCATATGTCTTTTGTTTTGTGAGATCGTTCTTAACGAATAATGTGATCCATTTTGTTTCTATGCGCTCAACATTAACGAATCTCTGGCATCCAGTGGGGGGCATCTCGATCTTAGATTTAGGGGATGGCCATTTTCTCTTCTGGTTGTATACGACAGTGGACGCGGATAGAATAGAGGCCGGAGGACCATGGAATTTTAATTCCCATTTGCTTCTTCTACATAGGTTATGTCCGGGTGAGGATCCTTCTTTGGTTCCTCTCAATTTGGTGAATTTCTGGGTTTTGATTCATAATGTCCCGTATGGTTTTGTCTCGGAACGTGTGGCCTCTTCGATTCGTAATTTTTTGGGCTTATTTCTCGAATATGATTCGCTGGCTATTTCCCTTGGGTACAAAGGTATTATGCGGATTCGTGTAAGGATGGATATTCACATTCTATTGAAGCGCCAGAAAAAACTTCGACTCTCGAATACGAGCGTTTGACTCTCTTTTGCTTCATATGTGGCGTGCTGGGACATGGTGAAAGTTTTTTTCCACTACGGGCTACCAAGGAGTCGTCTGAGTTAGTTTTTGGTTGGGATATTTCTTTACGGGCGCCTCCATATCGGCGTCAACAACCGGAAAGTAGGTGGTTGCGTGAGGAAAGTGCGATCACAGCTTATCCACGCATCAATCTAGGAGTTTCCAATAAGGAGAACATAATTGCAGGCGAATCTAAAGTAACGTGTAATCCAGGAAGTGATTTGTTGACTGCTAAACAAGGGGATATTTTTTCTTCTAGGCCAGCTGGGTCTTATTTGGGCCCCTTGATCCAAAGGCCTATTTTAGACCCTCTTGTGGGAGGGTTAAATCCTGGAATGGATACTCAAATGTTTCTAGCTGATGAAAATTGTCCATTAGAGAATATGGACAGTGCTAAACGTCCTCGCGTCTTAAGCTCTACGCCAAGTGTTTCTGCGTTAGCTGATTCTAATGGTGTCTCTTCTTCTACATCGGCCGACCTGTCGACTCAGGTCCGCCGATCATCATGAAACTTATAAGCTGGAACATTCATGGTTTAGGAAAACCTCGAACGATGGGGCGTCTCTGGCAAAATCTAAGAGATGAGAATCCTGTTTTATTTTTTCTTATTGAAACTAAAGTTCAAGACTCGAAGATGACTGGAATTAGAAGGAAGTGTGGGTTCCCCAATGGCATTGATGTAAGTGCAGCCGAGCGAAGTGGGGGTCTATCGATGGGGTGGAAGAACTCTTGCGCGATATCTATCCGCTCTTACTCTAGTAGACATATTGATGTGCTGATTAATGATGATTCGGATGGCAACTAGTGGCGATGTACTGGTTTTTATGGACACCTGGAGGAACAACATCGGGGGGAGTCGTGTGGTTTGCTTAGAAACCTCAATGACATGCCACAAACTCCTTGGGTGGTTATCGGTGATTTTAATGAGATCATATTATCGTCTGAAAAACAAGGGGGCAAAATCGGTCGATGCGCCAAATGGAAAATTTCTGTTATGCATTAAGTGATTGTGGCCTTGATGACTTAGGGTACACGAGTTCTTGGTTTAATGGGAGAAGGGGAGGTTCTCGGCTACCAACATTAGGGAGAGGTTGGACAGAAGAGTTGCTAATCTTTCTTGGTGGGAAATGTTCCCGGATTTTCAACTTGTACATTTATCGCACTCATTCTCTGATCACTGTCCAGTTCTGCTCAATACTGGTTTTGGAAGCGCGTCTCATGAGCGTACCTGGCATTTCTGTTTTGAAGCTGCGTGGTTGTTGGAAGAGTCATGTGAATCAGAGGTTTAACATTTATGGTTATCATCTACGGGAAACTTCCTTGAACAGTTACAGTTTGTCAAAATTGGTCTTGATCGGTGGTTTAAACGTGTAAGGAGGGATAAAGGTCTAACGATTGCAGACCTTAAGCTGAAACTTGAAAGCTTAAATGAGCTAGTTCCACCAGATGAGGTGTTGGGTGAGATTGTTGAAACCAAATTGGCCATGAATTTAGAGATGGACAAGGAAGAGCTTTATTGGGAGCAACGCGCCCGGTCCAATTGGTTAAAGCATGGCGATAGGAATACGTCTTTTTTTCATAGATGTGCCTCCCAACGTAAACGGAGAAATAAAGTTCAATCTTTGGAGAATGCGGATGGCGAAATTTGCTTTGATGAAGATGAAATGCATTCTGTGGCCACAAGTTATTTTAGTGATTTGTTCACCTCAAATGGCGTGAGGCATTGTTCTCGAATTCTGGAAGGGGTTAACCCCTGTGTCACTGATATGATGAATCAGAGTCTTTCAAAGGATTACACTTTGGAGGAAATTTGGGCTGCGGTTAAAACTATGAATCCTCTAAAAGCTGTAGGTGAAGATGGGTTAGGGGCGCTATTTTATCAGAGGTTTTGGCACATTGTCGGGCAGGACACCGCAAATTTTTGCCTCTCGGTTTTGAAACGTGAATTTCTGATGTCTGCTATTAACCAGACTAGAATTGTTCTCGTTCAAAAGATTGATAACCCAACTGGTATGTCGCACTTTCAACCCATAAGTCTCTGCAATGTTTTATTTAAGATTGTTTCAAAAGTGCTGGAAAATAGACTACAAAATATTCTTCCTTATTGCATTGATGAATCTCATAGCGCATTTGTTCCAGGGCGCCTTATTACTGGTAATGTTTTGGCGGCCTACGAAATATTGCACTCTATGCGCACGAGGAGGGGAGGTAAGAAGGGATATTTTGCTGCGAAACTGGATATGTCTAAGGCGTATGACCGTGTTGAATGGTAGTCTTTACAGAATATGATGATTAAAATGGGATTTGATGAGGTTTAGGTTTCACTTCTGCTTGAATGTATATCTTCTGTCTCTTATTCTGTGATTCTGAATGGTAAGGTTGGTGGAGTCTTCCATCCTACGAGAGGGCTGAGACAGGGTGATCCGGTTAGCCCTTACCTCTTCTTTATTTGTGGTGAGGGTCTCTCCTCCCTTCTCAGACAACACCCTTCGGATATTGGGATTAAAATAGCAAGAGGAGCTCTTTCTGTCTCACACTTGTTCTTTGCCGACGATAGTATTATTTTTGGTGAGACTTCGGTTAGGTGTGTATCTATTTTAAGGGATATTTTTATACTTTACGAGAGTAGTTCGGGGCAATGTATTAATTATGAGAAATCAGGAATCTTCTTCAGCGCAAATGTGATAGATGAGAATAAACATGATGTGTGCCACATCTTGAGAATCAGAAATGCTATATGCCTTGAGAAGTATCTTGGCTTGCCGACTGTTATTGGAAGAAAGAAGAAGAAGGTTTTTCTGGCTCTACGGGATAGATTAATAGCATGTATTAATTCTTGGAGTTCACGGGTTCTATCGCAAGGGGCAAGAAAGTTTTTATTAAGTCTATTCTTCAAGCAATTCCTACATACACTATGAGCTATTTCCTTCTCCCTAAGACTTTTTGTAGCGGAATATATTCAATATTGTCACGATTTGGTGGCAGAGCTCGAAGGACAAACGAGGGATCCATTGGTGCTCTTGGTCTGAGCCATGTTCCCTCAAGGATGATGGTGGGATGGGCTTCCGAGATATGAGCAAGTTTAATGTGGCTTTATTGGCCAAGCAAGGATGGCGTTTGATTACCAGTCCCATGTCCCTTATAGCACATCTGTTTAGAGCCAAATATCACCCATCATCAACTTTCCTTAAGTCGAATCTTGGATCAAACCCCTCATATACGTGGAAGAGTATATGGTGTGCAAGGGGTTTGTTGGAGAAAGGACTGCGATTCAAGGTTGGTGACGGGAGAACAATTAAAATCTGGACTGATTTTTGGCTGCCAAACAACATTCCTCGGAAAGTACAATCTCCTTATACACCTAGTGTGCATTATGTGTCTGAATTGATCAATTTAGATACAATGTCTTGGAAAGAAAATCTTATTCGAAGCATTTTTAATCCTATGGATGCTAAAGATATTCTGTGTATTCTTTTGTCTTCTACCTCAGTTACAGATTCGATCGTTTAGTGTGGGGAACATACTGGATCTACTCTGTACGGAGTGGGTATAGACTTCTGCTTTCGGATCGCTCATCTAATCCTAATGCGAGTATACTGCTAAAACAGATATGGCAGTCTGGTTGTCCTACAAAAATGAACATCCAATCCTGGAAGTTCATTAAGAACTATGTGCCTACAAAACGTAACCTATGTATTATGAGGGTGGCTAATAATTCGATATGTTCCCGGTGTATGCAGGAGCTTGAGGATGCTGCCCATGTAATTCGCAATTGTACATTTGCGGAACGTGTTTAGGCTTTGCTGGGAATTCAGTGTGGTTCTATTAATCAGAATACAAATATTGCACAATGGTTATCCAGTGTTTTGCAGCAACATGGTAAACGAAACATGCAACTAATTATAATTTGTATTTGGTCTCTCTGGATTACAAGGAACAAGTTTATTTTTGAGGGTGATAGTAAAAGCCTAGAAAGCGTAGTTACCTTTACACATAGCTACTGGTTGAACCTTCAACTTGTCTCGTCCAGGCTTCAATCTTCGAATCCAAACTATAATGATCGTTGGATGCCCCAAATCCTTTAGAGGTAAAGGTAAACTGCGATGCAAGTTTTGGTGTTAGCAACAATACGGCTGATGTGGGAGTGTCTATTCGAGATTCAGAGGGCTTTTTGTTAGGGGCTATGAGTTCGAGGATTTACCATGTTGCCTCCCCCTTTGCTACTGAAGCTCAATCGGTAGCGCACGACCTCCGGTTTGCCTGGGATTTGGGCTTTTCCAGGATTGTGATCGAAAGCGACAGCCGTGCCGTTGTTTCAAAGATCACCTCGCCGGTTCAAGACAGATCGAAAATTAGTACTATAATAGGGGAAGTGAAGGGGTTTTCAACACGATTTGTGGACCGTGCTTACCGTTTCTCACCGCGTGCAGCTAATCAGGTGGCCCATGCATTAGCCCACCTCCGCCGTAATTTATCTGAAGATCGACTTTGGGTGGAGGAGGCCCCGCCGCAGTTTGTCGTTTTGGTGGAAGAAGACAGACGGTGGATGGGTTCATCATAACCGTTTTGTTTCTCCGTTTTGTCTCAAGGATTTGTATCGATGGTCTTATATCACTCCTTGAGTCTTCGTCGCCTCTCATTTGCAAGATTCTGATGGTCTCCCTCAGCGTGGTTCCGACGAAGGATGGCTGGCCTAATCGTTCTTCTCTTTTGGGTTTCTTTTTCACGATTTTCTTTTGGGTTTCCTTTTCACGATTTTCTTGCCATTTCATTATGTCTGTTCAGTTTTCTTTTCAGTGTTTTCAGACTGTGTTTTGTTACACGTGTTGTCATTTTGAGGGATTTATTTAATAAAGATTAGCTGGCCTATTTATTAAAAAAAATGACATGACAAACTTACATGGAAACGTACACTGACATAACAATATCATATAGATAAATATGTTGACTTGACAAAATGGCACAAGAGTCAAAAAAATAATAATTGTATATGACATGTTGTTCTGTTAGATAATTTCAAGCCATTTATCATGAGTTGATTAACAACTTTTTCCTACGAAAAATTTATTTTAACCCAAAATAAAATATTGAGAATTAGAATATTTTAAAAATATAAAGACTAAAATAACCCTACAATCTAACCATCTAACGTGATGAGACAAATGCCCTTTTTAAAACCAAATCTCCCCAGCTCCAACACATGAACCAACTTGTATAAATAATCCCCCCATGTTACTCTGAAACCTTAACTTAAGTAGCCAACACTTCCCCACTATCCGCTCGATTGTCTGTCTCTCAGGTCTCAGCACCTTCCTTAAGACCCCCAAAAGCCTTAAATTTCTTTGTCTCCATCTCCGCAAGTGCCTCTTTTAATTTTTTTTTATAACAAAGAATCTTTAACAACATACAGACAGAGCCAGATAGATCTCTGAAAGCTGTCTGTTTTGAGTTTTGACCAAGATCTTGCTGTCCTTCACTCGGTTCAAATACTATATAAAGTTACCAGTTTTCCACCCCAAGCAAATCCAAAAAAAAATAATGCAGGTGAGATTTGAACTCAGAATCAGATAACACAATCGAGTTGCATTTTCCTCGAAGGCTTATATATATATATATATATAACTCCCTCATCGTGAATTCATACCAGATTTTCCAGTGGCTCTTTAAGGCAGCTGAACAAGGAGTTCAAAACTACACCAGCAGTAAAGGTAAGAAAAACCAGTTTTCCGAAAAGAACACGGCTGGATTTCTTGATAACATATAACGTTTCAATTGTTTGTTTGTTTTTCCAGATCAAGAAGATTTAGTTCCGTATAATAGAAGATCAAAGAGTAAGAAGTTTAAGCCAATTATATTTCTGTGCAGTAAAGATATTTCAAAGGTCCATTCCCAGGCCATAATGAAGATGAAGAAAGAAGGATCCGTCGTTGTTAGTCACAAATCGGATTCGAGCAGAGTGTCGCCACTGAGTGAAGCTCAGGTTGCGGTATCATCGTCGACCAACGCCCATGACCGTCGTCATCAATGTAGTAGCACTAGCAGCAACGGGAAGAAAGACAGATGGCCCAAAACCATGTCTCGTATGAAGGAGTTGTTGAGATGGGCTGCTGCTTCGACCAAATCGGAGAATGGAGGGGGAAAGTTCAGCAAAAAGGTATAGATACAAACAAGACTTGGGGTCTTTGTTGTTTTACTCCTTTAAATTGCACTTGCGATCGCGTTGTTTTATTGCGGTTGCGGACATAACCGATGTTATTACGTCATTGCAAAACATTATTCTTTGCAAAAGTGGTTTCGAACAGTGCCGCTCTACCGTTATATAACGGACCGTTATTTAAATTCTTGGTTACAGCCTCGTTTTCAGTCATAATGTTTTATCGCGGTTGCAGACATAATTAATTTTACTGCGGTCATTCTACTATAACAACTTTGGACGATGCCGTTACCGCTATATGATGACTCTATTGCGGTAGCAGACCGCTATTTAAATCTCTAGTTTTACGTGTATTGATGAGAAGATTGGAATTTGTTTTCCAGGTTGATGGTGGAAGACTCAGTATGAGCGAGTCTCCGAAGATTAGTTTTAGATGGGATGCGGAGGGCAGCTCCACTGTTTCTTCTGCCGTTTCTGGGATTTCGATGACTTCTTCTTCCTCAAGAAACGACGAAGCCTGTAACGTGGTTTCGTTGAATTCAACTGTTATACACGGCTTGAATCGTTGTTCCGGCAGAAGAGAAAATTGGATAACTACAGACTCTGAATGTAAGGCTCTTCCCACTTCTCATACATTTACATATATAATAAGTATGTATGTATGTATGTATGTATGTATGTATGTATGTATGTATGTATGTATATATAATGTTTATATTGTTTTGGACAGATGTGGTGCTGGAGCTATGAGCCTATGAGGAAGAAGCTGAAGTTTGGTGGGTTGAATATGTGAAAGAAAAACTCCATAGCCAGAGCTTTAATTTAGATGGATAAAGACATAACGTGTATGTTAAGGATCTGAAATGTTCATGTGTAACACCAGAAGCTAATGAAGATCGGTCCACATTGTGACTTTTAATTCATTTTCCAGTTTACATTAAAATTAAATGATTTCTGGTGTTTATTGGCCAAACTTTCTTAAAAAGAATGTATGTCTGTATGTTGATAACCATCAATATCTGATATTTAAGGCACCAACCTAACTCATGAAAACCTGAGTATATGTTCATTTTTTTACAACTAAAATGCTGGAACAATATTAATACAACATGAATTAAGTTTTGGAACAATATTAATAAGGATAATTATTCGATACACTGGCGGTGAAAATTAAAAGTTTTCACAAGCGCCTTAGTTTTAGGGTTTGGACTTAGTTTAGGGGGCATGGTTTAAGGGTTTATGTGTATGAGTTTTGAATTTAGGGATAGCGGTTGAAATTTACAATTTAGAGTTATAATTTAGGGTTTATATATTAAAACCTAAATCCTCACCATATTACCCTAAAAACTAAACCCTAACCTCTAAATCATAAATTCTCACCCTAAACCCTAAATTCTAACAACTATCCCTAAATTCTAAATCACTATATTTAAACCCCTAAACCCTACACCCTAAACTAAGCCCCTAACCTCTAAAATTAAGGCGCTTGTGGAAACTTTTAATTTCCACCGCCGGTGTATAGGATAATAATCGTATTAATAATACCTGAATCAACCATATGAAATTTTAAATTTGGAGGAATTCCAAGAATATTGTTTTGGAATTTTTTAATTTAAAAAATATGGTTGAAATTAAATTATTTTTTACAATATTGTATTTTACTGTTGAAATCAGTACACTAAGAGAGAGCAGCCCGTTTTTAAACAGTGTTATTAAAAAAAAAATACCCTTAGGATTTCAATCAGCCTTCAAACAGTAAAAAATAAAATTAAAATAAAGGGCGGATTTCAATCCGCCTTTGAATAATATTTTAGGAAAAAATAAGAAAAAATGGCCCCAAGCCCTAGGATTTCACTCCGGCTTTCAATAGGCTTTTTTCTTTTTGGTTTATTTTTAGGAAAATACTTTGATGCACAAGTTTGTGTAAACTTTAGTTTACACAAGCCATTTAATTTTAGGGTTTAGGGTTTAAGATTTTAGGTTAGGGTTTATGGGTTTAGTATGTAGGGTATATAATTTAAGGTTTATGGTTAGAATTTAGAGTTTAGGGTTTAGGGCTTAGGGTTTAGGTTTTAGGTTGCTAGGGTTTGTGATTTAAATTTTAAATTTTATAAAAGGGTTGTGTAAAATTTTTTTACACAGCTTGTGCATCAAAATAAAACCCTTATTTTTAATATTTTAATTATTATTGTAGTATAATTGGTAAAAATAATATTTAATTTAAAATATGGTTCAAATTAATTAATTATGTTTATTTTAAGAAGTATACTAACTATCTATACTATAAAACATTAAATATTATAAAAATATATTTTTTTTATAATATCATATAATTTAGGTTATATAATTAATACATTACTATTATTTTTCTGTCACACCCTAAAAATCGGTCTAGCCGAAATTAATTTTGGTGATCGAATATTTTGTATCGTTGTGTTCAAACGACGTCATTGTTCAATCTTGTACACTATAAAGGGTATTATTATTATTGACGTTGAGTGGGGGACCCATGTTGATTCCTTCAAATTGAAGGAATTCAACGTGAATTCCCGACCTTAGGGACATGCGGCAAGATCAAATTTGGGTGGCAAATTGCCACTCACGTGGCAAGTAAGGAGAGTAAATAAGTGGCCATGTATGCCACGGCTCCAAGTGTGAAACAATAAGAAGACCGGACCTTGTATTATATATATATAGTGGAAGGGGGAAATTGGTACGAGTGTGAACATGGAAATAAAAAAAAATGATGATGATAATGATGATGAAAGTGAGACGAGAAGTAAAGAAACGGTTCATTATAGGGTTGGTAAGCTCGAATTAAGATTGGTAAGCCCGAATTTTTGGGTTAGCAATATCGTATTTCTACTATCGTTGGGGTAAGTTTAAATCTTTGATTAATCAAAGCTTCGATATCGATTTTGATATTTTCGTATTGATTCGATATCATTTTGTCGATTCTAATTAATTTTTATTTGAATAAAATAGCTCAATGGGTTGATAAAGAATAACCGTCATTTCCTTTGAAAAATAAAAAATAAAGACGTCGTTATCCGAGAACCTTAAAAGCCTCGAATTGTCGAGGTGAGTGCAGTTGTGTCAACAGATAGGCTCGATACCGTCCCGTTGCATTATTTATGATTATGTTTACATTTGTTAAGGGCTCACGTAGAGCAATTATGTACGAATGGTAAATTTGGTAAGTGCCTTGCCTTACTTTTAATATGTTCGAATATGACTATGATATGCTACATGTATGTGAAAAATGTGGAAATAATATGAAACGATGCATGATATGATATGAAAATTATGGACTATGTGAATTTGAGTGTTTATAGATATTGGATACAGTTAGCATGCCATAGGGTTATTTGAGCTCACCATGTAAGGGAAGATTACGGTCCAAGGCTACGACCTATATGTGGGAGAAATAAGGGTGCATGTGTAAGGGATATATGTCCCGGAGCTATGGCTCAAGAGCTACGGTTCATTTTCCGGTTATGTGATTTGGTGTACAGAAAATTCGCGTATCCAATGGTACCTAATATGATATGTTCCTATGAACTTTGTTATGACAATATAATTATGTGAAATGTATATGTGAATATGAAAGCATGTGAATTGTGGAATAAGCATGATGATATGTATATTGTATTATAACTATGTTATGTATTTGTTCTTCATGCCATTTATAATTGTGGACATTCATTACATTTGTTATAACTACCTCACTAGGCTATGTAAGCCTAATATTTGTGTGTCTCATGCATTTCAAGACCATAATGAATTTCGACCTTCGATCGTGTTGTTGTAGTTGCAAGTCACTTCCACGAATCACACGTATGTTAATTTTCTGCCCTAAACTCCTAGTATGGTGGCATATGGTCTAAACATATATGTACTTTTTTATGTGTAGAATAGCCTAATGATGTGCAAGGGTTAAATATGATTTTTGGTATGTTGGTGATTGGTTAAAACTGGTCAAACTAGCTTATAAGTGTAAAAAGGTGTAAACTAGGTAAATTGACTCGAAATTCCATAAAACATGATTTGTTATTAGAAATATGGATTTTAGACTTGCTGATAAAATCGTTTAATAGGCTAATTCGAATAAAAATAGTTTTGAATAGTTTACAAAATGGTCACTAAATATTGTACTGCCTAATTGAATAAGTAAATGACCTCCGTTCGTAATAAAATTTCACAGGTTAGTAATTAGTAAGCTTAATTTCAGAATAATGACACTAATTTCAGACAAGGACCCCTAATTTGTAAAATTTACAATTTAGTCATTAAATTCGAAAAAGTTTAAAATTGACCCCAAATTGAGTAAGCTGTTAACAAGTTTACGTGCTAAGTCTTAAAAGAGATTAATAAAATACTTTGAAATTATTTTGAACTTCGAAACAAGGTATGATCTCTGAATATATTTTCCGGTAACATTGTCCGACTCGGTTCTCTACTAGGTCAGTAAAGGGGTGTTACAATTGTGGTATCAGAGCTTAGGTTTAGTCGATTCTAGGACTGAACTAGGGCTTATCATGAGTTTGCATGTGCATATGCCACATAGGAGTTTGATTGTGTATGTTATCTATTACTTGCAACCAACACGATTTAACCTTTTCTATTTATTAGATTTAAGAATGTTTACGCCCAACGATAGACATATCGCAATAGAACCACATCTCGGTTCTACACAATTCTTTATTAGTGAACCATTGATTGGGAAGTATGCCTTAGAATCTGAACCTGTCACTTCTGAGATAGTTGTCTCTAACCAACTACGAGATAGAATGGTTATTCGAATGATATGAAAAGCTTGTCCTCTGAGGATCCAAGGGATCTCATTTTTGGCCAATTTGATAGCCCTACCTTTCCGTGAGTTCGATCTATCTTAGGTCTTGATTGGTTAGCTGAACATCAAGTCTAGGTAGACTGTTCGAAAAAGAAGCTATACCTTCGTGGACTTGATAAGAGCAAAACCCCGATGAAAACCAAACTCGAGCCTAATAAAGCTATCATGTATGGAATCTAAATAAGACACAGAACTTGAAAATATGCCGGTGGTGAAAGAGTTTTCTAATGTATTTCCGATGAACTGCCATGAATCCCTCCCACCCGTGAAATAGAATTTGGGATAGAAGTACAACATGGAATTACTCCGGTTTCCATTATTCCATAGCTCCGGTAAAGTTAAATGAATTAAAAGCTCAAATTCAAAACTGTAGAACTAATGTTTTGATATAATAATTGAAAAATGTTTTGGACTAAGTTAAAAAGAATTCAAAACTATTTCCAAAGTCCAAACAACTTGAAACTATGTTTAGGGGATGTTTTCAAAGGTTTTTACATGTTTTCAAAGCCAAACTAAACAAAACCTTCCAAGCGTTTCGAAACACCCTTAGGTGTTTCGATACAGGGTCTCCTAGTGTTAAAACGTTTCGAAATGAGTTTTGAAACGAGTCTTTTCTGGATGAGGATTTTGCCAAGCGTTTTGATACGGGCTATGCCGTTTCGATACGCCTACATTGCATCGACCGCAATGATCATAAACCCCAACAGCTATTTCCCAACTAACATTTAAATGCAGATTGTTTCGATACGGGGAAAGGCGTTTCGGTACGGGTGCTGCATTAGACTGCAACGACTCTTTCTACTTAAAGAGCGTATCGAAACGGGTTCGAGCGTTTCGATACGGGTAGCTGCAGAACTGCATTTATGGTGGAAAATTATGTCTCCAACGGCTCCAATTCAACCCCAATGGCTAGTAACGGCTACAAACTCATTAAGGAGTATAAAAGGGACCTCCAAGCATCAAGTTATGGTTAATGCTTCAATTGTCAATCAACAAATGATCAAGAATTGTCTTTGCACTTAAATTGTCATTTCTTTGTATAGACAAACACTAGTGAGCCAAAATTGTTAAATTTGCTCAAGTGTTTTAGGTTTTGTGTGAGAGCTAAATTGTGCAAACAAACGCCTATTAGAGGGATTTGTGTTTGCTAATATTTTCTCTTGTAAAGAGGATTTGATAAAGGCTTTGGGTAGAAAGCTTGATCGGTGTATAAGGGTTTCCTCCTAAGCCTAGAAAAGGGGACGAATCAATAGTGGATTGATTGGAAATCCTTAGTGAGAAGCTAAAGTAGTGGATGTAGACCTTGGTTAGAAGGTTGAACCACTATAATTCTTTGTGTCATTAATCTTTTAATCTTCCATACCACTTTCACCCAAATTACACTTCTCCACCACTTGGCGAGCAAGAACGGTTGAAGGAATCGAGCACCGTAAAACCCAACAATTGGTATCAGAGCTTGGCTCAATCGAGATGGATTAATATCCTATTGAGAAGATCCGACAAGCTCGATCATCATTTCACACAACCGGCTCAATGGCGCAATCCATCGACAAACCGCCCTTCTTTGACAGAACTCACTATGCCCATTGGAAGACAAAGATAAAGTTCTTCATTAAGTCAAGAGACTACAAGCTATGGGACATAGTTGAAGATGGTTCGTTCGTGCCTCAACGAAGCAAAGCGGAATGGAGTGCTAAAGATCGCAAGAAGATGAAGCTAAATTGCAAAGCCTTGCACATCCTCTTTTGTGCAATTTGGCCCAACTATCTATGAGAAGATGTCTTCTTGTGAGAGTGCCAAGGAGGTATGGGACAAGCTTGAAGTTACATACGAGAGGACAATCTTGAAGTTACATACGAGGGGACAAATGAAGTAAAGGAGACCAAGATTGAGCTCCTCAACCTTGAGTATGAGAACTTGAAGATGGATTCGGAAGAGAACATTGAGAAGATGTTTGATAGGTTCTCCACAATCACAAATGGTCTCAAGGGCTATGGAGAAGCCATTCCAGACTAGAAACTTGTCCGAAAGCTCATCTACTCACTTCCCGAGTCATGGGATTCAAAAAGGACCGCCATTATCGAAGCCAAAAATCTCAAGACTTTGAAGCTTGATGAGCTCATGGGGTCACTTCTCACTCACCAAATAATGAAGAAAAATAAAGAAGAGGAGAAGAAGAAGGAAGAACTTAGAGCTATGGGGAAGAAGAAAATCATGGAGCTTGGCATCAATGCAAGTGTCGTTGCTCTAAATTCCTCCACATCCCATCATGAAGATTCAAGTGAGGAGGGAAGTGAAGATGAAGAGATGACCTATCTCTTCAAAAAATGTAACCCCCTCGTCCCGGTCTGGCCGGATGATCGGTCCGAGTGGGCCACACGGGGAAAACTGAAGCGAAACCCGTTAAGGTTCCCCCTCGGTTAGCGACCTTATTTTTTTTCATTTTAATCTTGTCTAGAGGAGTATTAAATCCTAAGTGATCACGACAGCGGAAAGCATCCACAAGAAAATCACATTCGAACTACAACCACACATTAACAGTTCATTTTTAACTTACAGGGCAGACCGTATCGGTACACCATCCAAGGGTATCGATACGCCCTGACCCGGTCAACCCAACAGTTAACTCCGGGAAGACCGTATCGATACAGCCCTTGAGCGTATCGATACGCCCTTCTCGGTCAACTCTTCTTGGCGTAAATCCCGTATCTGTACGCCCTACTCTTACCCATTTCTCAAAATTCCAGTGAGTTGGGAGGGTATCGGTACCCCCAGGGTATCGATACGCCCAACTAAAATTGTGGCCTTTGGGCAAGGCCGTATCGATACAGCCCTTAGGCGTATCGATACGCCCTGCACTGCAATTCCACAAATTTTAACTAAATGACCTCAAACACGACTCTAGATGCATATTTGGACTTCCCTAAGAACATACAACATACATACATCAAAACTACAACCAAGAATTAGCATGCGAGGCATTGAATCCATACAAATCAAAGATTTCATGCAATTCCACAAAGAGAGCATACTTAGCAAGCATAAGGCCCCATACACAAGATAGTCAAACCTAGGGCATACATAGGCCAACGACATATGCTTTTAGGCACATTCAAATAAGCAACATGGTAAGCATGGTCCACAATCCATGGAACAAAACATAAGACATCCATAAGTTTAACACACTCGATTAACATAATCACCTAAGGAGTTTGACACCAACTCCAAAACTCTATACCCCATCGTTTAGGCATTATTACAAAACACAAATCATACTTGTGTTAGCTTGAGAACTCCAAAAGCTCCTCCCTCGCCCGCTTGCCTCCCGAACTCTAACGATCTGCATGTTGGAAACAAAGAGAGCGTAAGCTAACTAGCTTAGTGAGAGAGGCTCTACAATCCACAACATGCAGTTTTCCAAAACACAATTTATATGCAAGAAAAGCAATGGATGCAGAAGTGATTATCTCAACAACAACACATGGTTTGCACAAGCACAACCAACATACACACACGGTGGGACTACACATCACCGTTTCGACTAGTAGATTTCCAATGGGACTACACATCAAAGTACTTTCCTACTAGTCACTACCGGTGGGACTACACATCACCGTAGTTTAGACCACCATCACGTGAGGCACGACTTCAACTCGACTACACATTAACAACTTAAAATGTACATGATAATCATAACACATAATCATTCATCCATCCATCACATCCATAAGGGAGTAGAGAAGCTTACACTCGGGTTTAGGTGAACCCTCAAGGTCCCACCCAAACCCCAAAGATCCCATAATGTGCACAATCCAAAGATTAACAAATCTACTCACCGTTGTTACCCAAGTGAAGACCGAAGACCAAGCTCAAGACTCCGAAATCCCCAGATTTGTCCCCGAAGCTTCACCAACCAAATTCCTTGTCTCTAAACAATCAAACACACTCCATTAATCACCAAAACAACCACAAACCACTGTTGTAACTCATGACACCAAATAAACATCAAACCAAGCCAAGAACACCCATAAAACTCTTATTTTCGAGCAGCCCTATTGCACACACCAAAAACTTTGATTTAGTCCCCATTTTCACACTTAAATGCCTCCCACACAACCCCTAACTATCACACTAACTTCAACCCCCAATTTCCAACATAGAACACCCTCAAAGCCAACCTTAAAACCCTTCCAAAACCCCCTCAAAACCCAAATTCGGGAATATACATAAAATTCTTTAAAAATCATATATATTGAATCCCATGAACAACAAACAACCCCCACACCAATAACAAACCAAAATCTTTAGTTAAAGACCATAAAGGTAACACTTTTATCCAAAATCTTCCAAATTTCAAATCTCAAAAACATGTATAAAAATGAAAACAAAAGGTATTAGCTTGTAGAGAATAACGAGGGTAAGTCAAAAACGTGGTTACCTTTGCGAAACCCTTCAAAATGAGCAAGATATGGGATGGAATAGTGTCAAGGGGGAAGGGGGCTCTTTGACGTCAAAATGGATATGGTGGGATGTAGAAGATGAGCCAAAAGAAATTATTTTATGTTTGTTTAAAATTGGGAAGTCAAAAGACCAAAACACCCTTAATGAATTAAGGAAACCACAATAGGTGACACCCATGGCTATTTGGGCTTGTTTTGAAAATGGTCCAACTTAATTTTATTTGTCTTAAAACCCGAGGCCCAAACCATTACTTTATTATTTAAAAATTAGGAACTGAAACCCAAACCATTATTAAATTATTATTTTCACCCAGCCCCGAACCCGGGTGTTACATCTCTCCCCCACTTAAGGAATTTCGTCCCCGAAATTACCTGACAGAAACAAATACGGAAACTGCTCAAGCATGTCAGCTTTCCTCTCCCACGTGGCCTTCTCCACACCTCTATGTCTCCATAATACCTTGACCAATTCTATAGTCTTGCCACGCAACACCTTGCTATCAGAAGCAAGTATCTCAACTGGTTCCTCGTTGTAAGACAAGTCCGGATTTAACTCTATTTCTTCCACTGGCATAACATGGGACGGATCCGATCTATACCTCCTAAGCATCAACACATGAAATACATCATGAATCTTCTCTAGCTCAGCTGGGGGCCTCAATCTATATGCAACCGGACCAATTCTCTCAACTATCTCATAAGGCCCTATGTACCTTGGGCTCAACTTACCCTTCCTCCCAAACCTCATCACTTTCTTCCAAGGTGAGACTTTCAAAAACACTTTATCCCCCACGGAGTACTCTACCTTCTTCCTCTTTAAGTTGGCATAGGACTTTTGTCGATCTGAAGCTACTTTCAAGCGATCACATATCAACTTCACCTTCTCGGTGGTTCCCTTAAGCAATTTGGACATCGGCACAAGTTTCTGTCCGGCCTCGTCCCAACAAATCGGGGTTCTACACTTCCGACCATACAAGGCCTCATAAGGAGCCATCTGAATACTCGACTGAAAGCTGTTGTTATACGCGAACTCCACTAACGGTAGGTGTTTCTCCCACGACCCCTGAAAATCAATGATACAACACCTCAACATATCTTCCAAAATCTGAATTACCCTCTCAGACTACCCATCTGACTGCGGATGATACGAAGTGCTGAAGTTCAACCAAGTACCCAAGGCCCGATGCAAACACTCCCAAAACCTAGCGGTAAATCTCAGATCTCGGTCTGATACAATCGACTTCGGTACCCCATGTAGTCTCACTATCTCACGGATATACAGTTCGGCCAACTTGTCCAAAGTATAGGTAGTATGAACTGGTATGAAGTGAGCACACTTAGTAAATCTATCTACAATCACCCACACTGAATTTTTCTTCGAAGGAGTCAACGAGAGTCCTGACACAAAGTCCATAGTGATACGCTCCCACTTCCACTCTGGAATTTTCAACGGTTGCAATAACCCTGAGGGAAACTGGTGCTCGGCCTTGACTCTCTGACAAACCATACATCTACTTACAAACTCGGCTACGTCCTTTTTCAAACCAACCCAATAATACTCTTCCTTCAATCCTCGATACATCTTCGTGCTACCCGGATGCATAGCAAAAGGACTATTGTGAGTCTCACTCAAGATCGTACGCCTCAACTTGGCATCCTCCGGAACCACTATCCTATCCTTGAAACATAGGATCCCATTCTCTCCAAAACAATACTCGGTAGGCCTATCTTTGGCTATGTCTTACACGTGCGGTGCCAAAGACTCATCTCGCAACTGCTTCTCACGAATCAACTGAACCAACGATGGTTTAACCTGAAGCTCGGCTATCAATCCACCATCCGTAGACACACTCAACCTTGCAAACATTGCTCGCAACTCAACGGCCACTTTCCTACTCAAGGCATCGGCCACAACATTTGCCTTGCCCGGATGGTACTCTATGGTAAGGTCATAATCCTTAAAAAGCTCTAACCACCTTCGCTGCCTGAGGTTCAACTCCCTCTGGGACATCAAATATTTAAAAATCTTGTGGTCGGTGTACACGGTGCACTTCTCACCATAAAGATGGTGTCTCCAAATCTTCAACGCGAACACCACTGCAGCCAACTCTATGTCGTGTGCGGGGTAATTCTTCTCATGGACTTTCAACTGTCGTGAAGCATACGCTACTACCTTACCTTCTTGCATAAGCACACAACCTAGCCCTACGTAGGACGCATCACTGTAAATCACAAACTCTCTCCCCGGCTCAGGCTGGATCAAAATAGGAGCTTCGGTCAAAGCTTTCTTCAATTTCTCAAACGCTTCTTGTCTCGCATCTGACCATTCATACGGAACATTCTTCTGTAGCAACTTGGTCAACGTAGCCGCTATTCTCGAGAACCCCTCAACAAAACTCCTATAGTACCCCGCCAAACCTAGGAAACTGCGGATTTCTGTCACTGATTTCGGTTGTTTCCAATTCACAATAGCCTCTATTTTCTTGGGATCCACACTAATCCCACTAGCCGAGATCACGTGACCTAGGAAGGCCACCTCCCTAATCCAAAACTCACACTTACTTAGCTTGGCATACAACTGATTCTCAAGTAGGGTCTGAAGCACTAACCTTAAGTGCTCATCGTGCTCCTCTTCGGTCCTAGAGTACACTAGGATGTCATCAATAAACACTACCACAAACCTGTCCAAGAACTTATGAAACACTCAGTTCATCATATCCATGAAGGCTGCTGGAGCGTTGGTCAATCCAAAAGGTATTACTAAAAACTCGTAATGTCCATAACGTGTACGAAAGGCTGTCTTTGGTATGTCCACATCCTTTACCTTCAACTGATAGTATCCGGACCTCAAGTCAATCTTCGAAAACACGGAAGCACCCCTCAACTGGTCTAGCAAGTCATCTATCCTAGGCAAGGGATATTTGTTTTTCACTCCTACCTTATTCAACTGTCTATAGTCTATACACATTCTCATGCTACCATCATTCTTTTTCACAAACAAAACCGGAGCACCCCACGGGGATACACTAGGCCTAATGAAACCTCTGTCAGTCAACTCCTGAAGCTGTGTCTTCAACTCTTTCAACTCTTTCGGTGCCATTCTATACGGAGCAATCGACACCGGTGCGGAATCAGAATATGTCTCAATAGCAAACTGAACTGCTCTATCTGGAGGCAAGCCTGGTAGCTCTTCCAGAGAAACACTCGGAAAGTCACATACTGTTCTGATGTCCTGAGGTCTCACCTCACTCATATCCGGATTCATTACATAAGCCAAGTAAGCCTGACACCCTGAACCCAACAACCTCTGAGCTTCCAAAGCCGAAACCACATTGGACAAAAACTTGACATTCTCCCCAACTACCACAACCTCAAAGTCATCAGTAAGCCTCAAAGAGACTCTCTTCGTCTCGAAGTCAACCCTAGCTCTATGCTCTACAGGCCAATCCATGCCCAAAATCACATCAAAGCCATAGAAGGGTAACTCCATCATATCGACCGGAAATACGTGGCCCTGAACCATCAAAGGACACCTCCTATACACTTTCCTAACTACCACTGTATTACCAAAAGAGCTAGTGACATTTACACCTACCTCTAGCCAATCACAAGGTAATCCTAATGACTTTGCGTGTTCACCCAAAATATACGAATGTGTTGACCCCGAATCTATCAGAGAAAGCAAACTCAAAGACTGTAATGTGAAATTACCTGCAATGACATTAGTGTCATTCCCAGCCTCTCGCTGAGCGTACACCCTAGCCGGTCCTCCTCCCTCGGGCTGAACTGCTACAACATGAGCCAAGTTCCTCTGACCCTAATTCCTCGGCTGAAAGTTCCCACGGCCGCGCCCACGGCCTCTCTGATGCTCAAAACCCCTAGCTGGAGCTAGTCCGCCCCTAACTGGGCGTGGACAATCACGCCTCAAATGGTCTCGGGAGCTACAGTTCCAACACGCCCCAAACATACCCATACACTCACCTGGGTGGCGTCTCCCGCACCTAGTGCACTCCGGAATGTGTCCAACGACCCCTTGGCCCTGAACATGGTTACCACCCCTAGGTCTCGTATTCGGCTGGTACCTCCTATCTCTATGCCTCTTGGCATGATCTCTATCCCAGTTCGTATGTCTCTTTCCGGAGTCAGACCCACCAGCACGTTCCCTAGAGCTTAGGTTCTGCTCTATATCCTTGGCCCTAGAGACCAAGACATCGAACTCAGTGTAGTCGGAGGCTAGCATGTAGGTCTTCACATCTGTAGTCAACCCATATCTGAAACGCTCACATCGCTCCTTCTCATCCGGAACCAACTCTGGCGCGTACTGGCTCAACCTCACAAACTGGATCTCATACTCAAACACGGACCTATTACCTTGAGCCAAAGCCATGAACTCTCTTTTCTTTTCATCCAAGTACCGAACCCCGAGGTACTTCCTCTTGAAGGCATTTCTGAAGAACTCCCATGTGACATCCACCTCAGCCATACCAGAAATAACAGTGGTCCACCAAATATAAACGTCTCCCTGAAGCAATGAGACGATGCAACCCAACTTACGGGCATCCGAACACTCCATCTGACCCAAGATGCGAGTAGTACTCTCAAGCCAGCCTTCTGAACCCTGCGGAGACAGCCCACGAAACTCAACTGCCCCTAAGTTACGAAGCCTCTCTAGGGGTAATCCTGTCCCCGCACCCTGAGGTGGTGCTGCAGCTTGCATACTGGCCAAAGCTGTCTAAAAAGCTCCGGCTATGGTCTGGATCAAATGAGCCACATCTGGACCTACCTGGCCTTGGCCCGCTTGAGCCCCATTACCTCCCACATTAGCCTCAGCTTGAGGCCCATTACCATCACCTCCAACGTTCCCTCCATTACCATCGGGAGCATGAAGAGCAGGAGACACATCCTCGGGTGCCTGGTCACCCGCTCTAGGCCGTCCCCTCGATCTCACCATAGCAATTAAAATAATCTAAAACAGCAAACACACAACAACAAAGAAACGTTAGGTTAGCAAAAGGGCAATGACTCCGGTTCTCAAGCTCTTTAAACCAAAACAATTTTCCTTTTTATTTTGACAACAACGCCTAACAATGGGGACTCGGACCAACTCTCAAACAACATCAAGGTCACTATAACATGCATTCATACACTGTGCTGGTAACAGAATTTAGGCATACATGGTAAAGCACTCATCGAGAGGTAACAACACATAACACACTACTCACCTCACTTACTTGCCCGAGGTCTCGGAAACCTGGCTCAGATACCAATAAATGTAACCCCCTCGTCCCGGTCAGGCCGGATGACCGGTCCGAGTGGGCCACACGGGGAAACCCGTTAAGTTTCCCCCACGGTTAGCGACCTTATTTTTTTCATTTTAATCTTGTCTAGAGGAGTATTAAATCCTAAGTGATCACGACAGCGGAAAGCATCCACAAGAAAATCACATTCGAACCATAACCAAACATTAACAGTTCATTTTTAAATTACAGGGCAGACCGTATCGATACACCATCCAAGGGTATCGATACGCCCTGACCCGGTCAACCCAATAGTCAACTCGGGGATGACCGTATCGATACAGCCCTTGAGCGTATCGATACGCGTAAATCCCGTATCGGTACGCCCTACTCTTACCTATTTCTCAAAATTCCAGTGAGTTGGGAGGGTATCGGTACCCCCAGGGTATCGATACACCCGGCTAAAATTGTGGCCTTTGGGCAAGGCCGTATCGATACGCCCTGCACTGCAATTCCACAAATTTTAACTAAACGACCTCAAACACGACTCTAGATGCATATTTGGACTTCCCTAAGCACATACAACATACACACATCAAAACTACAGCCAAGAATTAGCATGCGAGGCATTGAATCTAACAAGGACCATACCAATCAAAGATTTCATGCAATTCAACAAAGAGAGCATACTTAGCAAGCATAAGGCCCCATACACAAGATAGTCAAACCTAGGGCATACATAGACCAACAACATATACTTTTAGGCACATTCAAATAAGCAACATGGTAAGCATGGTCCACAATCCATGGAACAAAACATAAGACATCCATAAGTTTAACACATTCGATTAACATAATCACCTAAGGAGTTTGACACCAACTCCAAAACTCTATACCCCATCGTTTAGGCATTATTACAAAACACAAATCATACTTGTGTTAGCTTGAGAACTCCAAAAGCTCCTCCCTCACCCGCTTGCCTCCCGAACTCTAACGATCTACATGTTGGAAACAAAGAGAGCGTAAGCTAACTAGCTTAGTGAGAGAGGCTCTACAATCCACAACATGCAGTTTTCCAAAACACAATTTATATGCAAGAAAAGCAATGGATGCACGAAGTGACTATCTCAATAACAACACATGGTTTGCACAAGCACAACCAACATACACACACGGTGGGATTACACATCACCGTTTCGACTAGTAGATTTCCAATGGGACTACACATCAAAGTACTTTCCTACTAGTCACTACCGGTGGGACTACACATCACCGTAGTTTAGACCACCATCACGTGAGGCACGACTTCAACTCGACTACATATTAACAACTTAAAATGTACATGATAATCATAACACATAATCATTCATCCATCACATCCACAAGGGAGTAGAGAAGCATACACTCGGGTTTAGGTGAACCCTCAAGGTCCCACCCAAACCCCAAAGATCCCATAGTGTACACAATCCAAAGATTAACAAATCTACTCACCGTTGTTACCCAAGTGAAGACCGAAGACCAAGCTCAAGACTTCGAAATCCCCGGATTTGTCCCTGAAGCTTCACCAACCAAATTCCTTGTCTCTAAACAATCAAACACACTCCATTAATCACCAAAACAACCACAAACGACTGTTGTAACTCATGACACCAAATAAGCATCAAACCAAGCCAAGAACACCCATAAAACTCTTATTTTTCGAGCAGCCCTATTGCACACACCAAAACCTTTGATTTAGTTCCCATTTTCACACTTAATTGCCTCCCACACAACCCCTAACTATCACACTAACTTCAACCCCCAATTTCCAACATAGAACACCCTCAAAGCCAACCTTAAAACCCTTCCAAAACCCCCTCAAAACCCAAATTCGGGAATATACATAAAATTCTTTAAAAATCATATATATTGAATCCCATGAACAACAAACAACCCCCTCACCAATAACAAACCAAAATCTTTAGTTAAAGACCATAAAGGTAACACTTTTATCCAAAATCTTCCCAATTTCAAATCTCAAAAACATGTATAAAAATGAAAACAAAAGGTATTAGCTTGTAGAGAATAACGAGGGTAAGTCAAAAACGTGGTTACCTTTGCGAAACCCTTCAAAACGAGCAAGATATGGGATGTAATAGTGTCAAGGGGGAAGGGGGCTCTTTGACGTCAAAATGGATATGGTGGGAGGTAGAAGATGAGCCAAAAGAAATTATTTTATGTTTGTTTAAAATTGGGAAGTCAAAAGACCAAAACACCCTTAATGAATTAAGGAAACCACAATAGGTGACACCCATGGCTATTTGGGCTTGTTTTGAAAATGGTCCAACTTAATTTTATTTGTCTTAAAACCCGAGGCCCAAACCATTACTTTATTATTTAAAAATTAGGAACCGAAACCCGAACCATTATTAAATTATTATTTTCACCCGGCCCCCGAACCCGGGTGTTACAAAAAATTTACCCGGTTCATGAAGAGCGAAATGGAAAAATCCAAGCATGAATCGAGGAAGAAGATGAAGGAATCCCACAAGTCCAACAAGAGGGGATCATTTTCAAAGCAAGCATATGTGGCCACATGGAGCGATGAAGACTCCACCGATGATGAAGTAGCCCACCTATGCTTGATGGCCCTCAATGAGGGGGAGGTAACTTCTAACTCATCTATTTCAAATTCATATACATTTGATGAGTTGCAAGATGCCTATGATGATTTGCTTTTGGAATTCAAGGCATCCTTTTCCAAGAACAAAAAGTTGATTTCAAAAATAAAAAGTGTGAATGATTTGTTTTCCAAAACAAATCTTGAACTTGCAGCAAAATTGAAAGATTTTTCTTCAAGTTCAAAAAGAAAAAGATTTGATTTCCAATGAACTTCAAAAGAAAAATGATTTTGGAAATCAAATTTTTATGTAAGACAATCTAGTGCCCCTAGATTTGTAAAAGGAAAATGTTTTAGAAGTGTTTGGGTCCCAAAAGATCCAACCACTTCAACTAAAAAGGATGAAATTGAAAAATGGATTCCTAAGGGGACAAGATTTTGTGCTACTAACGTTTATGGATCCAAAGCAATTTGGATACCAAAAATCACTTGATTGTCTTTTGCTAGGTGTGATGAAGAGTGACCAACAAGTCAAACTTTGAGGGGGAGCTCCATGCACACAAGGAAGAACACTTGAAGAATGAAGGCTTCACATCCTCCCTTGGATTCAAGTGTTGTAAAATCTAGTTGTTTTTGCTTTTATTTGATTTATTTTTTATTTAAATTCAACAAGATGATCATATATGTTGGACTAACATTTTTATGATGCTTTGAGTAAGGGGGAGCCATTTTTAAAACCAAAAATTCTTAATTTTGTCAAATTTTCCCCTCTATTGTTATTTTGAACTTAAAAGTTTTTTGAATTCTTTTTGATATAACAAAAAGAGGGAGAAATGATTTGAAAAATTGAATTTTTAAATGAATAAGGGGGAGCTCAAATTGATTTCAAATTTTTGATATCTTATTCACATTTTTAAACTTAAAGGGGGAGAATCCCAAACAATTTTTCAAGTTGGTTTTATTATATCAAAAAGGGGGAGATTGTAGAACTAATATTTTGATATAATAATTGAAAAATGTTTTGGACTAGGTTAAAAAGAATTCAAAACTATTTCCAAAGTCTAAACAGCTTGAAACTATGTTTTGGGGATGTTTTCAAAGGTTTTTACATGTTTTCAAAGCCAAACTAAACAAAACCTTCCAGGCGTTTCGAAACACCCTTAGATGTTTCGATACGGGGTCTTCCAGTGTCAAAACGTTTCGAAACGAGTCTTTTCTAGATGAGGATTTTGCCAAGCGTTTCGATATGGGCTATGCCATTTTGATACGCCTACGTGGCATCGACCGCAACGATCATAAACCCCCAACGGTTATTTCCCAACTAACATTTAAATGCAGATCTTTATGATACGGGGAAAGGCGTTTCGATACAGGTGTTTTGAAACTGCCAGAGCGTTTCGATACGGGTGCTGCATCAAACTGCAACGACTCTTTGTACTTGAAGAGCTTATCGAAACGGGTTCGAGCATTTCGATACGGGTAACGGCAGAGCTGCATTTATGGTGGGAAATTATGTCTCCAACGGCTCCAATTCAACCCAACGACTAGTAACGGCTACAAACTCATTAAGGAGTATAAAAGGGAACTCCAAGCATCAAGTTATGGTTAATTCTTCAATTGTCAATCAACAAATGATCAATAATTGTCTTTGTACTTAAATTGTCATTTCTTTGTATAGACAAACACTAGTGAGCCAAAGTTGTTAAATTTGCTCAAGTATTTTAGGTTTTTGGTGAGAGCTAAATTGTGTAAACAAACACCTATTAGAGGCATATGTGTTTGCTAATCTTTTCTCTTGTAAAGAGGGTTTGATCAAGGCTTTGGGTAGAAAGCTTGATCGGTGTATAAGGGTTTCCTCCTAAGACTAGAAAAGGGGACGAATCAATAGTGGATTGATTGGAAATCCTTAGTGGGAATCTAAGGTAGTGGATGTAGACCTTGGTTAGAAGGTTGGACCACTATAATTCTTTGTGTCATTAATCTTTTAAGCTTCCACACCACATTCTCCCAAATTACACTTCTCCACCATTTGGCGAGCAAGAACGGTTGAAGGAATCGAGCACCGTAAAACCCAACAAAAACCTTCAAGATAATGGATTCATCCGACCGAGTTCCTCACCCTGGGGAGCACCAATTTTGTTTGTCAGAAAGAGAGATGAACCTGTGCGTCTATGCATTAACTATCGTTAATTGAATAAAGTAACGAATAAGAATAAGTATCCATTACCGAGGATTGAAGAACTCTACGATCAATTGAAAGATGCTTATGTCTTTTCTAAGATAGACCTGCGATCTGGGTACTATCAAATGTTAGTAAAGGAATCTGACGTTCTAAAGATTGTCTTTCGAACTAGGTATGGTCACTGCGAATTCCTAGTGATGCCTTTTGGGCTTACAAATTGTAAAACATATGTTTGATTTTGATATAACAAAGTGTTTCAAGGACCAATTTGTAAAACTTGAAATAAATTTTTAAGTCCCCTAAAAGGTTTCAAATCATCAAGGCTTTGCTCTAGTTTGAAAAACTCAAACTCCAAAATATTTTCTAAGTGTTCCAAGGCCAAACTACTCAAAATCGTCTATGAGTATCGATACACCCCTTACCGTATCGATACCTTTTTTACAAACTTGGCTAATGGAGACATATATCTCGATACGCTCCTTACCGTATTGAAACATGGTATTGAAACAGATTCCATTTGTATCGATACACTCTCTCTATAAAATCCCAAGAAATTTGAATCGAGTACCGATACGGTCTCACCCGTATCGATACGGTTTAAAAGTAATTTTAAAATCAGAGCTTTAAATATTTTGACCGTGGCCTTGTCAGTTGGTAGGTAACCAAATTTTAAAGTGGTAGTTAATGTGTATTGATACACCATAACTCGTATCGATACGCCTCTCTTATATTTGTGAAACGGCTCTTTCTTTTTTGAGACAATTATTGATACGCTTCTTCAAGTACCAATACAGTAGGCTGCATAAGTGCATTTATGGTGGAAAGAGAGGGTTCCAACGGCTATAATCAATTCCCTAACCACCTAAACAACTAGAATTAATGTAGAAGGTATAAAACAAGCATATTGAAGACCATCAACAACTATTGAATCCTAGAGAAACATCCATACACAAAATCCAAGCTCAAGTGCCTAAATTCTCATTCTTGTAAAATCCCAAATTGTATTGAGTGAAATTCTTATCTTGTACTTCAATTTGGGTTGAGTGCTTGTATTCAAAGGGGAAAATTTGTATTGAGAGATATTCTTATTGCCTTCAATTTCTTCTTTGTAACCAAGTGAGGGTTTTGTTAATTTTGGGTAGAAAATTGACCGGTTTTGTAAAGGTTTCATCTTAAGCCTAGAAAAAGGGAAGATCAATTAGTGGAATTGTTGAAAATCCTTAGTGGGAGCTAAGGTAGTCGATGTAGAGTTCATTTGGAACTTGAACCACTATAATTGCATTGTTCTTCATTTTTATTCATTCCACTTCACTTCCAAAATTTTAAAAACCTAATTCACCGCCTCTTTGCTTTAATCAATCCTTTGATCCACTCAACAATTGGTATCAGAGCCTACCTTTTTGAGGGATTAACAACCGAATGAGGAGATTCTAGGAAGAGTGTGATCATCAACAAAGCAAGCCATGGCATCTATGTAAAACCTATGTTTGATTTTGATATAATTAAATCTTTAAGGATCATTTTGTAAAACTTAAAATTTTTTTTATAAGTCCCTTAATAAGTTTTAAAACACCAACACTTTGAAACTGATTTATAAAACTCAAACTCAAAACATTTTCTAAGTGTTCCAAGGCAAAACCATCGAAAATCGTCCAGGCGTATCGATACCGCACCAAGCGTATCGATACCATTTTACCAAACTTGGTTACTGTCGGAACCAGTATCGATACCCCAAACCCTCGTATCGATACTGCCCTGTGTTAAAATTCAAAGAGTTTGAATACGGTACCGATACGGCTAACCCTCGTATCGATACGGGCTTTATAATTTTTAAATATAAGTCAGTTTAAAAAATATGACCGTTGGTGTCAGTTGGTTGGTAACCAAACTTTAAAAGTTCGTTGACCCGTATCGATACGCCAAACCCTCGTACCGATACGGTTGCGGACAGTGAGCTAAGTTCAGAAAATAGTATCGATACGGCCCTTGCCGTTTTGATACCCCGTACCGATACGCTTACGCGCGTATCGATACCCCTGTATTAAATGCACACAACGGCTCTTTCTTTTCTGAGACAGGTACCGATACCCCTTCCTGAGTACTGATACCGGTAGCTGCAGAAGTGCATTTATGGTGGTAAGAGAGGGTTCCAACGGCTCCAATTATGTTCCCAACCACCCAAATGGCTAGAAATCAATGAGGAGGTATAAAAGACACATCAAAAAGCTACAACAACAACTATTGATCTTCAAGAAAACATTTATTCATCAAATCCAAGCAATTGTGCCAAATTTCATATTTGTCTAGAAATCCCAATTTGTGTTCTTCATTCATACTTTGTAAAATTGGGTTGAGTGCTTGTATTGGGGCTATCATTTGTATTGAGAGATACCTTATTAGCCTTCAAATTTCTTTGTTCATTTGTGTGAGGATTGGGTTGATTTTTGGGTAGAAAAATCAACCGAAATTGTAAAGGGTTGCCTCCTTGTCCTAGAAAAGGGGAAGAACGATTTAGTAGAATTGTTGCAAATCCTTAGTGAAGCTAAGGTAGTGGATGTAGAGTTCATTTGGAACTTGAACCACTCTAAATCTCTTGTCCATCAATTTTCAATTTGCAAATTTCCACCACAAACCTTTAAATTTCCAATTCACCCCCCCTCTTGGTCAATTTCGATCTTGCGATCCACTCAACAATCTACCTCCAGCTCTAGCTTGTACGAGTCTCAATCGATCACAAAATCGCCTTTCTTTAACGGTGACAACTATCCTTTTTGGAAGAACCGGATGCGTCTCTTCATAAAGTCAAGTGATTACCTTGTTTGGGATGCTATAGAGGATGGTCCCATCATTCCGATGAAAGAGAGACGATGAAGGAAGACTTGTGCCGAAAAGAAAAGGAGAAATGAGTGAAGATGATCGAAAGAAGCTTCAAATCAACAACAAGGCTCTTCACATGCTATTTTGTGCTTTTGGACCGGATATTTACTCCAAAGTTTCTTCCATCGAAAGTGCTAGAGAAGTGTGGGATACACTTGAGACAACCTATGAAGGGACAAGCGATGTGAAGGAAACAAAGATTGGAATTCTTAATCTTAGCTATGAGAATTTCAAGATGGAGCCCGACGAAACCGTATCAAAGATGTTCGATCGCTTTTCAACCATTGTCAATGAGCTAAAAGGTTTTGAGAGATCATCTTGGAGGACAAGCTAGTCCTGAAGCTACTCTTCTCTCTTCTCGAGTCTTGGGATGGGAAAAGAACCGCTATCATCGAGGCAAAGAACATGAAGAAACTAAAGCTTGATGAGCTAGTTGGTTCTCTCCTAACTCATGAAATCATGAAGCAAGGAAGGGAAGATGAAAAGAAGAAAAAAGAAAGAAGAGTTGAGAAGCTTGAGGCAAACAAGAAGAAGAAACTAGGAGTGGCTCTCAAAGCTTCTCTACATGAGGAGAGCACTTCTAGTAAGGAGGAAGATCTTGAAGAATTGGATATGATAGCCAAGAGATTCTCACGGTTTATGAGGTCCAACCGAGGTAGAAAATTTCAAAGAAAGTTGGACTTCAAGACCAAGAACAAAGAAGAAGAAAAGGATCCGATCATATGCTATGAGTGCAAGAAACCGGGTCATATCCGTTCTGAGTGTCCTCAACTCAAGAAGAAGGGCTTTGAGAAGAAAAAGAAGCTCAAAGCCAAGCTTGCTACTTGGAGTGATGAGGAATCATCCGAGGATGAGGAACAAGAAGTGACCAACCTTTGCCTCATGGCTATTGAGAAGGATTCTAAGGTAACCTCCAACTCATCTACTTTTGATTTTACATGTGATGAATTGCATGAAGCATATGATGAGTTACAAGAGGTATATGATGAGTTAATTGATAAGTATAATGAGTCTGTGTTGAAAAATAAAAGAGTCATTTCGGATTTGAATGCTAAAAATGATTTAATTTCTCAAGCTAACTTGGAATTTGAGAAAAGATTTTAATTCTACAGGATGAACTTGAATACTTTCGAAAAGAAAATGTAGATTTAAATAATCTTATTTCTCAATGTAACATTGAACACCAAAAGGTGTTAGATGAGCTCAAAAAGTCTTCCAAGAGTTTTGGTACTTTGAAAAATGAAATAGGTGAATCATCTAGAACAAACCAACCTAAGAGA
Source organism: Hibiscus tridactylites (assembly GCA_958450335.1). Lineage (NCBI taxonomy): Eukaryota > Viridiplantae > Streptophyta > Magnoliopsida > Malvales > Malvaceae > Hibiscus > Hibiscus tridactylites. The sequence continues at coordinate 51,969,213 of OY288290.1, forward strand.
AAGAACTTTAACTACAAACAAAGTGGCTCCTATAGGCATACTAAAACTAAAAGAATTACAAGTGTATGGGTTCCTAAGGAACTTGTTAAATCTAATAAAGTTATGTCACCTTAGATTCCTAAGGAAACCAACCTTTTGGGAGCTAACACTCGGGGACCCAAAATGATTTGGGTACCAAAAATCAAAGCCTAAATTCTTTGTTTGTAGGGGGAGCATTGCTACAAGGCCGAATCACAAAGCCAAAACTCATGGTATCTTGATAGTGGATGCTCGAGGCACATAACCAGAGACAAGAGTCGATTCATGGATTTAAAGACAAAAAGTGGAGGAGTAATGACATTTGGTGAAAACTCCAAAGGCCACATTGAAGGTATTGGCTTCATAGGTAATCACTCAACCACACTCATTGAAAATGTGTTGTATGTCAATGGTCTAAAACATAATTTATTGAGCATTAGTCAATTATGTGATAAAGGGTTTAATGTCCTATTTGATAAAAATGGGTGCACAATTGTTGACATTAACTCTAATAAAACAATGTTCATTGGTCATCGCATAGGAAACATATATATGGTGCATCTAGATGACATTCATACATCCCATGCATGTTTTGTTGCTCAAAATGAAAATGATGCATGGTTATGACATAAGAAACTAGGACATGCTAGCATTAGTGTTTTAGAAAAATTAGTTTCCCTAAATCTAGTTAGAGGTTTACCCAATATTAAGTTCTCAAATGATAAAATATGTGATGCATGCTCTAAGGGTAAACAACATAGATCATCCTTTAAATCCATTAATAATGTCTCTACCAGTAGATGTTTACAATTGATTTATATGGATCTTTTTGGGCTTATTAGAACTATGAGCTTGGGTGGCAAATCGTATGCTTTTGTTCTTGTTGATGACTATTCTAGGTTTACGAGGGTTCTATTCTTAAGTACAAAAGATGAGGCTTTAGAAAAATTCACCACGTTTTCTAAATTAACTCAAAATGATCTTGAGCTTAAGATTTCTCACATTAGAAGTGATCACGGAACCGAGTTTCAAAATCTAGGTTTTGAAGAGTTTTTAAATGAAAATGGTATTAGTCACAATTTTTCGGCACCTCGAACTCCTCAACAAAATGAGGTAGTTGAGAGGAAAAATAGGACTTTACAAGAAATGGCTAGAACCATGCTCTGTGAAAACAATTTACCTAAATACTTTTGGGCGGAAGCCACAAATACCGCTTGCTACATTGTAAATCGAGTAATGATTAGGCCAATTTTAAAGAAAACTCCATATGAGATTTTAAAATCTAAGAAGCCTAACATTAGCTATTTTCATCTGTTTGGTTGCAAGTGTTTTGTTTTAAACAATAGAAAAGACAACTTAGGTAAATTTGATACTAAAAGTGATGAAGCTATTTTCTTAGGGTATTCTTTAAACTCTAAACCCTATCGTGTATTTAATAAAAGAACGTTAGTAGTAGAGGAGTCTATACATGTTTTTGATGATAACCTCCTTCAGAGGAAGAATTCTTGTGACGATGATGATGTAGGGATCATTGAAGCTAATGATGGTGGAGAATCATCAAAAGTGGATGAGATTCCAGCTAAAGAAAAAGATGCACAAGATCCACCTCTTGAGGCCTTGAAGGACTTGGCTATTAAGGAAAAGGAGGTATCTTACCCAAGGGAGTTCAACTATGTCAAAGGTGGTGAAATCTTAGGTGATCCATCCAAGGGGGTAACTACTAGATCCTCTCTCAAATTAATGAATCATGTTGCATTTCTTTCATGCATAGAGCCTAAAAATATCAAAGAAGCATTAAAAGGTGAATTTTGGCTATGTAAGAAGAATTAAACCTATTTGAGAGGAGTAATGTATATACATTAGTTGAAAGGCCTAGTAATCAATCTACTATATGAACTAAATGGGTATTTAGGAATAAACTAGATGAGAGTGGTAACATAGTGAGAAACAAATCTAGGCTAGTTGCTCAAAGTTACACTCAAGAAGAGGGAATAGATTTTGATGAAACCTATGCACCCGTAAATAGAATGGAAGCTATTAGGATGTTGCTTACATATGTATGTTATCATGACTTCAAGCTTTTTCAAATGGATGTAAAAAGTGTATTTTTAAATGATTTTATAAATGAAGAAGTGTACGTGGAACAACCACCGGGTTTTGAGGATTCAAAATTTCCAAATCATGTTTTTAAGCTAACCAAAGCCCTTTATGCTTTAAAACAAGCTCCTAGAGCTTGATATGAAAGGCTTTCAAACTTTTTAATTGAAAAAGGTAAGGTGGACACTACACTTTTCATAAAAATATATAAAAATGACATCTTAGTAGTGCAAATATAAGTTGATGATATTATCTTTGGCTCTACTAATGAATGTTATTGCAAATAGTTTGCTAAGTTAATGCAAGGTGAATTTGAGATGAGCATGAGGGGGGAGCTCTCATTCTTTTTGGGACTCCAAAAGGAAGGATGGTACCTTCATAAATCAAGCAAAATACGCGAAAGATATGCTCAAGAAGTTTGGCTTGGAGCAAGCAAAGCCTCAAGCTACACCAATGAGCTCATCTACAAAGCTTGACAAAGATGTAGGAGGTAAGTGTGTTGACTCTAAGCTTTATCGCTCTATGATTGGATCATTGCTTTACCTTACCGCAAGTAGACCAGATATATTGTTTAGTGTTTGCTTGTGTGCTAGGTTTCAAGCTAGTCCTAGAGAGTCTCACCTTATAGCTGTTAAAAGGATCTTTAGGCACCTTAGAGATACTTCTTATTTAGGTCTTTGGTACCCTAGAGACCCAACCTTTAACCTTCATGCTTATTCGGATGCGAATTATGGGGTTGTAAAATAGATAGAAAAGTACTTCTGACACTTGCCAATTCTTAGGTAGTATGCTCATATCTTGGTTCTCTAAGAAAGAAAATAGTGTAGCTTTATCTACCACTGAAGCCGAGTACATATTCTTAGGGAGTTGTTGTGCTCAAGTCCTTTGGATGAAGCAACAACTCTTAGATTATGGAATTAAAGTTGAAACCATACCCCTTAAGTGTGATAACACTAATGCAATTTGTCTCACCAAAAATCCCATCCAACACTCTAGAACCAAACACATAGAGATAAGGCATCATTTCATTAAAGATCGTGTCCTTAAACAAGATGTTGTTATAGAGTATGTTGACACCTTAAATCAATTATCAGACATCTTTACCAAGCCTCTAGACAAAGAGTGTTTTTGGTCCCTTAGGAGAGAGTTAGGCTTAACTAGTCTATCTTGACCCTTTAGAACTCTTCTTGAGGTTAAATTTGCTTGATCTTGTGAAAATTCATGTTTATGTGTTGTTGATCTTGATGGTAACCATGCTTGTAGCTAGGGGTGTTGCGTGTAAAATGGTCTATCGCAATTGTAGTGCAAGTATACACGACGCAAGTAGTAAAGTGATACAAAGTATCGGATATCGTCTCCACAGGGATTGGGCTAATAGCTTCACCTAATTTCACTGCACGAAGTAAAAGAAATAATTGAGAGATTTTGTCACGAATAATAAAGTAAAAACGTGAATAAAAGGAATTTAGATATCAAGATAGAGAGAATGGGCTGGTATTGAGTTGCTCAGTAGTGTAGGTATTGAATTGCTTAGGATCTCCAGTTCTGTCGTCGCACCCGTCGTCGACAGCACCTGTCGCGGCGTCTGTCCGTTAGTTGTTGCGGCAGCGAACACTAACTCCGTACTTCAAGCTTGGCAAGAATCCCAGATCTGCCTTGCCCTATCCCTAGGCACAAGTCTGTCGATGGTCACGTCTTTGATGATACCTCCCGGCGTGAATCGAAGGATGAACACCGATGTGTATGAATTCTTCCTTAGCCACTTAACCTTGCCTTATCCCTAAGCACGAGATGGTTCAACTATAAACTAGAGAACGCGCTTTTATCTCTTTCGTATACTTAACTCTCCCGATGCTAAGTAAATGGATAACCTCACAATGCTCTCCCGATGCTCTTGCAAGATATTAAAACCAAGATAAAAGAACTTGAAGTTTATTTTATTGAACTTGAAAAATCCTAAAACAAAGCAACCCTTGCAACTACTTTACAAAACAACCCTTAGCCCTAGGGGGAACTTAGAACATGACGGTGACAGGTAATCGGCAGGTTTTCGGTTTTGGTTCTGGGGTAGTCGGCCTTGCCCTAGGTTTAATCTATGCCCTTTATATAAGCTTTGGGCTCAAGTTATCTAAGGTAACAAGGATTACAACTTTAATTAAAAGTAAGATTCTAATAAAGACTAAATCTCTAAGGATTCCTACTTTTCAGCCGCCTCCTTGTTTCATGGGAATTCTCCTCTTTGAGCTTTGGCTTGACATATCTTTTGATCCGGGGCTTGGAAAAATATTTGGCTTCCACACGACAGACGAGCAGATTTTTCTCTATCTATCGAGGTCCACTTCATTTTTCCTCTTCATGAATCTGCTGTCATCATGCTGTCACGACAGGTCCGTGACAGGTTTGTCTTCTTCAGCTGCTTGTCCAGTTTAGCTTTCCTGCTTATCTGCCCTGCACCTGCCTTCGACATCTATTATGACAGATACCTGCAAAAATAGCCATCTTTCAGTAGAATCCGTGCCTTTTATATAATTGTGATGTTTTATTGAAAACTAACCTAAATGCAATGAAATGATGCTTGAATGCAGCAGAAATATGGGTTTAAAAAGGTGTAAATGATAGAACTTTTACACACTCAACACACCCCCAAACTCAAGTTTTTGCTTGCCCTCAAGCAATAAAGACTTAAAAGAAAACTGAAAATTTTTGTGTTGGCCTTCAAACAGTGAACTGTCCCACACCTGTCGCTCATTCTCTATGGCGGCAGCAACCTGTCGGAAAGGTTAGAATCTGTTCGGAATCTCCCTATAGGTCTCGTGTAGTGTGTGCATGCTTGTGAACAGTTATATGCTAAGACTCTCTTAGTTTCACTAGAATATTCAACTCCTTAACTCGAATTTTTATGCCAAAGTTTACTTTCTTTTAGAAGGCACATTTTCATGCTTCTTTTTCTTCTATTTTCAAGCTAAGTTTTTCTAGAGCCAGTTTCGGGCACCTCTAGTTAGCTTCCTAGAGCCGGTTTCGGGCACCTCTAGGTTTAATTTTCTTTTGCTAAACTTCTTTCCTAGAGCCAGTGTTAGGCACCTCTAGGGGCTATCCAAGTTCTAAGCTTCCTATTCTAGTTTGGCTAAAAGAAATCTAAGCAATATAACAGTCACAAAAGTGTTTTAAGTTTTCAGAACTATAGAAAGGCTCTAAACTTTTCCTTAACCTGTCCTAAAGATGCTGCCACGACAGAGCCGTCATGACAGGTAAGTTAATTTCACAGTTTTAAGCCAACAGTTTGAATTTTCTTAGTTTTCTGATTTTTTTTTTTAAACTTGTAAAAAAAATAAAAACTAATTAGACAAAACACTTAAACAAAAGATGTGCTAAGGACTCCATTAATATGGAGGGCTGCTACCCCCAAACTCGAGGGTTGCATTGCCCTCAATGCAAAATGACACTTAAAATAATTAAAGAAAAACATAGAAAAAAGAAAAGTACATCACAAATATAGAGGCAGGCAGCAATAATAGAGGAAAAAAAAGGAATAAAAACTTAAATTTTAAGTGCTGTCCTCATCACTGCTGCTGACGCGGATCTGATGGTAGCGTCTGCGTTGGGGAGGTGGCTGGGCAGGTTCTTGGGCAGGTGGATCAACAGGTTCCTCGGCCTGTTGAGGTGCAGATTCTTCCTCCGGTTGATGGACAGGGTCGTCAGCAGGCTGAAGGGCAGGTGGCTCCACTAGTCGAATGTCCGAACTGCCGCTGCTATCCCAGCTGTTACTCGTGATGGCCTTGGACAGCTTCCTCTTGTTGGCCACATGCTTGATACGCTTCACCCGTGTGAAGGCGCTGTCCAAGTTTCTCCGGACAAGAGGGCTGTCTTCAGTGGCAGCTCGCTTTGTGCCTCGAGGGGAAGTGTCCTCCGGTGGGCTGCCGGCTGCTGTCGGTGAAGGTGTGGAGGAGGCAGATTCTCCGTGGGGAGAGACAGGTGGTGTGGGAGTGGGGGACGGGATATTAAAGTAATGGGCGGGGAAGGTGGGGAAATTGACATCCGAAAAATGTAAAGTATTGGTAATAAAGTTTACCGTGGCATTGGAGAAGTCTCGGATGAATGTCATTAAGCCCATCTGACGTTCCTCGATCCGCAAGACGGCAGCAAGGATGTGGGCGTTCTGATCTGCCGGTGCGTTGTTGGTGGCAGCGTCTGGGGCAGGTTCGTTGACAGGCTCAGTGGCAGGCTCATCATCGGATTCAGCAGGTGAGGCGTTTGGATCGAAGGCGTTGAGGGGCGTTACGATGATAACCTCCATAAGGCTGGAGATGTTGCTGTCGGTCCAGCCGCTGACCTTCTTAATTTTGTCTGAAGGGTCCTCCGGTACGGCAGCGCAGCGGCAGAGGGCCGTGATGGTGGAGGGCAGGCATAGACGTGAGTCAGTTCTGAAAGCGCAGTCGAGAATGCTTTCTCGCATGTACCTGCCCACGTTGATCGGCCGGGCATGCATGATAGAGTGAATGAGGGCAAGCCGCTGCCTGTTGACTGTCGTGTGGTGGGAGGAGGGCAGGATACGCTTTTTAATAAAAGCGTTCCATAGTTTAGCCTCGGGGAGCAGCTGTGCACGGTTGACGGAGTTGGGATTCTTTTTGCTGGTGCTCCATGTTGTGCCCCTTTCTGTCAATTCCCTCATGACAGCATCGTGGCCGGCAGCGTCGAGAGAGTCCCAAAACTGCTGATGGGCGTCGTCATTAGGGCCAAAGGCCGAAGACATGATTGATGCTGCTGGCGGTGAAGGGAACTGTCACTCCTCGTACGACGACAGATGTCGCCGACTTGCTCTCGATCGCCGCGTAGAACTCCCTGACTAGGGTGTCATTGAGTTCTGCCGGCTGCTCGGCGAAATCTTCCCATAATTGAGCGGCTATGGCCTGCATGATGAACGGCCGGAGTCCCAACAGAGGGGCATCTCTGTTGTAAATGAAGCTTCGTTCCTCCCAAAGTTCCTTGTTGGCAAACGGAGATGCTGCTGCGGAAGAGGAAGCGGCGGCAGCGTTCTGTCGGGTTTGTCGTGAAGACATGTTTAGTTGCAAGGGCTGAAAATGAAAGAAAAGAGATTAAACTAGAAGAGAATAGCAAGAGAGAAAATCTGAAGTGAGGAAAAAATGAAAAGGGGAAGGGGTTTATATAGCTGTCGGGGGCTGCCCATTTAATGTCGCAACGGCAGGCGGGAATAACGGAGCGGCAGATTGGATGTTGCGTCTGACGCGTCTGACGGACATTAATGCTGTGTCTGCCGCACGATTCTTCGTCTGCTGTGCGTCAGTTGACAACCTGTCAACTCCGTCTGCGCCGGCAGCTGAAACGACAGGTTATTATAAATGGACTTAATTTGGGCTGATGGATGGGTGGTGGGCTTGGGCCACTTCTTCTTTCTCACTTGTCTCTTTTATTTCCTAAAAACTGAAATTAAAAACAAAACATTATTAAAATAAATCTAATTCCTAATAAATAATAATAATAATAAAAATAAAAATAAAAATAAAAATAAAAGAATTAGGTTAAATTAGGGATGCCTTGTGGGGCATCACCTAAAGTAACCACTTCCTGTATTCCTGGGGCTTCAGTCCCTTGATAGTGCTTGAGGCGTTGTCCATTGACTTTGAATTGGTGCCCGTCTTTTAATGATTGAATTGTAATGGCACCATGGGGGAAAACTTGAATTACTTGGAATGGGCCAGACCATCTAGATTTTAGCTTCCCTGGAAAGAGTTTCAATCTCGAATTAAACAACAACACAAGCTGCCCTGGGCAGAACTGTCGCGGCAACAACTTCTTGTCGTGCCACTTCTTTGTTTTTTCCTTGTATATTCTTGCATTGTCGTAGGCCATTGTTCGTATTTCTTCGATTTCATTCAAATCTAACAGCCTTTTCTGGCCTGCCTTGTCCAAGTCCATGTTCACTGCCTTGATTGCCCAATATGCCTTGTGCTCTATCTCGACAGGCAGGTGACAGGTTTTCCCATAGATCAATCGAAATGGAGACATGCCCAATGGAGTTTTGAAAGCTGTCCTGTATGCCCATAATGCATCATTCAGAAGTAAAGACCAATCTTTCCTAGTTGGTTTGACCATTTTTTCAAGAATGTTCTTCACTTCCCTGTTGGAAATCTCAGCCTGTCCATTGGTCTGTGGGTGGTATGCTGTCGCAATCTTGTGCTTGACACCATATTTTCTCAAGGCGGCAGCAATTACCCTGTTGTCAAAATGTCTCCCTTCATCACTGATAATCGCCCTAGGGATGCCAAATCTAGAAAAAATGTTTTTGTGCAAAAACTTTTGGACTGTTTTGGCATCATTCTTTTGAGTTGCGATTGCTTCTACCCACTTGGAAACATAATCTACTGCTAGGAGGATGTAAAGATTTCCACATGAAGATGGAAACGGTCCCATAAAATCAATCCCCCATACGTCGAAGATCTCAACTTCTAGGATATTCTGCAGTGGCATCTCGTTTCTCCTTGAGATGTTACCTGTCCGCTGGCACCTGTCACAGTTTTTGTAAAATTCCTGTGCGTCCTTATACAGTGTCGGCCAGTAAAAACCGGACTGCAGCACCTTGGCAACAGTTTTATTGCCTCCTAAGTGTCCTCCATATTGTGAAGCATGACAGTGATGGAGAATGTCCTCTTGTTCTTCTTGTGGTATACATCTCCTTATAACCTGATCTGCGCATAATTTGAAAAGAAGAGGTTCGTCCCAATAATAATGTTTAACATCATTTTGAAACCTCTTCCTGGCTTGATAAGTAAGATCAGAAGGTAATATTCCGCTAACTATAAAATTAACGAAATCAGCATACCAGGGAAGGTTATAAGACTTACCTGCCGCCATGGCTGTCGCGACAGCTATTGCGGCAGCAAAGAGCTGCTCATCTGGGAAGGTCTCTAGTATGTGTGTCTCATCTACAGGTAGACTCTGTCCCAACTCCAACCTCGACAAGTGATCTGCCACCTGATTTTCTGTCCCCTTTTTATCTTTTATCTCAAGGTCGAACTCTTGTAATAGTAATATCCATCGTATCAACCTAGGTTTAGCATCCTTTTTTGCAAATAGATACTTGAGGGCAGAGTGGTCGGTGTGGATTATGACCTTCGTTCCAAGTATGTAAGAACGAAACTTGTCGATGGAGAACACCACGGCTAACAGCTCTTTTTCCGTGGTTGTATAATTCACTTGAGCTTCATTCAATGTTTTGCTGGCATAATATATGACATGAAACAGCCTGTCCTTGCGCTGCCCAAGTGCTGCCCCGACAGCATAGTCACTAGCATCACACATAATTTCAAATGGCTGCGTCCAGTCTGGTGGCTGTACTATGGGGGCTGTCACTAGTTTTTCCTTTAGAACCTTGAATGCTTCAGTACATTCTTCATTAAAGTCAAAGGGTCGGTTCTGCTCTAGGAGATGACATAGGGGCTTTGTGATTTTTGAGAAATTTGCAATAAATCGCCTATAAAAACCAGCATGCCCTAAAAAACTCCTAATGCCCTTGACTGTGGTTGGCGGCGGCAGCTTCTCTATGACTTCAATCTTTGCCCTGTCGACTTCTATCCCACGACAGCTAATCTTATGGCCTAAAACTATCCCTTCATCTACCATAAAATGGCATTTTTCCCAATTAAGAACAAGATTAGCTTTTTCACATCTTTCAAGTACCTTTTGAAGGTTGCCAAGGCAGCTCTCAAAATCGTCTCCAAAGACGGAAAAATCATCCATGAAGATTTCAAGGAAGTCTTCAACCATGTCGGAGAATATAGCCATCATGCACCTTTGGAAGGTGGCAGGTGCATTACAGAGCCCAAACGGCATCCTCCTAAATGCGTATGTTCCATACGGGCAGGTGAAAGTCGTTTTCTCTTGGTCCTCCGGTGCAATAGCAATTTGATTATATCCTGAATAACCATCAAGAAAACAATAATAAGGTTTACCCGCTAATCTGTCAAGCATTTGATCAATAAAGGGTAAAGGAAAATGGTCTTTTCGGGTGGCTTTGTTAAGCTTCCGATAGTCCATACAAACCCTCCAACCGGTCACAGTCCTGGTTGGGATTAATTCGTTGTTTTCATTGGTTATCACAGTCATGCCTCCTTTCTTGGGAACACATTGCACCGGGCTTACCCATTTGCTATCGGAGATGGCGTAAATGATACCAGCGTCTAACCATTTAATTATTTCTTTACGCACTACCTCCTTCATTGCAAGGTTTAACCGCCTTTGGGCATCAATAGTCGGCTTATGATCTTCCTCGAGGAGGATTTTGTGCATACAGATTGCCGGACTAATGCCCTGAATGTCTGCTATAGTCCATCCTATCGCTCTTTTGTGCTGCCTCAACATGTCGATCAGCTGTCGTTCCTGTTCCTGTGGCAGCTTAGCAGAGATGATTACGGGCAGTGTTTTATCACAACCAAGATAAGCATATTTAAGCTGCCCTGGCAGGGGCTTGAGTTCTAAGACAGGTGGTTCGACAGTGGATGGCTTTTGAATTAAATGGTTATCCGAAGTGTAATTTAAGGGTTCGAATAACTTACCTGGGCGATGGTCTAACCAGTCTACCTCCTCATGACCTTCAGTATCAGATGAATCGGATTCAGAGGAGTCGCTGTCGTCGGTGCTGTCGTCATTGCTGTTGTGACAGGCTTGTAAATGGCTGTCGCAGCAGTGACCAAATTTTGTATCTTGACAGCTCGACCTGATGCAGGGTTGATCAAAGGTCACCTCAATGATGGCCTTGCATTCTTCATCCATATCAGCATGTTTCATTGCTTGGAGAACATTCAACTTAATTTCTTGATCGTTAACGCGCATGGTGAGTTCTCCTTTTTCCACATCAATCAATGATCTTCCCGTGGCTAAGAAGGGTCGCCCTAGGATGACTGGTGCGTTCTCATCTGCCTCACAATCTAAAATAAGAAAGTCAGCAGGAAAAATAAGTTTATCCACTCTTACCAAGATGTCTTCAATTTTTCCCTCGGGGTGAACGTAAGAGCGGTCGGCTAGCTGTAGGGTAACTGTCGTGGGCCGCGCCTTACCAATACCTAGTTTCTGAAAAACAGATTTGGGCATTAGATTAACACTAGCACCAAGATCACATAAAGCCTTACCCACAAATTTATCGCCGATTACGCAAGGTATGAGGAAGCTCCCTGGATCCTTCTTTTTCTGGGGTGGTTGTCGATGAAGAATACTCATGCAACCTTCTTGCATCCTTACCGTTTCAAATTCCCCAAGTTTAGATTCTTTAGACATGACATCCTTGAGAAATTTAGCATAACCGGGCATTTCCCTAACAGCATCTAACAACGGAATGTTAATATGAACCTGTTTAAAAATATCATAAATCTTTTTAAGTTGAGATTCATGCTTAGCTTGCTGTATCCGTTGCGGAAAAGGTGGTGGAGGACGATAATCAGCAATGCGTCCTTCCCACTGCATGCGAATCTGAGGACGATGATCTTCCTTTTTCTCCTCTGTCGCTTCTGCTGTCGTGACAGGCTCATCGGCAGCAGTCTGTTTATCACTTGTCGGGGCAGCTTCCTCGGCAGGTTTATCCAAGGCAGGTTCTTTTTCTTTTTCAGTTTCTTTTTCCGGCCCTGGTAACTTTTTCCCACTCCTAGTAGTAATCGCCTTACATTGCTCATGAGGGGGAGTTCTAGCATTTTCAGTATTGCTAGGGAAACCTCCATTCTGCCGTGGCTTAATATGCTGTGACACCTGTCCCATTTGTGTCTCTAGAGATTTTAAGGTAGCCTCATGGTTTGTCATCCTCATCTTAGTCTCATCCATAAAGTCTTCCGTTTTCTTGACAAACTTATTGATGTTATCCATATACGTACCCGTCTGAGACATAAAGGTGGCCAGAGTCTGCTCCAATACACTACTCGTGGCAGGTGGTGGCTGCTGTTGTTGCTGAGGCGGCAGGTTCTGCGGCAGGTTATGCGGCTGTGGCTGCTGTCGCGTCAGCAATCTCGGTCCCCCTTGATTCTGATTATAAGCTTGCGGATTTAAGGCATTGTTGGGGTTACTCCAGGAAAATTTTGGGTCTTTCCTCCAATTAGGATTGTAATTGTTGGAATTGTAGTTTGGCTTGTAATTTCCAACATATTTTCCTTCTTCTATATTTATAGGGCACTCATCCCTACTATGATTTCCTCCACATGTAACACAAACTTCCTCGACAGCAAACCCTCGTACTTCCTCTTCACTTAATAAGTGTTTCATGGCTTTAGTGAGGAATGCTACCTGTGATTTCATAGTGCTGTCGGCCTCATAATCCTTGACAGCAAGTACCCGTTTACCCCCTCTTCTAGCGGTTGGAAACTGCTCCTCATTCTTAGCCAGATGTTTCAGAACTTGCAGAGCCTCGTCTGGATCTTTGTCTAATAATAGTCCATTCGCTGCAGAATCAATTCGAATGCGAGTTTGTAAGTTAGCAGCATTATAAAACTTAGTTACCTGATTCCAGACAGGGAATCCATGCATTGGGCAGTTCCGTAGAAGAGTTGTGAATCTGTCCCAGGCCTCGTGCATTGGCTCGTCATCTTCCTGTTGAAAAGTAGCAATTTCATTACGTAAACGCTCAGCTAAATGAGAAGGATTAAAACGAGACAAAAATTCACGAGTTAGATCTGCCCAAGTCATAATAGAACCCGGTGTAAGTTTATTCCACCAAGTTTTAGCTCTGTCCCTCAATGAATGGGGGAATAACCGAAGCCTCAGTATCTCCGGACTAACTCCTGGCAGTCTAAACGAACCACAGATCTCCTGGAACGTTTTGAGATGCTCCCTGGCATCTTCTGTCGCGGAACCACCAAACTGTCCGGCATTGTTGATCATACTAAACATGACAGGTTTAAGCTCGAAGTTGTCAACATCGATATCCGGCAGCGTGGTCTCCAGTTCTACATGATCGTTCAGCATGTAGTCACGACATGACCGTCGTACACCTGCCGCAGGCGGGTCACCGACAGGCGGTATTTCTTCACCGGCAGGCTGATTACGGGCCATCTGCTCTAGCTGTTCTTCAAGGTGTTCGTTTCGGTCTAAAAGGTGGCGAATCTGTTTCTTGAGATTGAAGGAACGTTCGATCTCCGGATCTAATTTATACTCAGGATCTTCACCTCTTTTCGATCTGCGCATAAACAAGAAAACCTTGTGAAAAGCAAGAGTTTAAAACGCGAAAGAAAATAAAAATAAATAAAGAAAAACAAAAAACGAAAATAAAAATAAAAAAAAAGTGCAAGGAAAGAAAGGTGTAGTTATGTTGCCAATCCCCGGCAACGGCGCCAAAAACTTGTTGCGTGTAAAATGGTCTATCGCAATTGTAGTGCAAGTATACACGACGCAAGTAGTAAAGTGATACAAAGTATCGGATATCGTCTCCACAGGGATTGGGCTAATAGCTTCACCTAATTTCACTGCACGAAGTAAAAGAAATAATTGAGAGATTTTGTCACGAATAATAAAGTAAAAACGTGAATAAAAGGAATTTAGATATCAAGATAGAGAGAATGGGCTGGTATTGAGTTGCTCAGTAGTGTAGGTATTGAATTGCTTAGGATCTCCAGTTCTGTCGTCGCACCCGTCGTCGACAGCACCTGTCGCGGCGTCTGTCCGTTAGTTGTTGCGGCAGCGAACACTAACTCCGTACTTCAAGCTTGGCAAGAATCCCAGATCTGCCTTGCCCTATCCCTAGGCACAAGTCTGTCGATGGTCACGTCTTTGATGATACCTCCCGGCGTGAATCGAAGGATGAACACCGATGTGTATGAATTCTTCCTTAGCCACTTAACCTCGCCTTATCCCTAAGCACGAGATGGTTCAACTATAAACTAGAGAACGCGCTTTTATCTCTTTCGTATACTTAACTCTCCCGATGCTAAGTAAATGGATAACCTCACAATGCTCTCCCGATGCTCTTGCAAGATATTAAAACCAAGATAAAAGAACTTGAAGTTTATTTTATTGAACTTGAAAAATCCTAAAACAAAGCAACCCTTGCAACTACTTTACAAAACAACCCTTAGCCCTAGGGGGAACTTAGAACATGACGGTGACAGGTAATCGGCAGGTTTTCGGTTTTGGTTCTGGGGTAGTCGGCCTTGCCCTAGGTTTAATCTATGCCCTTTATATAAGCTTTGGGCTCAAGTTATCTAAGGTAACAAGGATTACAACTTTAATTAAAAGTAAGATTCTAATAAAGACTAAATCTCTAAGGATTCCTACTTTTCAGCCGCCTCCTTGTTTCATGGGAATTCTCCTCTTTGAGCTTTGGCTTGACATATCTTTTGATCCGGGGCTTGGAAAAATATTTGGCTTCCACACGACAGACGAGCAGATTTTTCTCTATCTATCGAGGTCCACTTTATTTTTCCTCTTCATGAATCTGCTGTCATCATGCTGTCACGACAGGTCCGTGACAGGTTTGTCTTCTTCAGCTGCTTGTCCAGTTTAGCTTTCCTGCTTATCTGCCCTGCACCTGCCTTCGACATCTATTATGACAGATACCTGCAAAAATAGCCATCTTTCAGTAGAATCCGTGCCTTTTATATAATTGTGATGTTTTATTGAAAACTAACCTAAATGCAATGAAATGATGCTTGAATGCAGCAGAAATATGGGTTTAAAAAGGTGTAAATGATAGAACTTTTACACACTCAACAAGGGGGAGTATGCTTCTATTAGAACATGCTTAGATCTGCTTATACATCATATGCATACATATAGAAGATGTTAAAGTCGAGCGTTTGGTTGTTCTAAAGACAAAAAATACATTTCTGGGCATAGGGTATCGATACGGCCTTATGCGTATCAATACGAGTACTTCATCAGCTTTCAATATTGCATTTTCTCTATTGCGGGTATCGATACAGTTAAATCCGTTTCGATACGAGTTGTGAGTGTTTCGATACAGATGTCTTCCGTTTCGATACGGTTCCTTGATACGTGGTTCTAGGGAATTACCATTGTACCCTCGTATCGATACACCCTTTAGGCGTATCGATACTCGATTGCGCATAAGCTTTAAATTGGGCATTAAAAGACTTTCACTATTACCAAAACTCCTTTTTCAAAACCCTAGCTGATTTTCATCTATAAAAGGGTCCTCAACCCTTCATATTTTCATCACAAAACTTAAAGTTTCTTGAGGGTTTTTCAAAATCAAACCAAGTCTTAAGGCTCTCCATCAATTTGGTGTAAAATCTTCATACATTCTTCCCTCTCTCAATATCAAGGTATAAAAACTTCTTTTCTTTCTATTTTCTTTATTATTTTCATTTTAAATTTTTGTTTTTTTGTTTGTTCTTTCAAAAGATTTTATTAAAAGTTTTCTTTTGTTTTATTTTTCAAATTTTTTTTACCTTGATTATTGATTTATCCATAGGGTTGAATGTGAACATTAATGCATACACACATTGTTTTAATCAATTTTTTTCTAGACCATGACACCTAAAAAGAAAGCACGCACTACAAGCGAAGTTGGTGAAGGATCAAATCCCGACGATGACACTCGTCCGAATTTGACTCTAATCTATCAAAGGTGCTTTAGAACTCCCGGTGAACTCAACTATCTTTGCTCTTTTCAAAACTACAAGATTCGACCGAAGAGGGTAATTCCCATTCCTTTTCTCAATTCGGAGCGTTTTAAGTTTGCCTATTTCTCTTTGCTCCAAGAATGGAAGTTCATGGATTTTCTACAAATTTTAGGGTTTTTCTTTCGAAATTTGGTTTTGATCTTTTATGCCAATGCCAAGTGTGTTGCCAATGCCGAGGGTAATGTCATTGTCGTTCAATCTTATCTTATGGGCAAGAAGATTATCGTCGATGTCCAAGCTTTTTGTGATGTTTTTGGATTTGAGGATGAGGGTATTGATGATGGAGGTTCTCTTGGACATGTTTTGGGGGGATCCGTCACTGTTCTCAATGCTCATGACCGCATCTTACACTTGATGATCACTTGGTGGTTCAGGCCTTCCGGAGGAAAATACTCAACAATCTGCCAAGTTGATGACTTTTGGATTAGATGTTTTCGCGAGAGGAAACAACCTAACCTTGCTCGCATTATGTTTGCGGAGATTGTATTTCTCGTTCAACATCGTCACACCTCTCTTGTTACTTCATTCACCTATGGCACCAGTTTGAGCTACTTCTTCACTAAAAAGGAGATCGATTGCTCTTATGACTATCCGACAAGTCTCACCGATCCTATTGATGAGAGGTCTTTATCTCGAGGCAAGTTTCATTATTTCAATGGTAATTGGCTTCGCCTTTCCGAGCTTCTTAGTGATTCTATACCCTAAGAGATTGCAAATTCTACCGTAGCTTCTCAAGCTCCTCTTCCTCCATCTATGGGTTCTCTCATAACCTATCTTAATGAACAATTCACAAGCTTACGAACAAGAATTGGTTCATTGATAAAGTCATGAATTCCGGGTTTGCCTCCATTGATACACGCTTCACAAGCTTAGAAGATCGCATGATGAATGTGGAGAAGCGTATCTCTTCTATTAAGGCCAAGCACAATTAGATAAATATCTCTCTTACGGCCTTCCATGATGAGTGGCATCAATCAAGGAGGAACGATGATGCCAATGAAGATGAAGATGAAAACGATGGTGATGGAGACAAGTCTTAGATTAGTCTTTGCATATCATTCATGTCATCTTAGGATTTACTTTCATGCACTTTGATTTGTGTTTTTGGGATTAAGTTTATCGTTTAAAACATATACTTTGATTTTTGTTGTTTGGATTTTATTTTGACATTTCTTTAATCTATGACCTTTATAATTATCTATTAAATGTTGATTGGTTTATTGTTATGCCTTTATAGCCTATGTCTCTTATTTTGATCTAACAAAAAGGGGGAGAGGGAAGTTTACAAGCTCACTTAAACTTAAATTTAAAATTTACCTAGCTAACATTAATGGGGGTTGTTTTCAAGAGTTTTTCAAAAGACTTAAAAATTTTAAGCTTTGGTTTTGTTATATCAAAAAGGGGGAGATTGTAAAACCTATGTTTGATTTTGATATAACAAAGTGTTTTAAGGACCAATTTGTAAAACTAGAAATAAATTTTTAAGTCCCCAAAAAGGTTCCAAATCATCAAGGCTTTGCTCTAATTTGAAAAACTCAAACTCCAAAATATTTTCTAAGTGTTTCAAGGCCAAACTACTAAAAAACGTCTATGAGTATCGATACGCCCCTTACCGTATCGATACCTTTTTTACAAACTTGGCTACTTGAGAAAAATGTTTCGATACGCTCCTTACCATATCGAAACAGGGTATTGAAACAGATTCCATCTGTATCGATACGCTCTTTGTATAAAATCCCAAGGAGTGAATCGAGTACCGATACGGTCTCACCCGTACTGATACGATTTAAAAGTAATTTTAAAATCAGAGCTTTATATATTTCGATCGTTTCCTTGTCAGTTGGTAGGTAACCAAATTTTCAATTGGTAGTTAATGTGTATTGATACACCATAACTCCTATCGATACGATTTCCTCCAGTGAGCTATGTTGGAAAAATTGCATCGGTACGGTCTTACCCGTGTCAAAACGACTTTCTAACCCGTACCGATACGTCTGCGCGTATCGATACACCTCTCTTATATATGTGCAACGGCTCTTCATTTTTTGAGACAGGTATCGATACGCTTCCTTAAGTACCAATATGGTAGGCTGCAGAAGTGCATCTATGGTAGAAAGAGAGGGTTCCAACAGCTATAATCAATCCCCTAACCCCCCAAACGGCTATAATTAACGGAGAAGGTATATAAACAAGCCTATTTAAGACTAGCAACAACTATTGAATCCTAGAGAAACATCCATACACAAAATCCAAGCTCAAGTGCCTAAATTTTCATTCTTGTAAAATCCCAAATTGTATTGAGTGAAATTCTTATCTTGTACTTCAATTTGGGTTGAGTGCTTGTATTCAAAGGGGAAAATTTGTATTGAGAGATATTCTTATTGCCTTCAATTTCTTCTTTGTAACCAAGTGAGGGTTTGGTCAATTTTGGGTAAAAAATTGACCGGTTTTGTAAAGGTTTCCTCCTAAGCCTAGAAAAGGGGAAGATCAATTAGTGGAATTGTTGGAAAATCCTTAGTGGGAGCTAAGGTAGTGGATGTAGAGTTCATTTGGAACTTGAACCACTATAATTGCCTTGTTCTTCATTTTTATTCATTCCACTTCACTTCTAAAATTTTAAAACCCAATTCACCCCCTTTTGGCTTTGATCAATCCTTTGATCCACTCAACACAAATGCACCTGCAGCCTTCATGGGTTTGATGAACCGCATGTTCTGGCCCTATCTAGACAAAATTCGTGGTCGTGTTCATAGACGACATTTTGAACTATTCTAAAGGTTCTACTGCTCATGAAGAACATCTCCGGATCGTACTTCAAACTCTCCGGGAGAAGCAGTTATATGCCAAGTTCAGCGAATGTGAATTCTGGTTATCCGAGGTACCCTTTATTGGCCATGTGATTTCTTCTGCGTGAATCTAGGTAGACCCAAAGAAGATTCAAGTAATCCTTGATTGGACTCCTCCGAAGAATATGAGAGAAGTTCGTAGCATTCTTGGCCTTGTAGGCTACTACTAAAGATTCGTTAAGAGGTTCTCTTTGATTGCTGCACCCTTAACGAAGCTTCTCCGTAAGGATACTACTTTTGTGTAGGTTGTTGAGCAGTAAAAAGATTTCGATCAGCTGAAGCAAGTCCTTACTCATGCCCCTGTGTTAGTGCAACTCGAGTCGGTCAAAGACTTCACTGTGTATAGTGATACATCCCATTTGGGGATTGGGCTGTGTACTGATGCAAAAGGGAAAATTCATAGCCTATGCCTCGCGTCAGCTTAAGCCGCACGAGTTGAACTACCCGACACATGATATGAAGTTAACTACTGTTGTATTTGCCTTGAAGAATTTAAAGACCCTATATGTACGTTGAGAAGTGTTACTTGTACAATGATCACAAAAGTCTAAAATACCTCTTAACTCAGGAAGAGTTGTGTAACACCCCAATTTTGGGCTTAGAAGTTTAGGGTCTGAACCGGACCGGTCTGATTTTCGGTTCCAATATAAAAGGAGGTTTTAGGGAAAGCCTAGTTCGGGATGCTTTAAAAATATGGAAAAATATCTAAAAATCCTATTTTAATATATATAAGAGAGTGGTGAAATAAATTTTACAAAATAAGGTTTGGAAATACAACATTTTGGATTAGTGACTAAAATGCGATTTTTGAAAAGTTCAGTGGTGACTGTTTTGTAAGGATTGAAACTTTAAATCTTTAAGGAGCTAATTTACCCAAGAATAATTTCTCCAGATTTTTCCTAAATTTAAGTGATTTAATTAATGTTTAATTAGTTAAATGAAAAAGGGAAACCACTTTTTAGATTTTCATAACTAACTTTTCTTAAAATTTTCTCATCTCTTTTTCTCTCAAAATTCCCTCATCCAAACACTTTTCTCCGGCAACATATCCATTGATTTTCACTCCAATTGATGAGGTTTCAATCATCAATTAATTCCTAATCCATTCTACATCAAATCCTTTTGATTTGCTCATTGGATTTTCAAGAAAATTGGCTCAAATCAAGGAGAAATCACCATTTAGAGGTAAGGTTGTTCTTCTCCTCTAAATACTCAGATCTTTACTGAAATTCCAAAGTTATCAATCCTTAATTTAAGTTTTATAAATGGTTTTAATGATATGAACTTGATTTTGGCTTAAAACTCAAGATTTGGAGGAAATCTTGAAGAATTTCGTTGTGATTGTTTGGGCTCTGTTTTGAGATGATTCTTAAATGTATCTGGATGTCTAATGATGTATAAATGAGGTTTTATCAATGCAATCCCGAATAGGTTGTGTTTCCTAAGTTTTTGCTTATGAAAATGGTGGTTTTTGGGGTGATCTTGGTGTTCTATTAATGCTGGAGGTATAAGGACGAGTTTATGTTCATTTTGGATATTAATTGATGTTTAGAAATGGTTAGAAGTGATGGATCTTGGCTGGGTTAAGTTTTGGAAGAGTTTGGAGGTGATTTCGGTTGTGTTTGATAGCTGAAATGTTGGATTTTTGTAGAGCAGCGAGTTTAAGTGTGTTGGTTGAAGATTTTAATGCACGATGATGCATTAATCCTCTGCTTTGATGTGTTTAAAATGGGGGAGACATCTTCGAATACTTGTGGTGTTGATCCAGAGGCTTGATCGGCGTTTCGGCAAGTTTGTGAAACGGAATTGGTGAGTGAAGTTGGGTTTCCAGCTTTGTAACATATGTTTGAAGGTTTTGGGAGCTTAGTTTAAGTCTAAGTAACTTAACTAAGCTCAAGAGTAAGTTTTTGAAAGAACTCTCTTGGATGAGCCATGAAGTGGTTCGATGCATTTGTTTATAAATTGTATGTTTAAATTATGTTTTGAAAGCATGTTTTAGCATGGTTAATGCTGGTTTTTGAAAGCCATATGTTGAAGGATGCTCAAGGTAAGACATCCTTGGTTTGATATGTTGTAAATGTGGATTTGATGCATAGTGATGCATGAGGTTTAATGGCTTGTTTAATGCTTTAAAACAGTGAGTTGTTGATGTTATATGATGTATATTGGCAAGTGATGTAATGGTTTAAAAGTACTTGAATCGGATATAGTTAGCCGGCTATAGGATTGGTGCACCGTGAATAAAGTCGCCTTGGATGTTGAGGGGTTGTAATTGTAGCGTAAACTCCATCCAAGTACACTAACGAGAAAGGTAAGATAACAATGGTGGTCAAAAGTCCATGTGTGGATCTTGTGTTGTGTGTCCCGTGTTCTCGTTAGTGGAGTTATACAACTACCGATGAGTGATGTTGAGGGGTTGTGATTGTACCGTTAAACTCCATCACGGGTGTTGAGGGGTTGTGATTGTACCGGTAAACTCCACCTTGTGTGTTCGGTAGTGTGTATGAAGCGTATGGGACAACGCTTGTAATCCGCGTATCCGATTGTGTTTTGTGTTATAAATGGTTATGGATTATCACTTGAAAGCCAATATGACATGTTGATTTTAATGAAGCATGAGATGCTTGATATGTATGGAATGTTGCATGAATAATGATGATTATATGATGGAAGGTTTTGTTAAAAGTGTTTTATAAAAAACATTATTGTGTTGTTTCTTTAGAGCATGCCTCACTAAGCAATTGTGCTTACGCTCTCTCTCTCTTGAACCAATAATGCAGATAATTGAAGTGTTTGAAGGCAACAAGGAGGCTAAGAGTCCAAGGGAAACTAAGCTCATGTATGGTGATGTTTTCATAACACTATTAGATTTTGATATTTTGGCAATGGGAACCTAAGATGTGTTTTGGGAGATGTTTTGGACTCCCTAATTGTGGATTGATGCTTTCAATGTTTTGGGATTTGTAAATGGCCTTTTGATGCTTGTTTTGGTGTTTTGATGGTTGTTTGATTTTGGATATTAGGATGCATGCCTATAGACTTGTGGAATCTCATATTTGTGGCTATGAATGTGTTTCGAAGTTGCAAACATGTACCTTATATGTATGATGACATGTTGGCATGATTATGAAGACATTATGATGTGTTTGAGTGGTTTTATGCATGTTAAACCAGCAAAATCTGCAGCTTCTGGGCAACCCGTATCGATACACTCTTAGGCGTTTCGAAACGGGGGCCTGTAATGGCCTTGGTGTTTCGAAACGACTGGTGACTGTATCGAAACGATTTAGCCACTAGAAGGCCCTGTTTCAAAACAAGTCTCGAAACGAACCCGTGTTTCGGAGCGGTCAACACCGTTTCGAAACAGGTGACTGTTGGGCACTGATTTGAATGGTTTTGAGGTTTGCAAGCTTTGCGTTTCAGTCCCGAAAATTGTATTTGCAATTGCATGAGTTTGAGATGTTCGTTTGAGGTGAAATTTAACAGGGAAGGATGAAACATGACTAATTAAATAATGGTAACCTTAAAATCAGTTAAGACCTTCTAATTTCCAGAATTTACAATTTGGTCCCTAACATTTGTATTTTGTGCAATTGAGTCCCTTATTGATATTCGATCGTTGTGATTTATACATACATGTTTCGCATGAGTACGCTTAGGGTTAATGTGTATCTAGACAAGATTAAAAATAAAAAAGGTCGTTAATCAAGGTTGACTTTCGGGTTGACTTTGGTTTTCCCCGTGTAATCTTCGTAGTTCGGGCCAACCGTCTAGGCCGGGCTAAGGGGGGTACATTTGGTGATATCAGAGCTGAGTTCTCGTGTAAATGGGAATGGTTATGTGGGTGAAGTATGTGTGATTGCATGATGTGCCTGTTAAATGAAAGTATGTTGTATGAATTGTAAAGTATGTTGCAATTGTGATGCTATGCTATGTTGAAGCATGCTAGAGGAACCCATTGCCATATCAAAACTAATGAAAGGAATTGTTTTTGGAAAATGAGCTTGAGTACTTGGATTACTTACCTTGTTGAGCCTAATTATGTTTATTGCATTTGTGTTAGTGCATTGTAGTTTCTTATAAATGGGGCCTCGTAGAGAAATGAAGATGAATGTGAGAGTTATGGCTCAGAATGAGAACGAGGAAAATGTTGAGAATGTTGTGGATATACCTCCTCCTCCTGGTGGTGGACCACCCGGCGGTGGTGGTGCTGGAGGTGAAAATGCTGGAATTGGTGCTGGTGCTGGGGTCGCTGGACCTGAAGCTGTGCAGGGGCAAGCTGCTCCTGACATGACTGTATTGATACAGGCTATTGCTGGAGCCTTCCAGGCAGCGGTAGCTGGAGCTCACGGAGTTGTGCATCAGGGTGATGCAAATGTGAGATTACCTTTGGAACGTCTTCATAGTCTGGGAGGGACTGAGTTCAGAGGTTTATCTCCTGAGGGTTCTGAATCTTGGTTGGAAAGCACAAAGAGGATATTGGGACAAATGAGCTGCAACGATGTGCATAAGTTGGGTTGTGTGGTATCGCTGCTACATGATGATGCGTATACTTGGTGGACGACCACTGTCTCCGGAATGGAGGAAGTTGATGTGACTTGGACGTTCTTTCTGAACGCGTTCAAGCGAAAGTATCTAGGTGTGTGATACCTGGATGAGAAGAAAAGAGAATTCATGTCTCTTGTGCAAGGAAGCATGACGGTGGCTGAGTACAAGATCCAGTTTGTCCGCCTTAGCCAGTACGCACCTGAGTTAATCCATGATGAGCGAGAGAGGTATGAACGCTTCCGATATGGTTTGATGTCGGATGTGAAGACCTTTATGCTTGCTGTTGAGTATACAGATTTTGATGTGCTGGTTAGTAGGGCGAAGGACATTGAGCAGAACCTGGGTTTGTCTTCCAGAGGTGTTAGTTCTAGCTCGGGCAAAAGAGCTGCTGAGTATAGTTCCGGTGGTGGACGGAACAAGAGAGGACGAGATAAGAGGTATCGGTCTTCTGCTAGGCGTGGTAATGGAGGGAATGGTGCGCCTATTCAGGGAGACAGGATGAGAGCTGATCAGAACACGTGCTGGACGTGTGGATCGCGTGGTCATTTGAGGCGTGATTGTCCTCGAGCAGCGAGGGAGGTTCAGGCTCCTGTGGCAGTGACCGGTAATTCGTGCTGGAATTGTGGTTCAGCTGACCACATGAGGAGGGAGTGTCCTTTGTTGGCCGGTGGTGGTCAGGGATGTGCTCCTGGGGTTGTTGAACCACAGAGAGGTCGTGGGCGCGGCCGTGGTAACTTCCAGCGCAGAGAAGATGGTGGAAGGAATGTGGCGCATGTGGTGGTTGTTCAACCTTAGAGTGGTGGCCAGGCTCGAGTGTATGCTCAAAGAGAGGGGAGAAATGACACGGATGTGATCGCAGGTACCTTTACTTTGCAATCCTTGTCATTACTTTCCTTGATTGATTCTGGATCTACACACTCATACATATTGCGTGAACATGCTCAATTGCTTGGTTTACCTGTTGAGTCTTTGGATGTTGGTATACGTGTGACTAGTTCCTTTGGTGAGACCGTTGTGACACGGAAGTTGTATAGAAGATGTCCTTTGGTAGTGCAAAACCATGTTTTTCTTGTTGACCTCATGGAATTGCCATTCTATGGTTTTGATGTAATCCTTGGTATGGATTGGCTTGTTGAACATCGAGCTGTGGTGGATTTTGAGAACAAGCGAGTTTCGTTGAAGCTTGCGGATGATTATGAGGTAGTGGTGGTTGGTGAGAATGTGAAGTTTCTTGCCAATGTGGTGTCTACATTGGAAGCAAGCCGTATGCTGAGGCAAGGTTGTGAGGCTTGTCTGGCCTTTGTTATGAATCCTAGCTCTAAGGAGTTGCAAGTTCAAGATATCAGGACTGTGCGAGAGTTTCCTAGTGTGTTTCCGGAGGAGTTACCTAGATTGCCTCCTAATCGAGAGGTGGAGTTTGGAATTGAGTTGTATGAAAACACAACTCCAGTGTCCATTACTCCTTACCGAATGACACCCAAGGAGTTGAAGGAGCTGAAGACGCAACTTCAGGAGTTGCTTGATCGTGGCTTCATTCGGCCGAGTGTGTCAAATTGGGGTGCACCGGTCTTGTTTGTGAAGAAGAAAGATGGCACTATGAGAATGTACATCGATTACCGTCAGCTGAACAAGTTGACTATCAAAAACCGGTATCCTTTGCCGAGGATTGATGATCTTTTTGATCAATTTCGGGGAGCGGCTATGTTCTCTAAGATTGACTTAAGGTCAGGTTATTACCAGCTCAAGGTGAAGGATGTGGATGTGCCAAAAACAGCCTTTAGGACGAGGTATGGGCATTATGAGTTCCTTGTGATGCTGTTTGGCTTGACGAATGCTCCTGCAACTTTTATGGACATGATGAATAGAGTGTTCCATGAATATTTGGACAAGTTTGTTGTGGTATTCATTGATGATATCCTTGTGTACTCTCGTACTGAGGAGGAGCATGAGGGGCATTTGATGATTGTGTTGCAGGCTTTGTTGGAGAATCAGCTTTATGTTAAGCTGAGCAAGTGTGAATTCTGGCTTAGGGAAGTTGTTTTTCTTGGACATGTGGTTTCTGCTGAGGGGATTCGTGTCGATCCTCAGAAGATTGAGGCAGTGATGAATTGGAAGCCTCCTAAGTCTGTTCATGAAGTCCGTAGTTTCCTTGGGTTGGCAGGATACTACTGGAGGTTTGTGGATGGATTTTCAAAGATTGTTGCACCTTTGACGAATTTGTTGCAGAAGGATGTCAAGTATGAGTGGACAGAAGCGAGACAGCAGGCTTTTGAGAAGCTTAAAGCAGCTTTAACGCAAGCTCCTATCTTGGTTCAACCTGAATCAGGGAAAGAGTTTGTGGTGTACAGTGACGCATCCTATGTTGGTTTTGGGTGTGTGTTGATGCAAGAGGGTAAGGTGGTGGCTTATGCATTGCGCCAGTTGAAGGTGCATGAGCGCAATTATCCTACGCAAGATATTGAGTTGGTTGCGGTGGTCTTTGCTTTGAAAATTTGGAGACATTATCTGTATGGTGAGAAGTGTACTATGTACACGAATCACAAGAGTTTGAAGTATCTGATGTCTCAAAAAGAGTTGAATCTTAGGCAACAGCGTTGGGTGGAGTTGCTTAAAGATTACGATCTGACGATCGAGTATCATCCGGGAAAAGCTAATGTTGTAGCGGATGCCTTGAGTAGGAAAGTGGCAGTGGAGTTGAGGGCTATGTTTGCCAGTTTGAGCATTTTGCGAGATGGAGGTCTTGTGGCGGAATTGCAAGTGAAACCATATTTGGTTCAGTTGATAAAGGATAAGCAGTTGTTGGATGATTCCTTGGTGCCACATGTTCAGGATATTGCTGAGGATAAACCATCAGATTTTTGTTTTAATGATGATGGAGTTCTATGTTTAGGAAGTCGGATAGTAGTGCCAAATGATGCTGAGTTGAGGCGTGCTATTCTGACTGAAGCTCATAGTAGTCCTTTTGCTATGCACCCTGGTAGTACAAAGATGTATTGTGATCTTAAGGATGAGTACTATTGGGTGTCATTGAAGAAAGATGTTGCGGAGTATGTGAGTAAGTGCATGGTTTGTCAGCGAGTTAAGGCTGAGCATCAGTTTCCTTCTGGGTTGTTGCAACCGTTGAGGATTCCTGAGTGGAAGTGGGAAAGGATTACCATGGACTTTGTGTCTCGTTTTCCTTTGTCGCCATCGAAGAAGAATTCGGTGTGGGTGATTGTGGATCGCCTTATGAAGTGTGCTCATTTCTTACCTGTGCATACCACGTATACCTTGGATAAGCTTGCGGAGCTGTACATTGCTGAGATTGTGCGGCTGCATGGTGTGCCAAAGTCTATAGTGTCGGATAGAGATCCGAGGTTTACATCGCGTTTCTGGGAATGTTTGCATCAAGCTTTGGGTACACGGTTGAATTTCAGTACTTCTTATCATCCACAGTCGGATGGACAGTCTGAGCGTGTTATCCAAGTGCTGGAAGATATGTTGCGGTGCTGTGTGATTGAGTTTCAAGGCTCTTGGGAGAAGCATTTGCCTTTGGTGGAGTTTGCTTATAACAATAGCTACTAGGCAAGTATTCAAATGGCACCTTATGAAGCCTTGTACGGGAGAAAGTGCAGAACTCCTCTTTGTTGGGCTGAAACAGGTCAGAAGTTGGTTTCAATGCCAGCTTTATTGAAAGGAACCACCGAGAAGGTGAAGCTCATTTGTGAGCGATTGAAGGCAGCTTCTGATTGACAGAAGTCTTACGCGGATTTGAAGCGTAAGGAGATTGAGTTTGCGGTAGGTGACCGTGTGTTTTTGAAGGTTTCGCCTTGGAAAAAGGTGATGAGGTTTGGCCGGAAGGGTAAGTTGAGCCCTAGGTACATTGGACCATACGAGGTGATTGAACGTGTGTGTCCTGTTGCGTACAAGCTGAGGTTGCCGCAAGAGTTGGAAAAGATTCATGATGTGTTTCATGTTTCTATTTTTTGGAGATATAGATCGGATCCTTCGCATGTTATGCATGTGGAGGAAGTGGAGTTGAATCCAGACTTGACCTATGATTAGGAGCCGATTGAAATTCTGGATTCGGACAGTAAAGTTCTTCGAGGCAAGACCATTGAATTGGTTAAGGTGTTGTGGAAGCATCTTGGTGTTGAGGAAGCCACGTGGGAAAGAAAGGATGACATGAAGAACCAGTTTCCGTACCTCTTTCCTCCAGGTAAATTTCGAGGACGAAATTTCTTAAGGGGGGAGAGTTGTAACACCCCAATTTTGGGCTGAGAAGTTTAGGGTCTGAACCGGACCGGTCTAATTTTCGGTTCGAATATAAAAGGAGGTTTTAGGGAAATCCTAGTTCGGGATGCTTTAAAAATATGGAAAAAATCTAAAAATCCTCTTTTAATATATGTAAGAGAGTGGTGAAATCAATTTTACAAAATAAGGTTTGGAAATACAACATTTTGGATTAGTGACTAAAATGTGATTTTTGAAAAGTTCAGTGGTGACTGTTTTGTAAGGATTGAAACTTTGAATCTTTAAGGAGCTAATTTACCCAAGAATGATTTCTCCAGATTTTTCCTAAATTTAAGTGATTTAATTAATGTTTAATTAATTAAATGAAAAAGGGAAACCACTTTTTAGATTTTCATAACTAACTTTTCTTAATATTTTCTCATCTCTTTTTCTCTCAAAATTCCATCATCCAAACACTTTTCTCCAGCAACATATCCATTTATTTTCACTCCAATTGATGAGGTTTCAATCATCAATTAATTCCTAATCCATTCTACATCAAATCCTTTTGATTTGCTCATTGGATTTTCAAGAAAATTGGCTCAAATCAAGGAGAAATCACCATTTAGAGGTAAGGTTGTTCTTCTCCTCTAAATACTCAGTTCTTTACTGAAATTCCAAAGTTATCAATCCTTAATTTAAGTTTTACAAATGGTTTTAATGATATGAACTTGATTTTGGCTTAAAACTCAAGATTTGGAGGAAATCTTGAAGAATTTCGTTGTGATTGTTTGGGCTCTATTTTGAGATGATTCTTAAATGTATTTTGGATGTCTAATGATGTGTAAATGAGATTTTATCAATGCAATCCCGAATAGGTTGTGTTTCCTAAGTTTTTGCTTATGAAAATGGTGGTTTTTTGGGTGATCTTGGTGTTCTGTTAATGCTGGAGGTATAAGGACGAGTTTAGGTTCATTTTGAATATTAATTGATATTTAGAAATGGTTAGAAGTGATGGATCTTGGCTGGGTTAAGTTTTGGAAGAGTTTGGAGGTGATTTCGGTTGTGTTTAATAGCTGAAATGTTGGATTTTTGTAGAGCATCGAGTTTAAGTGTGTTGGCTGAAGATTTCAATGCATGATGACGCATTAATCCTCTTCTTTGATGTGTTTAAAACAGGGGAGACATCTTTGGATACTTGTGGTGTTGATCCGGAGGCTTGATCGGCATTTCGGCAAGTTTGCGAAACGGAATTGGTGAGTGAAGTTGGGTTTCCAGCTTTGTAACAAATGTTTGAAGGTTTTGGGAGCTTAGTTTAAGTCTAAGTAACTTAACTAAGCTCAAGAGTAAGTTTTCGAAAGAACTCTCTTGGATGAGCCATGAAGTGGTTCGATGCATTTGTTTATAAATTGCATGTTTAAATTCTGTTTTGAAAGCATGTTTTAGCATGGTTAATGCTGGTTTTTGAAAGCCACATGTTGAAGGATGCTCAAGGTAAGAGATCCTTGGTTTGATATGTTGTAAATGTGGATTTGATGCATAGTGATGCATGAGGTTTAATGGCTTGTTTAATGCTTTAAAACAGTGAGTTGTTGATGTTATATGATGTATATTGGCAAGTGATGTAATGGTTTAAAAGTACTTGAATCGGATATAGTTAGCCGGATATAGGATTGGGTGCACCATGAATAAAGTCGCCTTTGATGTTGAGGGGTTGTAATTGTACCGTAAACTCCATCCAAGTACACTAACGAGAAAGGTAAGATCACAATGGTGGTTAAAAGTCCATGTGTGGATCTTGTGTTGTGTGTCCTGTGTTCTCGTTAGTGGAGTTATACAACTACCGATGAGTGATGTTGAGGGGTTGTGATTGTACCGTTAAACTCCATCACGGGTGTGGAGGGGTTGTGATTGTACCGGTAAACTCCACCTTGTGTGTTCGGTAGTATGTATGAAGCGTATGGGACAACGCTTGTAATCCGCGTATCCGATTGTGTTTTGTGTTGTAAATGGTTATGGATTATCACTTGAAAGCCAATATGACATGTTGATTTTAATGAAACATGAGATGCTTGATATGTATGCAATGTTGCATGAATAATGATGATTATGTGATGGAAGGTTTTGTTAAAAGTGTTTTATAAAAAGCATTATTATGTTGTTTCTTTAGAGCATGCCTCACTAAGCAATTGTGCTTACGCTCTCTCTCTCTCGAACCAATAATGCAGATAATTGAAGTGTTTGAAGGCAACAAGGAGGCTAAGTGTCCAAAGAAATCTAAGCTCATGTATGGTGATGTTTTCATAACACTATTAGATTTTGATATTTTGGCAATGAGAACCTAGGATGTGTTTTGGGAGATGTTTTGGACTCCCTAATTGTGGATTGATGCTTTCAATGTTTTGGGATTTGTAAATGGCCTTTTGATGCTTGTTTTGGTGTTTTGATGGTTGTTTGATTTTGGATATTAGGATGCATGCCTATAGACTTGTGGAATCCCATGTTTGATGCTATGGATGTGTTTTGAAGTTGCAAACATGTACCTTATATGTATGATGACATGTTGGCTTGATTAGGAGGACATTAGGATGTGTTTGAGTGGTTTTATGCATGTTAAACCAGCAAAATCTGCAGCTTTTGGGCAACCCGTATCGATACACTCTTAGGCGTTTCGAAACGGGGGCCTGTAATGGCCTTTGGTGTTTCGAAACGGCTGGTGACCGTATCGAAACGGTTTGGCCACTGGAAGGCCCTATTTCAAAACAAGTCTCGAAACGAACCCGCGTTTCGGAACGGTCAACACCGTTTCGAAACAGGTGACCGTTGGGCACTGTTTTGAATGGTTTTGAGTTTTGCAAGCTTTGCGTTTCAGTCCCGAAAATTGTATTTGCAATTGCATGAGTTTGAGATGTTTGTTTGAGGTGACATTTAACAGGGAAGCATGAAACATGACTAATTAAATAATGGTAACCTTAAAATCAGTTAAGACTTTCTAATTTCTAGAATTTACAATTTGGTCCCTAACATTTGTATTTTGTACAATTGAGTCCCTTATTGATATTCGATCGTTGTGCTTTATACATACATGTTTCTCATGAGTACGCTTAGGGTTAATGTGCATCTAGACAATATTAAAAAGAAAAAAAGGGTCGTTAATCAAGGTTAACTTTCGGGTTGACTTTGGTTTTCCCCATGTAATCTTCGTAGTTCGGGCCAACCGTCTAGGCCGGGCTAAGGGGGTTACAAGTTGAACCTCCGTCAATGTCGTTGGATGGATTTTTTGAAAGACTACGAGTTGGTTATTAATTTCCATCTCGATAAGGCAAATGTTATAGCAGACGCCCTTAATCGAAAACGTACCCCTCCTCCGAGATGTTTGAATGCTCATTCCCAACTCAAGGAGCATGGAAAGTTGTTAGCAGAACTAAGAGTTTAGTTAACCATTGTATCTCGAATCAAGGCACTCTAAAAATCTGACAATGAGTTGCGAACCCTTATTGCTAAGATTAAGGACAAATCAAATCCTGACTTTGCTATGAATTCTGAATGGTTGTTGTACTTTTGAAATCATATTTTTTCCTCGATGATGATGGTCTTTGGAATCAAATTCTAAGTAAAACTCATTCGAGCTCTTTCTCTGTCATCTTGGAATTATCAAGACGTTCCAAAGGAGTTATTTTGGTGGTCTGGTATGAAAGGTGAAATCACAGACTTTGTAGTTAAGTGTTTGACCTGCCAACGAGTCTACTGGTCTCTCGTAACCCATTGAGCTTTCATAATGGAAGTGGGAGCGTATTGCGATGGATTTCGTAAGCGGCCTATCAGTGACACTGGAGAAGAATGATGATATTTGGGTCAGTGTGGACAAATTCACCAAACTTGCTCATTTCCTTCCAATAAGAATGGACTTTAGCTTACATAACTCGTTGAGTTGTACATTCGTGAAGTTGTTGTTTACACGGAGTTCCTGTTGTTCATTATTTTCGAACGCAAGCCACGTTTCACGTCTCTATTTTGGAGGACCTGGTATGAGGCTTTGGGAACCCAAGTGCATCTAAGCACTACTATCCATCCTCAAACCGATGGCTAATCTAAATGGGTTATTCAGGCAACCCTACAATTTCCTTCAATTCGTATGCATAAGTATTTCGTACCAATTCCAATCCTTCTTTGAAGATTCTGGAAGATAAGAGCATGTGTTATCAATTTAAGAAATGCGTGAGAGAAATCCCTACCTTAGTGGAGTTTGCATAAAATGATAGTTACTAAGCTTCAATTAAAATGGCCCCTTATGAATCTCTTTATGGAAGAAAACATAGAACCCCTTTTTGTTGGACCGAGTTTGGTAAAGGTAAGGTGTTAGGGCCTGACTTACTTTAGAAAACCGAAGAAAGGGTAACCATCATTCATAACCGACTCAGAGCTGCAATTGATTGATAAAAAGCCTACGCAGATTTGAAAAGGAGGGACATTCAATATGGCATTGGTGAGGAAGCTTTTCTTAAAGTGTCTCCATGGAAGAAGATCCTTCGTTTTGATAAAAAGGGGAAACTAAATCCTCGTTTCATAGGCCCATTTGAAGTGATTGAAAAAGTTGGAGATGTTGCCTACCGACTAGCTCTCCCCGAGAAGTTAAGTCGAATCCATAATGTTTTTCACGTGCCTATGCTACAGAAGTATCGATAAGAACCTTCCCATGTGATCGAGTCGGAGTCTGTAAAAATTCAGTCCGATCTGACTTACAAGTAAGAACCTGTTAGAATCCTCGTACGAGAGACCAAGAGGCTTCGAAATAAATTTGTACCCTTAGCGAAAGCTTTGTGGCGAATTCATTTAGTTGAAGAGGCAACATGAGAACCCGAGGAGACTATGCAGAAACAATATCCTCATCTATTCGCCTGAAGTGAAAATTTGGGGACGAATTTTCCTAAGAAATGGATAATTTTCACACCCTGAAAACTAGTCTAGTCAGAATTAAATTATGGTGATCGAATATTTTGTACTGTTGTGTTCAAACGGCGTAATTGTTCAATCTTGTACCCAATTTGAAACAATAAAGGGTATTATTATTATTATTATTATTATTATTATTATTAAAAAGG
Source organism: Hibiscus tridactylites (assembly GCA_958450335.1). Taxonomy (NCBI): domain Eukaryota; kingdom Viridiplantae; phylum Streptophyta; class Magnoliopsida; order Malvales; family Malvaceae; genus Hibiscus; species Hibiscus tridactylites. The sequence continues at coordinate 52,001,670 of OY288290.1, forward strand.
ACGTTGAGTGGGGGACCCACGTTGATTCCTTCAAATTGATGGAATTCAACGTGAATTCCCCACCTTAGGGACATGCGGCAAGACCAAATTTGGGTGGCAAATTGCCACTCACGTGGCAAGTAAGGGGAGTAAATAAGTGGCCATGTATGCTACGGGTCCAAGTGTGAAGCAATAAGAAGACCGGACCTTGTATTATATATATAGGGGAAGGGGGAAATTGGTACGAGTGTGAAAATGGAAATAAAAAAATGATGATGATAATGACGATGAAAGTGAGACGAGAAGTAAAGAAACGGTTCATTATAGGGTTGGTAAGCTCGAATTAAGATTGGTAAGCCCGAATTTTTGGGTTAGCGATATCGAGATATCGAATCTCTACTATTTTTGGGGTAAGTTTAAATCTTTGACTAATCAAAGTTTTGATATCGATTTTGATATTTTCGTATTGATTCGATATCATTTTGCCGATTCTAATTAATTTCTATTTAAATAAAATAGCTCAATGGGTTGATAAAGAATAACTGTCACATCCTTTAAAAAATAAAAGATAAAGACGTCGTTATCCGAGAACCTTAAAAGTCTCGAATTGTCGAGGTGAGTGCAGTTGTGTCAACGAATAGGCTCAGTGTCGTCCCGTTGCATTACTTATGATTATGTTTGCATTTATTAAGGGCTCACGTATTGCAACTATGTTTGAATGGTAAATTTAGTAAGTGCCTTGCCTTTCTTTTGATATGTTCGAATATGACTATGATATGTTACATGTATGTGAAAAATGTGAAAATAATATGAAACGCGGCATGATATGATATGAAAATTATGGACTATGTGAATTTGGGTGTTTATGGACATTAAATACAGTTGGCATGTCATAGGATTGTTTGAGCTTAGCATGTAAGGGAGGACTACGGTCCAAAGCTACGACCTATTTATAGGAGAAATAAGGGTGGATGTGTAAGGGATATATGTCCCGAAGATACGACTCATTTTCTGATTATGTGATTTGGTGTACAAGAAATCTGTGTATCCAATGGTACCTAATATGATATGTGCCTATAAATTTTACTATGACAATATGATTATGTGAAATGTATATGTGAATATAAAAGCATGTGAATTGTGGAATAAGCATGATGATATGTCTATTGTATTTAGAGGTGGCAATCGGGTCATTTGGTTCGGGTTCGGTTCGGGTCATTTCGGGTCTATCTAGAATCGGTTTAGATTCGGTTCGGGTCAGTTCGGTTCGGGTTCAGGTCTAATTCGGGTCTGTGTTGAGTCGGATTCGGTTCGGGTATTGGATCAGGTCAAAATCGGATCGGTTGTTTTCGGGTCGGGTCAATATCGGATCGGTCGCTTTCGGTTCGAGTTAAAATCGGGTCGTTCGGGTCGCTTTCGGGTCGGGTCAAAATCGGGTCGATTTCGGGTCGGGTCAACATTTAAATTTTCAGGTCAATTCGATTTGAGTTGGGTTAAAGGTTTGAGGTTTAGTATTTATGGTTTAGTTTAGAGTTATTGATGTATGAGATTAATTCTGATTCAACTTGTTAATCTATGCATTTGAATTTGATTAAATATTTAAATCAAAGCTTCATGTATCCATATCAAATTTTTATGTATAATTATATTAAATCAAAGTTTATTATTAATAATAATAATAATAATAATAATAATAATAATAATAATAATAATAATAATAATAATAATAATAATTTCTGAAATGAATTAATTTATTAAACTTAGGATCTAATTGAGCTAACTAAAATTTAAAAGCATAAATCACGGACATAATTAAAATAATTCTAAAACTAAATGTGAAATTTCAATTAAATTAATCTAAATTAAAACTCAATTAAATTTAAAAAGAAAGAAAAAAGAGAAAGACAATTGGTAAAAATAAAGAGGGAAAAGACAAAAATTTGGAGGGAAATAAGCCACCAATTTTTTTAAGCTAGATTGAAATAAAAGAAAAAGACAATTAGAAAAAATAGAGAGAGAAAAGACAAAATTTTGGAAGGAAATAAGCCACCAATTTTTTAAGCTAGAGATTAATTACTTTTTAGGTCACGTTGAATTTAAAATGTTACATTTTAGTCAACTTTAAGTTTTAGTTTAATTTAATTTAGTCACAAGTATCCCCACGGTTTAGACTTCGGATATAGAAATCCCCTCCCCGTAGTGATATTTAGTCTCTAAACATTTACTTTTAGTCGAAATTAACCAATCTTTGTAATTTAGTCTATTAATTTAATATAACTAATCTTTGTTCACGTTGTAATCGAGTTTCATATGTAGGAATAGTTGAGTTTAGATATTTAACTTTATTTGCAGCTAAATGTCACTTTTGAACGAGAACTTTTTATTTAAGACTTGTGCCTTATGTTAGTTGTGTTTTTCAAACTCTTTATCATTTTACCGAACATATATGGGTAAGAATGCTTGTAATCTAATAGGATCATGTTGATCAAATCATTTGAGTCATGTTTGTTTTGTGTGTGTGGAACTAGTTTTTTCAATGCATGGACTAGTGATGCAATTAAAGGTTGCCCCTATGAATTGGTCTATTATGTATCCATTCCTTTTAATGCAATCTTTTGACATTTTTTTCTTTGTAAATGTAAGATTAAATATTGGGAGAGAAAATAGTACATAGAAACTCTAAATTTAAAAATTAGTTTATTTAATTAATATTGAAACGTAAAATAACATAAAATTTTATTATACCACAACTTTGACAAGAGGAACAGTCTCTTCCATGATATAGTATAAAAAGATAATAAAACATACTTCTTTTTATTATTTATTATATTGTTAAAAATAGATATTCGGGTTAAAATCGGGTCAAAATCGGGTTAAAATCGGGTCGATATTCGGTTCAGCTTTCGGTTCAGCTTTCGGTTCGGGTAACATTCGGTTCGGGTCAAATCGGTTCGGGTTCATTCGGTTTGGGTCCATTTCGGTTCGGGTCCATTTCGGTTCAACAAAAAATTTCGGTTCAGTTCGGTTTATTTCGGGTTTCGGGTCAACTTCGGATCATCATGTTCGGGTCAAAATCGGATTTCAGTTCGGGTAATTCAGTTCGGGTTTCGGGTCTTGGGTCAAGTTTGCCAGGTCTAATTGTATTATAACTATGTTATGTATTTGTTCATCATGCCATTCATAATTGTGGACATTCATTACATTTGTTATAATTAGCTCACTAGGCTATGTAAGCCTAATATTCATGTCTCATGTATTTCAAGACTATAATGAATTTTGATCTTCGATCGTGTCGTTGCAGTTGCAAGTCACTTTCATGAATCACGCGTATGTTAACCTTTTGCCTTAAACTCCTAGTATGGTGGCATATGATCTAAACATATATGTGCTTTTTGTTCTGTGTAGAATTTCCTAATGATGTGCAAGGGTTAATTATGATTTTCGGTATGTTGGTGATTGGTTAAAACTGGTCAAACTAGCTTATAAGCGCGAAAAGGTGTAAACTAGGTAAATTGACTCGAAATTCCCTAAAACATGATATGTTATTAGAAATATGAATTTTAGACTTGTTGATAAAATTTGATAAGGTTTGAAAATCGTTTGATAGGCTAATCCGAATAAAAATAGTTTTGAATAGTTTACAAAATGGTCACTAAATATTGTATTGCCTAATCGAATAAGTAAATGACATCTGTTCGTAATAAAATTTCACAGGTTAGTAATTAGTAAGTTTAATTTTAGAATAATGACACGAATTTCAGACAAAGACCCCTAATTTGTAAAATTTATAATTTAATCTTTAAATTCAAAAAAAAAATTGACCCCAAATTGAGTAAGATGTTAACAAGTTAATGTGCTAAGTCTTAAAAGAGATTAATAAAATACTCTGAAAAGATTTTGAACTCCAAAATAAGTTTTGACCTCTGAATATGTTTTCCGGTAACATTGTCCGACCTGGTTCTCTACCAGACCGGGAAGAGGTGTTACATTTTCCTTGTAAGATTAATAAACATATGTTAATAATTTTTTTGTTAAATAGAGATATTACATTGTCTTACCTAGATTCGAATCCATATAAGCATAAATTAAATATATATATATATATATTGTATTTAATTTTTTAAGATGAATTATATTATTAAATATATATTAACTTTTTAATAATTATTATATTTTATAATGATATCTTCTTATTATTTTTCATAAACAACATTCATTCAAGTCCAATACATTTATAAATTTTAAATAATATTTTTCATAAACAACGTTCATTCAAGTCCAATACATTTATAAATTTAAAATTTTGCCCATCTTTTAATTTAAATCTCCCTTTCCACCAAATAAACACTATTCACTCTCTTCCTCATCCATTCTAACGTGAAAAGAGCTCTCTCCCTACAAGTTACTATTCCATCCAAAAAGCTCATCCATTTCAACTCATTTTTGAAAGGTAACGTCGTTTTTGACTTCTCCTCAACTCCCTCTCTTTAAAAGTACCATTTGTTTTCATTTTCATTGAAGTTTTGGAAAATGGAGTTTTGAAGATTTTGATTAAAAATGGAAACTTTATGTTGTTAAGCTTAATGTTTTGATTTAATATGGTTAGTTATGAAATATAGAAGTTGAATGGTACCACATATGTGAATTTTGAACGGTTTTGAGCAATTCCCAAATTTGGGTATAAATGGGGTTTTTACAGGGTTTTGGGTGAGTTTTGAGGGTCGTTTTAAGTGGAAATTGATAGGCTATTGGTAGTACTATGCTTAGGGGTTGATTTGGGATCATATGTGGGTGCAATGGATGTTGGAAACGTGGATTTTGGATGTGGTTTTGGGGCTGTCCGAGTTTGCAAATTATGGGGTTTGTTCATGGCTTGCAACATTGTAAATGTGATTGAATTGTGTTCCGGGTTGGTCTTTTGATGTTGGGCTGATTTGAGATTGTTTGAATTGTGATTGAGGTTGTTTAGAAGGGGGAACTTGTGTTGGTGAAGCATCGAGAGGAAATCCGGAAACGTGAGGGTGGTTACTTGCTTGGCTTGGAGCTTGGAAGCTTAGGTGAGTGGTTAAACGTTTTACGTGGTTTTTAAATGGTTGGTTCGAGTATGTGGACTAGGTTGGGCTTGGTAGACCCACCTAGAGTTAGGATTAGGGTGGTAGCCTAATCCTAAACTTGATCTAGAGCCATTGGATGGACTTATATTTGGATGTTTATGCCTCGTATGATTTGTGATATGATTGCTTATGTATATTGTGTTATACATGTGAGATGAGGCATGATTTGTAATGCTTATGGCATGCATGGAAATGGTTCATGATTGTGGTCATGGTGAGTACGTGCTAAGCACGGAATTAATTGAAATGAATAATGTGGAATGAGTTAAATGTTGGCACTAGTATGCTTGAGTACAAATGATCGATCATTAGGATGTTAGTGTGCACACATGAGTCTAAAGTCGCGCGTGGCCTTGGTGGCGTTGAGTCACCAAGGAGGAGTACGGGTTCGCCCAGAAATTGTATTTATATATAGTCGATGATGAGTGGAATCCCATCGACGGGGCGTGAGGATGAGTGGAATCCCCTCCGCGAGACCGGTGATGAGTGTAATCCCACCGTGAGGTAAAGTGGTTGTTGGATGTGAGTTCCAACGGGTTTATCCGCATATTCGGGTCATAGCTAGGTGCCAATATTGATTGATATGTGCATCATTGTCTTGTGAAATGTGATCCTTATTTGGATGCTTATATGTGTTTACATATGTGGTGAAATAGAGCTTGTTGAGCATGGCATATAATTGAATATTGTTCATGCATCATTAACTTGTGGCTCTTATCTTGGTAATTATGCTTTTACCTTGGCTAAGATCGTGCTTGGACCCTGCATTGTCGAGGTTTGTTTTTAAAGAGCTTACCCTCACTAAGCTTTATTGCTTACGCTCTCTCTTTGTTCGACAATGCAGATCCTTAGTTCGTGGGCTGCTAGGAGCAAGAAGGAGGCCTCCAAGTGTGCTTGTGGTGCTTGTTTAGCTACCAAGTATGAACTTTCAAATTAAGATGTAATGGTCAAGCAATGGGACATGTAATCGTATTATGATATTTTTGGATCATGTTGCTATGGTTGCTGTTTAGGAGCATGTTAGACTCCTCGTGTGTGCATGTTAAATTGGCTTTTAGGATGTATGCTATGCTTGAAACCATGTTAGTATTTTGCTATCTAGAATTTCCTAAGTGTTGGACATGTGAAGCTATTACCTTTATGATATGCATGGATGTATGGCTTGTGATGTTGTGCCTTAGTGTGTAGCCTTGTGTTATTGATGTTCAAGCATGCTTGTAAGTTGGTTTGCCTTAGGTTTAATTGTTAGTGTGTTGTTGGAGGTTTTGGTGGTGTTTTGAGGCACCCTTGTGCCTCAAAACAGCCAAAACCAGTCTGCAGACAGGGGGCGTTTCGAAACAAGCTACCTTGTTTCGATACGGTCCCTTTGTTCTTGGCCGAGCGTTTCGAAATGCGAAGAGGCCGTTTCGGTACATTTTTGCTACTGAAATTTTGAGAAATTGGTGAGATAAAGGTGTTCCGAAACGGGTCTTTGATGTTTCGAAACGGTCAAATCTCGTTGACCACGAGAAGTTGACCGTTGGGGTCGTTTCGATACGGGTCACCCCTGTTTCGGAACGGTCTCCTCGGGTTGACCCTGGCCTGTTGACTAAGTCAAGGCGTATCGAAACACCTTAAAGGCGTTTCGATACGGCCTGCTGTAAAGGGGTAAAATGAGTTGTTTAAAGTGTTGTCTTGGTTGGTCGATGTTGGATTGTTTGTGTTTCCGCTGTCGTGCTTCACATAGGATTTAATAATGCCTATAGACAAGATAAAGTTAAAAGAAATTTTCTGGATCGTTAACCGAGGAGGAACCTTAACGGGTTTCCCTTCAGTTTTCCCCGTGTGGCCACTTCGGACCGGTCATCCGACCAGATCGAGACGAGGGGGTTACAAAATTCGCCATCTTCCTCTCAAATTCTGGCTGTACTAGTAGATATCTTGTACTAGAATATATATTGTTAGCATAAAAAAACAAAAATCACATAATTAGATGTTCGCACGCATCCAACGACTTCCCATTAGATTAATTGCTTTTTTGATACATTCCCCTCTATCAGATATGATGCAGTCCTTATCTTCTAGGACAACATGCTCACGTAAATCGTTGTGGCCTCGAAGCAAAGGTTGCAGTTTCTTGGACTGATGACAACCATGGTAGGAGATTTTTTGGCTGTAAAAATTATGGGAGGGGATCTCATTGCGGATTTTTTGTTTGGTATGATGCTCCTTTGACACCACGTGCAAGAGTGGTCATTGTTGGGTTGTTAAGAAAAGTGAAGAAAATGGAGAAAGCAAAAAGAATTAAGCGAATTTGTTGGTTATGATGGTTGATTTTTTCCATGGCAATGGTGTGGGTTATGAAGTAATTGATTGAGTAGGATTTATTTCTATAAAGTTGTATGGTTTTTTTCGGAATGATGTTGTTATGCCATGGATTATTTTGTATGGAGTAGTTTAATATGTAGATTTTTATTTCCATGTTAGCATTTTGCTATCTAGAATTTCCTAAGTGTTGGACAAGTGAAGCTATTACTTTTTTGATATGCATGGATGTATGGCTTGTGATGTTGTGCCTTAGTGTGTAGCCTTGTGTTATTGATCTTCAAGCATGCTTGTAAGTTGGTTTGCCTTAGGTTTAATTGTTAGTGTGTTGTTGGAGGTTTTGGTGGTGTTTTGAGGCACCCTTGTGCCTTAAAACAGCCAAAACCAGTCTGCAGACAGGGGGCGTTTTGAAACGGGCTACCCTGTTTCGATACGGTCTCTTTGTTCTTGGCCGAGCGTTTCGAAACGCGAAGAGGCCGTTTCGGTACATTTTTGCTACTGGAATTTTGAGAAATTGGCGAGATAAAGGTGTTCCGAAACGGGTCTTTGATGTTTCGAAACGGTCAAATCTCGTTGACCACGAGAAGTTGACCGTTGGGGTCGTTTCGATACGGGTCACCCCTGTTTCGGAACGGTCTCCTCGGGTTGACCCTGGCCTGTTGACTAAGTCAAGGCGTTTCGATACGGCCTGCTGTAAAGGGGTAAAATGAGTTGTTTAAAGTGTTGTCTTGGTTGGTCGATGTTGGATTGTTTGTGTTTCCGCTGTCGTGCTTCACATAGGATTTAATAATGCCTATAGACAAGATAAAGTTAAAAGAAATTTTCTGGGTCGTTAACCGAGGAGGAACCTTAACGGGTTTCGCTTCGGTTTTCCCCGTGTGGCCCACTCGGACCGGTCATCCGACCAGACCGGGACGAGGGGGTTACAAAATTCGACATCTTCCTCTCAAATTCTAGCTGTACTAGTAGATATCTTGTACTAGAATATATATTGTTAGCATAAAAAAAAACAAAAATCACATAATTAGATGTTCGCACGCATCCAACGACTTCCCATTAGATTAATTGCTTTTTTGATACATTCCCCTCTATCAGATATGATGCAGTCCTTATCTTCTAGGACAACATGCTCACGTAAATCGTTGTGGCCTCGAAGCAAAGGTTGCAGTTTCTTGGACTGATGACAACCATGGTAGGAGATTTTTTGGCTGTAAAAATTATGGAAGGGGATCTCATTGCGGATTTTTTGTTTGGTATGATGCTCCTTTGACACCACGTGCAAGCGTGGTCATTGTTGGGTTGTTAAGAAAAGTGAAGAAAATGGAGAAAGCAAAAAGAATTAAGCGAATTTGTTGGTTATGATGGTTGATTTTTTCCATGGCAATGGTGTGGGTTATGAAGTAATTGATTGAGTAGGATTTATTTCTATAAAGTTGTATGTTTTTTTCGGAATGTTGTTGTTATGCCATGGATTATTTTGTATGGAGTAGTTTAATATGTAGATTTTTATTTCCATGTTAGCATTTTGCTATCTAGAATTTCCTAAGTGTTGGACATGTGAAGCTATTACTTTTATGATATGCATAGATGTATGGCTTGTGATGTTGTGCCTTAGTGTGTAGCCTTGTGTTATTGATGTTCAAGCATGCTTGTAAGTTGGTTTGCCTTAGGTTTAATTGTTAGTGTGTTGTTGGAGGTTTTGGTGGTGTTTTGAGGCACCCTTGTGCCTTAAAACAACCAAAACCAGTCTGCAGACAGGGGGCGTTTCGAAACGGGCTACCCTGTTTTGATACGGTCCCTTTGTTCTTGGCCGAGCGTTTCGAAACGCGAAGAGGCCGTTTCGGTACATTTTTGCTACTGGAATTTTGAGAAATTGGCGAGATAAAGGTGTTCCGAAACGGGTCTTTGATGTTTCGAAACGGTCAAATCTCGTTGACCACGAGAAGTTGACTGTTGGGGTCGTTTCGATACGGGTCACCCCTGTTTCGGAACGGTCTCCTCGGGTTGACCCTGGCCTGTTGACTAAGTCAAGGCGTATCGAAACACCCTAAAGGCGTTTCGATACGGCCTGCTGTAAAGGGGTAAAATGAGTTGTTTAAAGTGTTGTCTTGGTTGGTCGATGTTGGATTGTTTGTGTTTCCGCTGTCGTGCTTCACATAGGATTTAATAATGCCTATAGACAAGATAAAGTTAAAAGAAATTTTCTGGGTCGTTAACCGAGGAGGAACCTTAACGGGTTTCGCTTCGGTTTTCCCCGTGTGGCCCACTCGAACCGGTCATCCGACCAGACCGGGACGAGGGGGTTACACTTGTTGGTATCAGAGCCTAAGGTTACCGAGACCTTGGGCAGGTAAGTGAGGTAAGTTTAAGTTTTAAATTGATATGCACGGTGTTTGCTTGCTTTGTAAGTATGATTGCTTGTATGACAAGTATGTTGATTGTTTGTCTAAAAGTATGTTGTTTGAGAGTCTCATTGCTACTATTACATCGGAAAAGAATTTTAAGTGAGGGAAACGTACTTGAGCACTTGGAAGCCTTGCCTTGCTAACCCGATCTTGTATATTTTGTTTGTTGTGGTTGTAGTTATCGTTTGAGAGTGATGTCTAGGCCGAGGGGTAGGCTGATAGTGGTTCGTCGGGAACCACGTGTTGTGGCTCCTGTTGAGCCGGTGATTAGTGTGGAGGCTCATATAGAAGGGCCGGTGGCCGCAGGAGTTGGAGCTCCTCCACCACCTCCACCACCACCACCTCATCTGCCTGGAGTTGGAGGCGAGGATGGAGCTGAAGGAGAGGGACCTCAAGGTGGCCAAGGTCCGGCCGGAATTGATATGACTCCGCTAGTGTAAGCAATAGCGGGAGCATTTCAGACCGCAGTTGCGGGAGCTTAGGCTGTAGCTCAGCCTAGGTGTGATGATGCTAGTCTACCTTTGGAGAGGCTCCGTAGCTTGGGGGCCGAAGAATTCAGGGGATCTACTCCAGAGAGGTCTGAGTTGTGGTTGGAGAAGACAGTTCGTATCTTAGCTCAGATGGGTTGTGTGGGCGCACGTAGATTGGGCTGTGTGATTTCCTTGCTTCAGGGTGATGGCTACACCTGGTGGGTCACCATTACTACTGGGGTTCCAGAGGGAGAGATTGGTTGGGATTTCTTTGAGTCTGCTTTCAGGAAGAGGTACTTGGGACCGAGGTACTTAGATGAGAAGAAGCGAGAGTTTATGGCCCTTACTCAGGGGGATGCTTCTGTGACAGACTATGAGATCCGTTTTGTTCGCTTGAGTCAGTACGCTCCAGAGTTGGTTCCTACTGAAGTGGAACGCTGTAACCGTTTCCGCTATGGGTTGAGCGAAGAGATCAAGAGGTACACGCTAGCTTCTGACTACTCAGACTTTGATGTATTGGTCGCGAGGGCCAAGGACATAGAGCACAGTTTGGGTTCGGCCAAACGATCTGGTGGTTCTAGTTCTGGTAAGAGGCATAACCACTTTGACAGTAGAGATGCCAATAGGCATAGAGGTGGCAGACATCAGTTTGACCATAGACGTGGCGGTGGCCATCATGGTAGAGGCCATCAGGGCCATAGAGGAGGAGGGCGTTTGCCCGAGTGCACCCGATGTGGGAGACAGCACGCTGGTAAGTGTTGAGGTAACTTCTATGCTTGTTGGAACTGTGGTTCGAGGGACCACTTTAGGAGGGATTGTCCGCATCAGGCGGCACAGGCACCGAACATTGCTCAGGCTCCTGCGAGAGCGAATGATTTTTAGAGAGGCCATGGGCGCGGTCGTGGCTACTTCTAGCCTAGGGCTGATGCACCTAGGGTAGATGCTCAGAGGAACCTTGCTCATGTTGTGGCAGTGCAGCCAGAGGCGGGAGGACCAGCGAGAGTTTATGCTCAGAGAGAGGCCGGGAACGACACTGATGTGATAGCAGGTAATTTTGAGTTACAGTCTATGTCTTTGCTTTCTTTGGTTGATTCGGGTTCTACACATTCCTAGATTTTGAGTGAGCATGCACAGAAGTTAGATATACCTGTTGAGATCTTAGATGTAGGTATGCATGTGACTAGTTCTTTTGGTGAGACAGTTGTGGTTAGACGTATGTATAGGAGATGTCCACTGAAGATTCAGGGTCATGTGTTTTCTGTTGATATGATGGAACTTCCTTTCTATGGCTTTGATATTATTTTGGGTATGGACTGGTTAGTTGAGCATCGAGCTAGTGTGGATTTTGAGACGAAGAGGATTTCTCTGAAGCTTTCTGATGACTACGAGGTAGTGGTAGTAGGCGAGAACATTAAGTTCTTGTCTAATATGGTGTCAGCTTTAGAGGCTCATAGGTTGATGGACTCCGGATGCGGGGCTTACTTAGCTTATGTTATGAATCCGAATATGAGTGAAGCTAGACCGAAAGATATCAGAACAGTTTGTGACTTTCCGGATGTGTTTCCTGAAGAGTTGCCGGGTTTACCTCCTGACAGAGATGTTAAGTTTGTGATTGAGACTGTTTCAGGGTCTAATCCAGTTTCGATAGCTCTGTATCGTATGGCTCCGAAAGAGTTGAAAGAATTGAAGAGTCAGTTGCAAGAATTATTAGACCGTGGTTTCATTAGGCCTAGTAGTTCTCCTTGGGGCGCTCCCGTGTTGTTTGTGAAAAAGAAAGATGGTAGTATGCGCATGTGTATTGACTATAGATAGTTGAATCAGTTGACCGTGAAGAACAAGTATCTGTTGCCTCGCATAGATGATTTGTTTGATCAGTTGAGGGGTGCTTCAGTGTTCTCGAAGATAGATTTGAGATCCGGATACTATCAGTTGAAAGTAAAAGAGTGTGATGTTCCGAAGACAGCTTTTAGGACTAGATATAGTCACTATGAGTTTCTTGTGATGCCGTTCGGGCTCACGAATACACCTGCAGCGTTCATGGACATGATGTACAGAATTTTTAGAGACTATCTAGACCGTTTTGTAGTTGTTTTCATTGATGACATACTTGTGTACTCGAAGACAGAAGAAGAGCATGATGAGCACTTGAGATTTGTTTTACAGAGATTGTTGAGCAATCAGTTGTATGCGAAGCTTAGCAAATGTGAGTTCTGGATTCGAGAGGTTGTATTTCTTGGCCATGTTGTTTCGGCCGAAGGTATCCGTGTTGATCCCTCGAAGATTGAGGCTATCGTTGAGTGGAAACAACCTAAGTCCGTGATCGAGATTAGGAGTTTCCTAGGATTAGCCGGTTATTATAGGAAATTTGTTGATGGTTTCTCTAGAGTGGCTGCTCCTTTGACCAAATTGTTGCAAAAAGGAGTTAAGTTTGAATGGTCAGATGCAAGACAGAAGGCCTTTCAGAAATTGAAAGAAGCTTTGACAAATGCTCCAGTGTTAGTGCAACCTGTTTCAGGTAAGGAGTTTGTGATTTACAGTGATGCTTCCTACGTAGGTTTAGGATGTGTTTTGATGCAAGAAAGAAGGGTTGTTGCTTATGCTTCTAGACAGTTGAAGATTCATGAGAAGAACTATCCTACTCATGATATAGAGTTAGTCGCGGTTGTCTTTGCATTGAAGATTTGGCGTCATTACTTGTATGGTGAGAAGTGTATAGTTTACACCGATCACAAGAGCTTGAAGTATTTGATGACACAGAAAGAGTTGAACTTGAGACAAAGAAGATGGCTTGAGTTGTTAAAAGACTATGATTTGACCATTGAGTACCATCCGGGTAAAGCGAATGTAGTAGCCGATGCTTTGAGTAGAAAAGTGGTCGTTGAGTTGAGAGCTATGTTTGCTAGATTGAGTGTGTCCGATGATGGTGGGTTGATCACCGAGTTGCAAGTGAAGCCTTCTTTGATTCAGTTGATTAGAGAGAAGCAGTTGCAAGATGTGACATTAGTCCCTCATGTTCAGGACATAGCCGAAGGAAGACCGACCGAGTATAGTTTCAGTGGTGAGAGCTTGTTGTGCTTTAGAGATAGAATTGTTGTACTAGAAGATGTTGAGTTGAGACGTCAGATTCTGAGTGAAGCACATTCGAGTCCTTTTTCTATGCATCCGGGTAGTACCAAAATGTATCGTGATTTGAAAAATGATTACTTCTGGGTTGATTTGAAGAAAGATGTAGCCGAGTATGTGAGCCGTTGTATGGTTTGTCAGAGAGTGAAGGCAGAACATCAGGTTCCTTCAGGTTTGTTACAGCCTTTGAAGATTCCGAAATGGAAATGGGAGAGGATCACCATGGATTTTGTGTCGGGGTTGCCTTTGTCTCCTTCGAAGAAGAACTCTGTTTGGGTGATTGTTGATAGGTTCACTAAGTGTGCTCACTTCTTAGCAGTGAACACTACGGATTCCTTAGACAAGTTGGCAAACTTGTACATCCGTGAGATTGTGAGACTTCATGGAGTTCCGAAGTCTATTGTGTCAGATAGGGATCCTATATTTACTTCGAGGTTTTGGGGTTGCTTACATAGTGCTCTAGGTAGCCGTTTGCATTTCAGCACGTCTTATCATCCGCAGTCCGATGGGCAGTCAGAGCGAGTGATATAGATTCTTGAGGATATGCTTCGTTGTTGTGTGATTGACTTTCAGGGTTCTTGGGAGAAGCACTTACCGTTAGTTGAGTTTGCTTACAACAACAGTTATCAGTCTAGTATTCAGATGGTTCCCTATGAGGCTTTGTATGGTAGACGATGTAGGACTCCGATTTGTTGGGCTGAAACAGAGTAGAGATTGTTACTATGCCGGATTTGCTTAAGGGGACTACCGACAAAGTGAAGTTGATTTGTGATCGTTTGAAAGCAGCTTTCGACCGTCAGAAGTCTTATGCGGATTTGAAGAGGAAAGAGATTGAGTACTCCGTGGGTGAGAAAGTGTTTCTGAAAGTATCTCCGTGGAAGAAGGTAATGAGATTTGGCCGGAAGGGCAAGTTGAGTCCGAGGTTCATTGGTCCGTATGAGATAGTTGAGCGGATTGGGCTTGTAGCTTACCGTTTGAGGTTACCTTCTGAGTTAGAGAAGATCCATGATGTCTTTCATGTGTCTATGCTTAGGAGATATAGATCGGATCCTTCTCATGTTATGCCCGTTGAGGAGATAGAGTTAAATCTGGATTTGTCTTATAATGAAGAGCCTGTTGAGATACTTGCTTCTGATAGCAAGGTGTTGCGTGGCAAGACCATAGAGTTGGTCAAGGTGTTGTGGAGACATAGAGGTGTGGAAGAGGCCACGTGGGAGAGGAAAGCGGATATGGTTGAGCAGTTTCCGTATTTGTTTCCGTCAGGTAATTTCGAGGACGAAATTCCTTAAGTGGGGGAGAGTTGTAACACCCGGGTTTAGGGGTTAGGTGAAAATAATATTTTAATATTATTTGGGCTCGGGTTTATAATTAAAAATAATCTTTTAAGTTTCGGGTTTCAAAAACAAATATTTGAAATTGGACCAAATCGAATAAATTGTAAAGTGGAGAGTTTTTTTAAAGAAGAAAGAAGATAGCCATTCATTAATGGCCTTTTGGTAATTTGCCCATCTTTTAATTTAAATCCCCCTTTCCACCAAATAAACACTATTCACTCTCTTCCTCATCCATTCTAACGTGAAAAGAGCTCTCTCCCTACAAGTTACTATACCATCCAAAAAGCTCATCCATTTCAACACATTTTTGAAAGGTAATGTCGTTTTTGACTTCTCCTCAACTCCCTCTCTTTAAAAGTACCATTTGTTTTCATTTTCATTGAAGTTTTGGAAAATGGAGTTTTGAAAATTTTGATTAAAAATGGAAACTTTATGTTGTTAAGCTTAATGTTTTGATTTAATATGGTTAGTTATGAAGTATAGAAGTTGAATGGTACCACATATGTGAATTTTGAACGGTTTTGAGCAATTCCCGAATTTGGGTATAAATGGGGTTTTTGGAGGGTTTTGGGTGAGTTTTGGGGGTCGTTTTAAGTGGAAATTGATAGGCTATTGGTAGTACTATGCTTAGGGGTTGATTTGGGGTCATATCTGGGTGCAATGGATGTTGGAAACGTGGATTTTGGATGTGGTTTTGGGGCTGTCCGAGTTTGCAAATTATGGGGTTTGTTCATGGCTTGCAACATTGTAAATTGTGATTGAATTGTGTTCCGGGTTGGTCTTTTGATGTTGGGCTGATTTGAGATTGTTTGAATTGTGATTGAGGTTGTTTAGAAGCGGGAACTTGTGTTGGTGAAGCATCGAGAGGAAATCCGGAAACGTGAGGGTGGTTACTTGCTTGGCTTGGAGCTTGGAAGCTTAGGTGAGTGGTTAAACGTTTTACGTGGTTTTTAAATGGTTGGTTCGAGTATAGGGACTAGGTTGGGCTTGGTAGACCCACCTAGAGTTAGGATTAGGGTGGTAGCCTAATCCTAAACTTGATCTAGAGCCATTGGATGAACTTATATTTGGATGTTTATGCCTCGTATGATTTGTGATATGATTGCTTATGTATATTGTGTTATACATGTGAGATGAGGCATGATTTGTAATGCTTATGGCATGCATGGAAATGGTTCATGATTGTGGTCATGGTGAGTACGTGCTAAGCACGGAATTGATTGAAATGAATAATGTGGAATGAGTTAAATGTTGGCAATAGTATGCTTGAGTACAAATGATCGATCATTAGGATGTTAGTGTACACACATGAGTCTAAAGTCGCGCGTGGACTTGGTGGCGTTGAGTCACCAAGGAGGAGTACAGTTTCGCCCGGAAATTGTATTTATAAATAGTCGATGATGAGTGGAATCCCATCGACGGGGCGTGAGGATGAGTGGAATCCCCTCCGCGAGACCGGTGATGAGTGTAATCCCACCGTGAGGTAAAGTGGTTGTTGGATGTGAATTCCAACGGGTTTATCCGCGTATTCGGGTCATAGCTAGGTGCCAATATTGATTGATATGTGCATCATTGTGTTGTGAAATGTGATCCTTATTTGGATGCTTATATGTGTTTACATATGTGGTGAAATAGAGCTTGTTGAGCATGGCATATAATTGAATATTGTTCATGCATCTTTAACTTGTGGCTCTTGAGGATTCTTGGTAATTATGCTTTTACCTTGGCTAAGATCGTGCTTGGACCCTGCATTGTCGAGGTTTGTTTTTAAAGAGCTTACCCTCACTAAGCTTTATTGCTTACGCTCTCTCTTTGTTCGACAATGCAGATCCTTAGTTCGTGGGTTGCTAGGAGCAAGAAGGGGGCCTCCAAGTGTGCTTGTGGTGCTTGTTTAGCTACCAAGTATGAACTTTTAAATTAAGATGTAATGGTCAAGCAATGGGACATGTAATCGTATTATGATGTTTTTGGATCATGTTGCTATGGTTGTTGTTTAGGAGCATGTAAGACTCCTCGTGTGTGCATGTTAAATTGGCTTTTGGGATGTATGCTATGCTTGAAACCATATTAGTATTTTGCTATCTAGAATTTCCTAAGTGTTGGACATGTGAAGCTATTACCTTTATGATATGCATGGATGTATGGCTTGTGATGTTGTGCCTTAGTGTGTAGCCTTGTGTTATTGATCTTCAAGCATGCTTGTAAGTTGGTTTGCCTTAGGTTTAATTGTTAGTGTGTTGTTAGAGGTTTTGGTGGTGTTTTGAGTCACCCTTGTGCCTTAAAACAGCCAAAACCATTCTGTAGACAGGGGGCGTTTCGAAACGGGCTACCCTGTTTCGATACGGTCCCTTTGTTCTTGGCTGAGCGTTTCGAAACGCGAAGAGGCCGTTTCGGTATATTTTTGCTACTGGAATTTTGAGAAATTGGTGAGATAAAGGTGTTCTGAAACGGGTCTTTGATGTTTCGAAACGGTCAAATCTCATTGACCACGAGAAGTTGACCGTTGGGATCGTTTCGATACGGGTCACCCCTGTTTCGGAACGGTCTCCTCGGGTTGACCCTGGCCTGTTGACTAAGTCAAGGCGTATCGAAACACCTTAAAGGCGTTTCGATACGGCCTGCTGTAAAGGGGTAAAATGAATTGTTTAAAGTGTTGTTTTGGTTGGTCGATGTTGGATTGTTTGTGTTTCCGCTGTCGTGCTTCACATAGGATTTAATAATACCTATAGACAAGATAAAGTTAAAAGAAATTTTCTGGGTCGTTAACCGAGGAGGAACCTTAACGGGTTTCGCTTCGGTTTTCCCCGTGTGGCTCACTCGGACCGGTCATCCGACCAGACTGGGACGAGGGGGTTACAAAATTCGCCATCTTCCTCTCAAATTCTGGCTGTACTAGTAGATATCTTGTACTGGAATATATATTGTTAGCATAAAAAATAAAAATCACATAATTAGATGTTCGCACGCATCCAACGACTTCCCATTAGATTAATTGCTTTTTTGATACATTTCCCTCTATCAGATATGATGCAGTCCCTATCTTCTAGGACAACATGCTCACGTAAATCGTTGTGGCCTCGAAGCATGCAGTTTCTTGGACTGATGACAACCATGGTAGGAGATTTTTTGGCTGTAAAAATTATGGGAGGGGATCTCATTGCGGATTTTTTGTTTGGTATGATGCTCCTTTGACACCACGTGCAAGAGTGGTCATTGTTGGGTTGTTAAGAAAAGTGAAGAAAATGGAGAAAGCAAAAAGAATTAAGCGAATTTGTTGGTTATGATGGTTGATTTTTTCCATGGCAATGGTGTGGGTTATGAAGTAATTGATTGAGTAGGATTTATTTCTATAAAGTTGTATGATTTTTTACGGAATGATGTTGTTATGCCATGGATTATTTTGTATGGAGTAGTTTAATATGTAGATTTTTATTTTCATAAGTTGTTGTGTAGAATATTTTCAGTTAATTAATGAAGAAATTATTGTGTTGTTTTCAACTGAAATTTTTTGTTATAATATTTTTATTTTGTATAAAATAAAATTAACATTTTAAGTAAGCAAAGATTGTTTTCTTTTTATTGGAAAATTTTTCATTCGAGGCATAGGAGGTTGTTTATGAAAAATATTATTTGAAATTTATAAATGTATTGAAAATAATTATTGTTTATGAAATATAATAAGAAAATATCATTATAAAATACAATAATTATTAAAAATTTAATATATATTTAATTTAATAATACATATTAATTGAATATTTATTAACATAAACATTATTTTATTAAATAACTAAAAATTTTGCAATAATTTTATCGTATTACATAAAATGAAATGAACAATATAAGTAAGCACAAGTTGTTTTCTCCTTATTCGAACATTTTGCCTTCGAGGCACATGAGGTTGTTTATTAAAAATATTATTTAAAATTTATAAATGTATTGGACTTGAATGGCTGTTGTTTATGAAAAATAATAAGAAGATATCATTAGAAAATATAATAATTATTAAAAAGTTAATATATATTTAATAATATAATCCAGTCTTAAAATTTCAATACAATACTTTTTAATTTTTTTATATATTTGTTCGAATCTCGATAAGATAATGTAATATCTCTATTTAATGAAAAAAATATTAACATATATTTATTAATCTTACAAGGAAAAAAATAATAGTAATGTACTAATTATATAACCTAAATTATATGATATTATAAAAAAATATTTTTATAATGTTTTATGTTTTATAGTATAGATAGTTAGTATACTTCTTAAAATAAACATAATTAATTTGAGCCATATTTTAAATTAAATATTATTTTTGCCGACTATACTATAATAATAATTAAAATATTAAAAATAAACCAAAAATTAGAAAGAAAAAAAAAACCTATTGAAAGCCGGAGTGAAATCCTAGGGCTGGGGGGCAATTTTTTTTTTCCCTAAAATACTATACAAAGGTGGATTGAAACCAGCCCTTTATTTCGATTTTTTTCACCATTCAAAGGCTGATTGAAATCCTAAGGGTATTTTTTATTATTTTTTTTTCAAAAATACTGTTCAAGAACGGGCTGATTTCAACAGTAAAATGCAATACTATCCAATCTATTGTATTATATTTTTCATACTTTTCCAAAGTTTACTGGATAAAAAATTCTGTTATCAAAATTCAATGACTAGTATTAGATAGGGATATACAAAGACGGAATTAAAATTTAAAGTTAGAAATAAACTTAAATATTTAAAAAATGAAAGACAAATATATAATTAACTCATTTTTTTTAAAAAAAATCTACATTATAAAGATAAAGAAAATTGGAGCGGAAGGCATGAGCCATCCAAGGCCCATGTCCCTTCGTCTATAATATATATATATATATATATAGTAAGAAGATTATATACATAGGGATGGCCATTTCATTCGGGCCCGACGGATTCCGATCGGGTCGGGTATTTTTATAAAAAAAAAAAAAAATTGAGTTCGGGTCGGGTCGGGTTCGGGTTTTAGGGCGAAAAAATTCGACCCGGCCCGACCCGGGATTAATAGTGTAATTTTCCCCTAAATTTTTTAGGGATATTTGTAATAATACCCCCCTCTTTATATATTTTTTATAATTAGGTCCTTAAAATTAATTTTTTATTTACAATTTAGTCCTTAAATTTATTATTTTTTATAATTATGCCACTTAAAATTATTTTTTTACAATTAGGTCCCTAAAATTATTTTTTTCTATAGGTCGGGTCGGGGTCGGGTTTAAAATATTTATTTTCGGGTCGGGTCGGGTCGGGTCGAGTTTTTAAAGAATTGGATCGGGACGGGTTCGGTTTTAAGATTATTAGTTTTGGATCGGGTTCGAGTGGGCCAAAAACCCGACCTGACCCGACCCGTGCTCATCCCTATATATACACAGATTGAGATGAAAATAAAAAGTGAAAAGCTAAATAATAAAGACAAAAACAAAGGAGCTAAATTAGGGTTGTAGTGCCGCCGCTATTCATTTTTGTTTGAACAGTAGTTTTAGGGCTGTTTATCGACAGACGACCACCTTCTTTTATCTATTTGTTTCGTTTTTTTATTTAAGTTTTTTAATTTAATAAAACTTTTTTATAACACACTTTTTTTCCTACCGTTTGATATGTTTTTCTGCTTCTTAGCACGCTTTCCTGCCTCTCGACACGTTTTTTTGTTATTTTTTTCTACCAGGGTTGGATCTGACGTCGCCACGACCAATCAAGATGGTGCTCCTTTCATTATGCTGCTGATCTCCATGTATCGAGCCCTTGAATCGGATTTGGATACGGGATTACATCTACCATTTATTCACGATTGAGTTGTGATAATGACCTTATTGTCAACGTACGCTCACTGTAATATGCATTTGTCAATGTTGTTTGTTGATGATTTTATCCATCATCGTCGATTTGGGAATGTTTGTATCTGTCTTTTATTTCGTGTCTTTAGATTAGGTTCTTACATGTTCCTTGTATGGTCTTCTTATGATCTAGAGTCGCTAATTTAATTTTCTGAGTTTGTGTCTGGTTTTAGGTGTTTGTTTACTCAATGATAAACTTTTATTGTTATTTCAGATATTTTCTCGTTTAATAAAATTAGTGGATTCTTTATATTCAGGTAACAAAACATTAGTTATCATTTTTTACCATAAAATGTTTAAAATCTTAAACTATGTAATTATTTAAAATTCAGGGAACACAATTGGTAGGATGGTTGGCTGAAAAAAAAATCAGAAAGCGTGACCAATAACATAAGACCTAATGCATATTTTAGCCCTGACTTATTTTTTTTATTTTAGCCTGATTTATACCCAAAAATGTTTAAAATTTTAAACTATGTAATAATTTTTTTAGAAATTATATATAAATTCAATTTTTTCATTTTTAAAAAATAAAAATTCTAGACTTTATTTTTTGATTTTATATAGTTTTAAAAGTTTAGATTTTTCAATTTTTATTTTTTGTTTTTAAATATATTTATTTATTTTACACTTTTATAAAAATATTTGTAATTTCTTAAAAATGTTTATTTTTATTTTTATTCATTTAAATTGTATATTATTTAAAAAAAGTCATGTGTCACATTTTGAAGATGTCACGTGTCAAAGTTCTTTTTAACGACATTGACTAAAATAGGTATCAATGAATAGCTTTAAGTACTAAACCGAGATGATTTTTTTTAGTTATCAAAAATAAGAAAAATAGTGAACTCAACAAGTGTCTCAGTGAAAAAGTGAATGATATTCATTTTAAGAGACACGGGTTCAATCCGCTTTGTCTAATCATTCAAAAAGAAAATAAAAAAAAACAGAATAATACATGGCTCTAACATATTATATTGATGACAATATTGATGCTTAAAGTGTCATTTTCAAAACTCAAAAGAATGAACAGAAAATGGAAAAT
Source organism: Hibiscus tridactylites (assembly GCA_958450335.1). Taxonomy (NCBI): domain Eukaryota; kingdom Viridiplantae; phylum Streptophyta; class Magnoliopsida; order Malvales; family Malvaceae; genus Hibiscus; species Hibiscus tridactylites. Next base: position 52,023,317 of record OY288290.1, read on the forward strand.
CTTCAAGAAGTAGAAAATGAATTAGATATTTGAAAATTCCAAAAATAGTTTTTTATCGGTATGACGAAACCCAATTCAGTTTGGGCCACTTTTCCAACAGCTTCCCGAGGAACAAGATCTGGAATACTGCACAACACAACTAAATTAAAATAAATATGGTGTGAGATCCACTAATTGATTGAGTGGCTAAAAATGCACATATTATCTCATCTTGCATGAATTTAAATCCCTGCATTTACTATGAATGGTGAAAGGGGCTCGACCTTGGAATCACTCTTATGCACATATTATAACATGGCCAATTTGGTGTATTCTATGTATGTTGTATGATATATGAAGTTCAAAACTTGGAAAACAATGTTGAGCCATGCTAAATGTTTCAGACTTTATCTGATTCTGAATGCTAAATCTTTCCTTGATTTCTCTCGGACACTGGCATGCCTATTTCTAGATCTACTTTCAACAAAGTCAGCAATGCAATCTCATTCTTTCTAGTTTGCTTGATTTGGAGGTGTTCTGTTCATCTAGCTCAAGACATACACACTTTCGCTTAATTCGCATTTATAGGCTTGAAAGATCAAGACTTCATGTAGTGTGGGGAAATCCTATGCTTGTAAGGACTTGAGGTTAGACAAAATGGTTTGGAAAAGATTTTGCATAAAAGGGAATTGAAGGAAAAAGAAGATAAAAACAAATAGTGGATGTGCTATCATCGTTGCAGAATCATCAAATATATTAGCTATTATTGTCTGTGTATTCTGTTGTTTTCTTTGGACCGCACTGGTCTTGGCCGCTCTCTGTTTGTTGAAAGGAACTTTTCATGAATTTTAGTTAGGCAGCTGTAACTTTTCTGATTTGATTCTGATTATCCAAGTGCTTTCATTGAAGCAAAAGACAAAGAAAGGACAACATTGCTTTCATCTTCAGATCTTCCATTGTCATCTCTCTTCGATTCTGATCATACCCAAGAACTATTACGAGTGATTGCATGAGCCAATTAAGTACGAGTTCATGTTTGGTCTGAAATGGATTACTCGAATTTCATTTTGCTTATGAACTAACAAGCTTCTGCAGTACTGAATCATAAGTTTTTAGTGTTTAAAGGGGCAAAAAGATAAAAAGAGTGGAAGCCACTGGTACCTGATTCTCTTATAAATATTTCTCATGCTGATTTTGAAGGATCAAATTGTTTGAATTATTGTGAATGATTTTAGTACTAAAGTAGAAAGGTTCTCTCGGTCCTTGGTTAAAATTATTTGTCTTGTTATTTGTCATCCTCTGGAAATTGCATAAGCTATACTTTTCAGGCTTGCATGTCTTGTCTATGTCAATGTTCTTGTCTATAAATGGTACATACATACATACATACATACATACATACATACATACATACATACATACATACATATATATGTATGTATGTATGTACGTACCTACGTATGCACATTCTGTCAAGAAAAATCCAAACAAGCTTTGTTGAAAACCTTGCCCCAATGTAAACAGATTACATTGCTTTTCAACACTTCACAGCAAAATCAATCTTGAAAAAAGTATAGAAAGTTAAAGTGCTTAGAGATCACATCTAATCTCAATGTAGTCTAATAAAACCTGCCGAAGCACGGTCCTGTTGTCGAACAAAATATGCAAAACCCTCTGTTATACCACTAGTATTGGCCTCATCCGGAAGCACAGCTTTGGATTTAAGGCCTCCCCTGGAATATGCAAGCCTTTGAAATATGCAAACTTCCGATGCAGCTCTTTCGGAACTCCCATTCTTCGGACCGGTCTCCATACTCAGCTGCCGTGCCTTGACATAACAGTTGTCAAGTCCATTTAGTCTAGCAGCTCAGCCTATTACTCAACAGTCGAGCCTCATCTGATAGGCTTGTATTTGGAAAATGAAGATTGCTGTCTGATATTTCTCCCCAGGACATGAATGGGATGCTTTAGATGGATGTAATTGCTATCAATCAGAGAAACAGTCAAGGACCAGCATCTACCATCAATAATACATCAAACACGGGAAAATCACAAAAGTTTGTAAATGTTAAAATTCCAACTTCAAATTTAACCCAAGAGAGTCAAGATTGCATCGACCTTCCTTCCCCCCTTTCTTTTTCTTGCTAGTCATGATTCACATGAATTTCAATTTTTTTAAAGTTTGGTCTCTAGAGTATGGTGTACGAAAAAGAAGGCAACTGTAAAAAATGGGGATTCAGAGTCTCAATTAAAAGCTCTGTGTTTCAAATTTAATTTACTTTCAGTAAAGTGCATGATATACAATTGTTTTCAAATTAAATTCATTGTGCGGAAAGCTGCAATTATATATACACACACTTTAGAAGGAAAGGCTGCCAAAGATAAGGTTGATGAGCAAGGAGATTTAATTCCAGACTACTTTTGAGTTAGGGTTTTGGTCTTCTACTAAGTATGATTTCGATCGATCCTTAAAGAATACAACTACTAATGGATTTTCTGGCATAACAACAAGCCTCCGATCCATTAGTTGATTAATCTGGATGGATGTTGTAAAGGTCTTTTATGGGCAACCTTTTTAACTCAATTTATTATATTCACAATATAAAAATTCGAATCCCTAATCAGGATTTAGTGTTTCATCCCATTAGACTAACCGATAATTAGTAAATACTAATAAATCCTTTAACCTATATGCTTGACCATATATATGGATAGGATTCTAACTTTTTCCACATGATCTTTACTCTTTACATATATATTGAATTTGCATGAGAAACCAAGAACAAAAATTCTTTGTTCCTTCTCGGTAAGGGTGTTCATTCCCTAATCCTAAACCTTAACATTTGACTTTAAACCTAAATTTTAGTGTGGGGGCATAAATAGAGGAACCAAAAGAGGCAGATTATTTCTATTAAGAAACCAACGGAAAGAAACTTGTCCAAAGTTAAAGTCGCCATGCCATGCATATTGCTTTTTCTTTCTGCTGCAATTTTGAGCAAGCCATATGGAAGTAAAGGAAAGAAAAGAACAAACTAAACCTTTGTACGTTAGAATAAAAGTAAATGATTAAATATAGGAAGCTAATTACATGAAATGATTGAGATAATGGAGCATCAGTTAGTGTCTTAAAAGAGGGGGAATCGAACCATGTTCCTTTTAGTCATACCCTATATTTGTTCTACGTACGAAAGAGCATATTGGGGTTGCCGAAAGTAATGTGTTTTTAGCACATGGCATCTGTGCCTTGAAAGATGCATTGACCAAATTTTATACTTGTTTCATAATGCTAAGATATATAGTTAACCTAATGAAATGCAAATGATCTTTGATTCAACTTATTTCATAATGCTAAGATATATTGTTCACTTGAATTCACACATGAACGAACCTAAAATTACATTTCATAATGCTCTGTGATGACATGTACTGAGACGAGTTAGGTCTAAAATATCTTGTCGGGGTAACGAATGATCCTTGACAGTGAACACGACCATATCTTTCAGGTCCCAAAACATCAGCAATAACTTGATTTTCAATCTCATCCATATTAACAGAACCATTAGTTGAAGTCGTAGCTTCATACTCCGTTCTTTTTTCCCTCAACTTCGCCTGGTAATCAATTAAAATTATATAACGAATTCAAACGTTATACTATTGATATAAATATAATATAATCTAAATTTTTTGTCCAATGAATATACCATAATTTCTGTAGTTTCAGAAGTCATAGGAGAGCCATCCTTTTTTGTGTGTGTGATGTTGAAGAGCTTTATCTATCTAACGCTAGTGCCAATTGCAAGTTGCTACAACGTATAATAGAAATAATACTTACGAAAAGTCACACATTAAAAACTAATCAGTAATTAAAATATAATACCTCGTAATTAGCTATACGAGCAAAACTCTTCGACCCAGCAGTGTGAGTAAACTTTTGTTGCTTTCTTCTAGTAACTCCAACGCGCTCTCGATCCTCCAATTTAAAATTTGCATTACGTATAAAGCCAACATCATAATAACATAGTATTATTTTTTAAATGCATTGATCGTACCTCTCCTTTTGTTGAACTCCAAAACCTGACTGCATCTTCCCATTGATGTTCTCTGAATTCCCGGTGGGACATTTTGCAGCTTCTCTTGAAGGCTGAGATTATTCTTGAAATATGTCTTTTTCAAAAAGCTCTTATTGTCTCTCCATTTTTCCCCAATGCATGCTTCACATAATCGTCTGAGACCCCCCAAAGAAAATTTATCCTACAACACAATCAAAGTAAGTATCAATATTACTATTGTGTAAAGGATTATCTATTAAAATGTTCTTATTACCTTAACAAGATCCAGATCTTGGTTTTTGTTACTATTCGGCATCTGACGCCATGACTCACAATTAATCGGCAAAATTGAAGAATTGCGTGCAATAATGCCTAAGTAACTACCCAGAACACTTGTTTCTGCCCCAATGGGTTGGCCGACATCATTTCTTGAAACTTTCACGCGATCCCCAGCAGGAAGATTGTATAATTCATTTAATGTCGTGCACCCTCTAGTCTTGCGCCTTCGACCATTTCCAGCTATATAAGAAATAATTCAGTAATATTTTTAAAATAAAGTCGATAATAACAAACAATTGGCTTTCAAATAAATTGTTGAACATTACCTTCAATTTCTACATTCTCAACTGTTTTCGGAACTGTTTTCGGAACTTGTGAAGATCCAACATCAGACAAATCTTCATTATTTGTTACTTCCTCTGCTCGCGAAACTTGAACAACCCGCATATCACTTAATTTCCTCCTAGGCATAATATCTGAAGTAAACAAAAAACAATTTTAGTAATTAGAGACAACAATACTATTAATGAATGTATCTGACAACAAGTTAGAAGTAATAACATTACAAATTAATAAGTTAACATATAAATCTTATTACATTGTAATAAAGCCAGTCTTTATTTAAATCTTCATCCATATCCGCACGAACCCATTGGAATTGTGAACTAGAACTAGTGGTTGTTCCACCTAAGTTTTGTGCTGCAAAAGGTAAAGTTTTTGATCTTGTTTCAATGTCATATCTACTTCCATCCCCGATGTCTATCAATTCTCTAGGGGTGTTACGGAGTACAACATACCAACCATTTTTCATTGGATCATGGCAATAAAAAACCCGTTTGACTTGAGAAGGAATACATATGATTCATCCATCAACTGTCAACTTGTGTGAATTAATCGAGAGAAGTTCACTGTTGTAAAATCAAATTGATCTTTTTTAATGCCTCGGGTAGTATTTACATCAGCCCAGTCACAACGAAATAACACAACCTTTTGTTTTCCATAATAATCCAACTCAACGATGTTTGTAAGAATTCCATAATATTCTATATCTCCCTCCATGAGATGATTGTCCCTAGCACTAGCATAACTTATAGTTGAAGAAGTAATAACTACTCCGCAATTTTGTGTCCTTCTCAATATTTCGCGAGACTTCGTGTGGAACCTAAACCCGTTAATGAGGAAGGCATTATATCTTTTAACAATTCTATTCGGACCTTAAGAAAGCCATTTAACCTCTTCACTAACTTCTCTCCCACCCCAAACCTATTATAGGTAAAAGGTAAATTAGTTTAACATTTATATTGATATAGTAAAACAATAAAAGTTATTAGCTACATTGTAGGTTCTTACCGTCTTTCCTAACCAGTCATGAAATGTTTCTACGAATAACTTATGAATCTCTCGTTGATGTAATCTTCGGGAGCGTGCACAAGTTTGCAACTCTTATTTAAACTCGCTATAAAGTAAGTTATGTGTTTAAAGAATGAAAAATATAAAAGATAAAGTGAATACAATATAATTTATATAAACTTACGTGCATAAGGGCTCTATTGAGTCATGATGGAAAAGAACTGTAACGCCCAGATTTAGGGCCCGGGAGATAACCAGGTCTGGTTAAACCGGTTCGGGTTAAATTAATTGAAAGAAAACATTAGGTTTGATGAATAAAAAAGGGATTCAAGGAATAAGGGCAAAAAGGGGTTTTGAGCTTTTTCTAAAGAAAAGGTTTTTATCTCATCTCTTCTCAAAATCAAAAAGAAAAGCTATCATCTTTTTTTTGAAAGGCAAAAACTCATAACTTTTCTCAAGAACAAGCATTTCTTCATCAAATCTTCAGTTGTGGTGATTTCTTCAAGGTAAACATCTTAATCTATTGACCTTTACTAGATTAAGTTAGATTTCAACTTAGTTTTCCATTTACCCAATGATTTCTAAGTTTATCCTTGTTGCGTGTAAAAGTGTCTATCGCAATGTAGTGCAAGTGTACACGACGCAAGTAGTAAAATGATACGTAAGTATCGGATATCGTCTCCACAGGGGCTGGGCTAATAGCTTCACCTTGGAGTACTGCACGAGAGGAAAAAGAATAGTTTAAATTGTTGTCATGAAAATAATAAAGAGAACTTAAATTTAAGATTAAAGAAATCAAGATAGAGAGAATGGGCCGGTATTGAATTGCTCAATAGTGTAGGTGTCGCAAAATCTAGGAATATTTGTTCTGTCGTCGAGCCTGTCGCGGCAGCACCTGTCGTGGCAGCGGTCTGTTGTTAGTCGCGGCAGCGATCACACAACTCTGTACTTCAAGCTTGGCAAGAATCCCTGCTATGCCTTGGCCTATCCCTAGGTCCAAGTCTGTCGATGAACACGTCTTTGATGATACCTCCCGGTGTGAATCGAAGGATGAACACCGATGTTGTTGAATTCTTCCTTAGCCACTTAACCTCGTCCTATCCCTAGGTCCGAGATAGTTCAACCATAAACTGGAGAACCCGTACTTATTCCTTTCGTATACTTAACTCTCCCGATATTAAGTAAATAGATAATCTCACAATGCTCTCCCGATACTCTTGCAAGATGTTGAAAACCAGAATAAGCAAACTTGAAGTCTATTTTATTGAACAGAAAAATTCCTAAAACAAATGCAATCCTTGCAACTACTTTACAAATCAACCCGTGACCCTAGGGGAAGTTTAGAACATTATGAGAAAGGGAAAACGGCTAGGGTTTTGGGAAGAAGGCTAGAGATGAAGATATCCCCCTCTAGGTCGAATTACATGCCTTTATATAGGCCTTGTGTTCAAGTTTTCTAATATGGCAAGAATACAAGTTTAAACTAAAGTACAACTCTATTAAAGACTAAATCTTCAAAGAATATATCTTTAATTCGTCCTTCCTTCTTGCTTGGAGTTTTCTTCCTTAAACCTTGGGCTTGGCCTTCATTCTGATCTAGGGCTTGGAAAAATATAAGGATGTTCCACAACAGACCGGCTTAATTTTCTCTTTCTGTCGAGGCCCACTTTGCTTCTTCTCTTCACTACTGCTGTCGTCCTTGGCTGCCACGGCAGCGGCCATGGCAGCATTGTCCTCCTCATCTGCACATCCAGTTCCAACTCTGTTTCTCCACTGCCTAGCGTCTTCTCTCCACTGCCCTCTATCTGCTACACCAGCTACCTGCAAAAGCAACTAATTTTAGTAGAAACTGTGCCATTTAATATATTTGTGATGTATAACTGAAATCTAACCTAAATGCAATGAAATATGCTTGAATGTAGCAGAAATATGGGTTAAATAGGGGGTAAATTATAGAACTTTTACACACTCAACACACCCCAAATTCAAGTTTTTGCTTGCCCTCAAGCAATTCAGACCTAAAAAAGAAAAGCAAAAATCTTTTTGTTTGGCTTAAACAGTGAACTTTCCCTTACTTATCGTTCCTTCCTTATTGTGAGCAACACCTTGTTGGATAATTCAGAATTCATCCGGAACCTTGCTATAGAGTCTCGTGTAGTTTGTGCATGCTTGTGAACAATTATATGCCAAGACTCTCTTAGTTTACTAGAATAGTTAAGCTTCTAACTTGAATTTTTATGCCAATTTTCATCTATTTGGAGGCAATTCTTAGGCTCCTTTAGTTTTTATGCAGACTCGACTCTATTTTCTCAAGCTTAAGTTTGACTAGAGCCGGTTTCATGCACCTCTAGCTAACTTCCTAGAGTCGGTTTCGGGCACCTCTATGTGTATTGAGTATATTTTTCTTAACTTCTTTTCCTAGAGCCAGTGTTAGGCACCTCTAGGGGCAACTCAAGTGCTAAGCTTTCTATTCTAGTTTACTAGTAGAGTTCTAGGCAGTATAAAAGTCACAAATGGTGTTTAAGTTTTAGAACTATAGTAAGGCTCTAAACTGCTCCTAAAACTATCCTAAAGGCACTGCCACAACAGAGGCTGTCACGGCAGGTAAGTTCAGTTCAAAGACTTAAGCCAAAATTTTCATTTTTTGAGCAAAAATAAACTAAGTAAAAGATACAATTTTTTAAACTTAAAAAGACTCCATTAATGGAGGGATGCCACCCCCAAACTCGAGGGTTGCATTGCCCTCAATGCAAATGACATATGAGACAAAATAAAAAGAAAAGTACATCACAAAATAAAAAAAAAGGCAGACAGCAATATAAGATAAGAAACTTAAAATTTAGGCCCTTTTGTCTCCGCTGCTGCTGTTGCTGCTGAGCTGAATCTGCCGACGGGCAGTGACCTTCTTGGCTGGTGCTGGCAGGCGGATGGGAGAGGCAGAAGTATTCTTGGTTTTGGCCTCCCTTGGAGGTTGAATATGGGTAGGGGAGATATGAGGTGGTTTCTCCACTACCTGAACCTCAGAGCTGCTGTTACCGCTGCTGCTACTGTTGTTGCTGCTACTGCCGCTGTCAGATTTGTCTTTGTCCGCTATTGTTTTCTGCCGCTTTTCTGGTGTGAACTCCTTGGACAAGTTCCTCCTGACAGAGGGCTCGTTGTCGGACGCGGCCCAAATTTCAAAAGAAGAGAAACCAACAATATACCTATCAAGGTCGTCTTCGGGCTCCTTTCTCTTGGTTCCTCGGGCAGAGGTGTCGGCTATGCGGCTGCCGCCTGCAGCTGTTGTGGCAGGGGTTGGTGTGGACGCAGCAGATGGCGTTTTAGGCGTGGCAGGAGGTGTAAGGGTATAGGCAGGGGTGGGGGCAGCAAAATATTGATTGGGGAAAGTAGGGAATACAACATCGGGAAATTAAGAGAGGTGTGAATAAAGTGTACCGTGGCGGTGGTGAAGTCTCGGATGAAGCTCATGAGGCCGAGCTATCGTTACTCTTGTTTTTGTATGGCAGCAAAGATCTGTGAGGAGGTGTCAGCTGGAGGAGCTGCTGTAGTAGGCTGCCTGGGTTCTGTGGCAGCAAGCTCGGTGTCGGTGGGCTCTATCGGCTCTGCTGCTGTGGCAGTAGGGTCGAAAGACGACAGTGGCGTGGCAGCAGTGAGTTCCATCAGGCTAAGTATGTTTCTGTCTGTCCAGCCTTTCTCTCGAACTCGTAAATCTTCGGCTGCCTCCGGTACGTTATGGCCGCGGCAGAGGGCAGTGATGAGATATGCGTTAATCGGCCTCTCATGTAATATGGAATGGATGAGGGCTAACCTGGGTTGGTCGACTGTTGTATTGTGAGAGGAGGGCATAATATGCTTTTTGATGAAAGCGTTCCAAAGCTTTGCCTCCGGGGTGAGCTGAACTCTCTTCACCGTCCTTGGGTTTTTCGGATCGGTGTTCCACTCGGTACCTTCGTCTGTGAGTTCTGCCATCACAGCGTCGTAGTCGGCAGGCTCTAAACCCTCGAGAAATTTTTGGTGGCCATCTTCTCTCTTCCCCACATAGAATCCGTAGAGAGTGTTGATGTACTCGGGCTCGATAGGTACCTCTTTCCCTCGTACTGTGACTGCTGTCGCGTTCCTGCTGCCGATGGCAGCATAAAAGTCCCGGACGAGAGTTATGTTCATCTTCTCTAGCTGCTCCGTGAATATCTGCCACTTCAGGGCTCTGATTTTTCTAGCTATGAACGACTGCAGCCCTAGGTTCCCCGTTTTGGAAGTGTAAATAAAACCTCTCTCCTCCCACATATCACGAATCTGGAAGGATCGTGGAGTTGATGTTGCCGGGGCAGATCCTGAGGCAGAACTTCTGCGGGTGTTTCTAGAAGTCATGTTGCAAGGACTGTGGAAGAAAATGAAAGCAAGTAAAAATTCTATAGGAAACAAGTAGAAAGAGTAGAAGTGAGTGAAAAATGAATAGTAAAATGGGGTTTATATAGAGGGGGAGTTTGCTGCCTGTTGGAGCTGTAACAGCAGGTGCGAATAACGGGGCCAGCTGTTACGCGGTTTCTGACGCGTCTGTCACGCATTTTCGTGTCTGCTGCGCGTCTGTTACGTGTTTGCGTGTCTGTCGCGGCAGCGTGTTGACAGGCTGGATTTTCCGCGTCTGTCGCGGTAGTTGTAACGACAGGCTCCAAAGTTGGGCTTTTTGGGTTGATGGAAAGATGGTGGGCTGAATTTACTTCTCCTCTTCTCCTTGTCTCCTTTATTTCCTAAACAATAATAAAAATAATAGCTTTAGTTCCTAAAAATTAAATAATTCTAATTACCTAATAAATAAATATGTAAATAAACAAAAATAAAATTAGGTTAAATTAGGGATGCCAAGAGGGGCATCTCTTAAAGTAACCACTTCCTGCATTCTTGGGGCTTCAGTCCCCTGATAATGCTTCAATCTTTGTCCATTGACTTTAAATTGGTGCCCGTCTTGTAAAGATCTGATTGTGATGGCACCATGAGGAAAAACCCGCACCACTTGGAATGGGCCAGACCATCTAGATTTCAGCTTCCATGGGAAGAGTTTTAACCTAGAGTTGAATAACAACACAAGCTGCCCTGGGCAGAACTGTCGCGGCAGCAATTTCTTGTCATGCCACTTCTTGGTCTTGTCTTTGTAGATTCTTGCGTTGTCATAGGCCATTGTGCGAATTTCTTCAATCTCATTCAGATCAAGTAGCCTTTTTTGTCCTGCTTTTTCCAAGTCCATATTCACTGCCTTGATGGCCCAGTATGCTCTGTGCTCAATCTCAACAGGTAAATGGCATGTTTTCCCGTAAATCAGCCGATAGGGTGACATCCCCAATAGAGTTTTGAACGATGTTCTGTAGGCCCATAATGCACCATTGAGGTGTAGAGACCAGTCCTTCCTAGTTGGCTTAACCATCTTTTCAAGAATGTTCTTAACCTCTCTGTTGGATATTTCAGCCTGTCCATTGGTCTGAGGGTGGTATGTTGTTGCGATCCGATGTTCGACACCATACTTTCTCAAGGCAGCAGCTATAACCCTATTGTCGAAATGCCTCCCTTCATCACTGATAATCGCCTTTGGGATGCCAAATCTGGAAAAAAAGGTTTTTATGCAAAAACCTTTGAACCGTCTTGGCATCGTTTTTCTGAGTAGCGATCACTTCAACCCATTTCGACACATAATCTACTGCCAGGAGGATATATAAGTTCCCACATGAAGTTAGGAATGGTCCCATAAAATCTATCCCCCAAACGTCGAAGATCTCGACTTCAAGAATATTTTGCAGCGGCATCTCATGTCTCCTTGAGATGTTTCCAGTCCGTTGACACTTGTCAAAGTTTTTGTAGAATATTTGGGCATCCTTGAACAGTGACGGCCAATAAAATCTCGACTGCAAAACCTTGGCAGTAGTTTTGTTACCTCCTAAGTGTCCTCCATATTGTGAAGCATGACAAAGATGTAGTATAGCTTCATGTTCATCATGTGGTACACATCTCCTAATAACATGATCTGCACACAATATTTGAAAAGAAGAGGTTCGTCCCAATAATAATGCTTAACATCATTTTGGAACCTCTTCCTAGCTTGATAATTAAGGTCAGGAGGAGTTATTCCGCTAACTAAATAATTAACGAAATCAGCATACCGGGGGAGTTCAGAAAACTTACCTGCCGCTATGGCTGTCGCGGCAGTGCTTGTGGCAGCGAACAACCGCTCGTCAGGGAAGGTCTCCAGTATGTGTGTCTCGTCTACCGGTAGACTTTTTCCCTTCTCTAACCTTGACAAGTGATCTGCAACTTGATTCTCTGTCCCCTTTTTGTCCTTGATTTCAAGGTCGAACTCTTGTAGTAGCAGAATCCAACGTATCAGTCTAGGCTTTGCATCCTTTTTGGTGAACAGATACTTCAATGCAGAGTGGTCTGTGTGGACTATGACCTTCGTTACAAGTATATAAGAACGGAACTTGTCAATAGAGAACATCACAGCTAACAGTTCCTTCTCTGTTGTGGTGTAGTTTACTTGGGCGTCGTTCAGTGTTTTGCTGGCATAATATATGAGATGAAAGAGCTTGTCTTTTCCCTGCCCAAGTGCTGCCCCGACAACATAGTCATTAGCATCACACATAATCTCGAATGGCAGTTTCCAATCTGGTGGCTGTACTATTGGGGTTGTTACCAGTTTTTCTTTCAGAACCTTGAATGCTTCAGTACATTCAGCACATTCAGCGTTGAAGTCGAAGGGACGGTTCTGCTCCAGAAGATGGCATAAGGATTTGGTGATTTTGAGAAATTCGCAATAAACCTCCGATAAAAACCAGCATGCCCTAAGAAACTTCTGATTCCCTTGACTGTGGTGGGTGGTGGTAGCTTTTCGATTACCTCAATCTTAGCTCTGTCGACTTCTATGTCGCGACAGCTTATTTTATGGCCTAGGACTATCCCTTCATCCACCATGAAGTGACACTTTTCCCAGTTTAATACCAAGTTTGCTTTTTCACATCTCTCGAGTACTTTCTGTAGGTTGCCTAAGCAACTTTCAAAATTGTCTCCAAAGATGGAAAAATCATCCATGAATATCTCCAGGAAGTCTTCCACCATATCAGAGAATATTGCCATCATGCACCTTTGAAAGGTCGCTGGTGCATTGCAAAGTCCAAATGGCATCCTCCGAAAACCATAAGTACCATATGGGCATGTGAACGTCGTCTTCTCTTGATCTTCCGGTGCGATGGCTATTTGATTATAACATGAGTAACCATCAAGAAAACAATAGTAAGGCTTACCCGCTAATCTATCAAGCATTTGATCAATAAAGGGCAAAGGGAAGTGGTCCTTCCGGGTAGCTTTGTTAAGCTTCCGGTAGTCCATACAAACCCTCCAACCGGTCACAGTCCTGGTTGGGATTAGTTCGTTTTCTTCGTTGGTTACCACGGTTATTCCTCCTTTCTTGGGAACGCACTGCATCGGGCTCACCCACTTGCTATCCGAGATGGCATAGATTATTCCAGCATCTATCCATTTTATAATCTCCTTACGCACTACCTCTCGCATAACATCGTTCAAACGTCTCTGTGCATTAATGGTCAGCTTATGATCATCCTCTAAGAGGATTTTATGCATGCATAGTGCCAGACTGATGCCTTGGATATCATCTATCATCCATCCAATAGCCTTTTTGTGCTGCTGCAGCATCCCTATCAGCTGCTGTTCCTGTTCCTGCATCAGCTTGGAAGAGATGATTACGGGCAACGTATCATTTGAACCAAGGAAAACATATTTTAGCTGCCCTGACAGGGGCTTAAGATCTAGAACAGGGGGCTCTACAGTTGATGGCTTTTGGACTATATGCTCATCCGAGGTATAATTTAAAGGCTCGAATAACTTACCTAGACGATTGCCTATTCAATTTACCTCCTCCTGATCTTCAGTGTCAGATGTATCAGATTCTGAGGAGCTGCTGTCGTCGGTACTGTCGTGACAGTCTTCTAAATGGCTGCTGGGGCAGTGACCAATTTTGATGTCGTGGCAGCCCGACCTGATGCAGGGTTGGTGAAGGGTAATTTCAGTGATGGCCTTGCATTCTTCTTCTGCATCAGCATGTTTTATTGCATGGAGAACATTCAGCTTTATCTCTTGATCGTTCACTCTCATAGTGAGTTCTCCTTTTTCCACATCAATCAGTGATCTTCCTGTGGCTAAGAATGGTCGCCCCAGGATGATTGGTGCATTTTCATCTGCTTCACAATCTAAGACAAGAAAGTCAGCATGAAAAATAAATTTATCCACTCTTACCAGAATATCTTCAATTTTTCCTTCTAGATGAACGTAAGAGCGGTCTACCAGCTGTAGTACTACTGTTGTGGGTCAAGCTTTTCCAATACCTAATTTCTGAAAAATAGATTTGGGCATTAAATTTATACTAGCACTTAGATCACAAAGTGCCTTACCCACAAATTTGTCTCCGATTATGCATGGTATGATGAAGCTCCCATGATCCTTCTTCTTCTGAGGTGGATGCTTATGCAGAATACTCATGCATCCCTCTGTCATTTTAACCGTTTCAAATTCCCCAAGTCTGGATTTCTTCGACATTGCATCCTTGAGAAATTTGGCATAACCAGGCATCTCCTTTATAGCATCTAACAGCGAAATGTTGATATGGACCTGCTTAAAAATATCATAGATCTTCTTAAGCTGTGATTCATGTCTCAATTTCTGTAACCGCTGAGGAAAAGGAGGTGGAGGACGATAATCAACAATACGTCCTTCCCACTGCATTCGGATCTAAGGAAGTTTAGGTTCTTCATCTTTCTCCTCTGTCCCTTCTACTGTCGTGACAGGTTCATCGGCATCAGGCTGCTTGTTGTCTGCTGGGGCAGCTTTCTCGGCGGGCGACTCCAAGGCAGGTTCCTTAACTGATTCAACTTTCTTCTCTGGCCCTGGTAATTTCTTTCCACTCCTAGTAGTGATGGCTTTACACTGCTCATGTGTGGGTTGTCTAGCGTTTTCAGTATCGCTAGGAAATCCTCCATTCTGCCTTGGTTTAATATGCTGGGAAACCTGACCCATCTGTGTCTCCAATGATTTCAGAGTAGCTTCATGATTGGTCATCCGCATCTCGGTTTTATCCATAAATGTTTCTATCTTCTTGACAAAGTGATTCATGTTCTCAATGTAGGTTCCTGTTTGAGACATAAATGTAGCCAAGGTTTGTTCCAGTATACTAGTCGTGGCAGCTGGTGGTTGTTGCTGCTGCTGCTGCGGTTGCTGTCGAGTCAATAATATAGGTCCCCCTGATTCTGAGTATTCTGTGCTTGAGGATTCAGGGCATTATTAGGATTGCTCCAAGAGAACTTGGGATCTTTTCTCTAGTTGGGATTGTAGTTGTTGGAATTATAGTTCTGTTTATTGTAGTTCCCGACATACATCCCTTCTTCTAACTGTAGCGGACAATCTTCCGAATTGTGGTTCCCATCGCAAGTCCCGCATACCTCTTCAGCAGAGTAAGCAGGCTGTGAACCTTCTTTCAATGGCTTTTTCATTGCCTTAGTGAGATATGCCACCTGTGATTTTAAAGAACTGTCGGCCTCATAATCTTTTACAGCTAGAACTCGTTTACCCCCTCTTCTTGCTGTAGGAAATTGTTCCTCATTCTTCGCCAGATTTTTCAATACTGCCATTGCATCCTCTGGATCTTTGTCCAGCAGTAATCCATTTGATGCTGAATCAATTCTCATACGAGTCTGTAAGTTAGTAGCATTATAGAATTTAGTTACCTGGTTCTAAATGAGGAATCCATGCATCAGGCAGTTTCTTAGAAGAGTGGTAAATCTGTCCCAGGCCTCGTGCATTGGCTCGTCATCTTCCTGTTGAAAAGTAACAATTTCGTTACGTGATCGCTCAGATAAATGTGAAGGATTAAAACGAGACAAAAATTCACGAGTTAAATTTGCCCAAGTTCGTATTGAACCCGACGTTAGTTTATTCCACCAAGTCTTTGCCATGTCCCTCAATGAATGAGGAAATAACCGAAGCCTCAGTATCTCCGGATTAACTCCTGGTAGTCTAAACGAACCATAGATTTCCTGGAACATTTTCAGATGCTCCCTAGCATCCTCTGTAGCAGCACCACTAAATTGGCCAGCGTTGTTAATCATGCTGAACATAACAGGTTTCAGCTCAAAATTGTCAACGTCTACGTCTGGCAGGGTGGTTTCTAGTTCACATGATCATTGAGCATGTAGTCTCGGCATGACCGGCGTGCGGCAGCGACAGGAGGATTGGCAGGTTGTCCGTTTCCTCTGTCTCCGGCAGGATTTTCATTATCCTGCGGATTCCTTTGGTTGTTCATGGCCTCTAACTGTTCTTCGAGGTATTCGTTTCTGGCTAATACGAGTTGGAGTCGGTTCCTAAGATTGCACGAGCGTTCGATTTCAGGATCTATCTAGTACTCAGGTTCCTTTCCTCGTCTCGATCTACGCATAAACAGAAAACTTGGTGAAAAGCATAGGTTGAACAATCCAATAAAACAGAAAAATAAAAGAAGTACAGTAAAGGATAGGGTAAAGATATGTTGCCAGTCCCCGGTAACGGTGCCAAAAAACTTGTTGCGTGTAAAAGTGTTTATCGCAATGTAGTGCAAGTGTACACGACGCAAGTAGTAAAGTGATACGTAAGTATCGGATATCGTCTCCACATGGACTGGGCTAATAGCTTCACCTTGGAGTATTGCACGAGAGGAAAAAGAATAGTTTAAATTGTTGTCACTAAAATAATAAAGAGAACTGGAATTTAAGATTAAAGAAATCAAGATAGAGAGAATGGGCTGGTATTTAATTGCTCAGTAGTGTAGGTGTCGCAAAATCTAGGAATATCTGTTCTGTCGTCGCGCCTGTCGCGGCAGCACCTGTCGCGGTAGCGGTCTGTTGTTAGTCGCGGCAGCGATCACACAACTCTGTACTTCAAGCTTGGCAAGAATCCCTGCTATGCCTTGGCCTATCCCTAGGTCCAAGTCTGTCGATGAACACATCTTTGATGATACCTCCCGGCGTGAATCGAAGGATGAACACCGATGTTGTTGAATTCTTCCTTAGCCACTTAACCTCGTCCTATCCCTAGGTCGGAGATAGTTCAACCATAAACTGGAGAACCCGTACTTATTCCTTTCGTATACTTAACTCTCCCGATATTAAGTAAATAGATAATCTCACAATGCTCTCCCGATACTCTTGCAAGATGTTGAAAACCAGAATAAGCAAACTTGAAGTCTATTTTATTGAACAGAAAAATTCCTAAAACAAATGCAATCCTTCCAACTACTTTACAAATCAACCCATGACCCTAGGGGAAGTTTAGAACATGATGAGAAAGGGAAAACGGCTAGGGTTTTGGGAAGAAGGCTAGAGATGAAGATATCCCCCTCTAGGTCGAATTACATGCCTTTATATAGGCCTTGGGTTCAAGTTTTCTAATATGGCAAGAATACAAGTTTAAACTAAAGTACAACTCTATTAAAGACTAAATCTTCAGAGAATATATCTTTAATTCGTCCTTCCTTCTTACTTGGAGTTTTCTTCCTTGAACTTTGGGCTTGGCTTCATTCTGATCTAGGGCTTGGAAAAATATAAGGATGTTCCACGACAGACCGGCTTAATTTTCTCTTTCTGTCGAGGCCCACTTTGCTTCTTCTCTTCACTATTGCTGTCATCCTTGGCTGCCACGGCAGCGGCCATGGCAGCATTGTCCTCCTCATCTGCACATCCAGTTCCAGCTCTGTTTCTCCACTGCCTAGCGTCTGCTTTCCACTACCCTCCATCTGCTACAGCAGCTACCTGCAAAAGCAACCAATTTCAGTAGAAACTGTGCCATTTAATATATTTTTGATATATAACTGAAATCTAACATAAATGCAATGAAATATGCTTGAATGTAGCAGAAATATAGGTTAAATAGGGGGTAAATTATAGAACTTTTACACACTCAACAACCCTAAAACCTATTATTTCAAAAATGGTGAGTTCTTGATGATTTTTGAGTGGGCTTTGATATATGTGTTTTTTGGTGGTTAAAAATCACATTTTGGTGTTAATAAAGTGTGTAAATGAAGCTCTAAATCAATAAACCCGAAACTAGGGCAGTGGGTGATTTTTGAAGGTGAAAAAGTGGTGTTTTTGGCTTAGTTTTGTGGTAAAATGAGGGTTGGAGGTATACAGACATGTGATGGGTGTTTTTAGATGATTTTGGTGTGTTTTGGGTGTTTAATTTGATGGGTTATTGCTGGGCTTTGCTTAATAACGAATTTGATGATATTTTGATGGATTCCGGCTTTGAATCGTTGAGAGAAAGTTGTAGATTTGTGAACTGATGTTTGACAATGAATTTATGGAAATGTAGGGGAGTAATATTTTGTTTTTGGTTGATTACAAACAGGAGAAACGAGTTTGGGTCCTTTGGACGCGAGGCCGGGTAGTTCGGAGGCTTGAATCGGGGATTTGGCTATTGTTTAGGCTCTATCGGTGAGTGGAAATGTTTTAAAACTTTAAAACGGTACAGAGAGGTATTATCGGGGGTTTGGGTGGAGCCTTAAGGGCTAACCTAAACCCAAGTGTAAGTTCGTCTAATTTGCCTTGTTTCGTTAAGTGTTGGTGTGTGCGGATATTCGTGTTGTTGTGTGAAATGTGGATTGCTTTTACCCTCCGTTTTAATGTTGTTGTGTAGTCGTAGTTGATGTCAAGCCTCACGTGATGGTTAGTCGTTGTATACGGTGATGTGTAGTCTCATCGGAAAAATGCTAGTTGTTGTGTACTGTGTTGTGTAGTCCCACCGGGATGGTTGTGTATGTGCAAACCATGTTCCGTCTATGCTTGTGTTTATTACATCTCTTCTTTAAATGGTTTTGTTTCCAAAACTAAGATATATGTTTTAAACTACATTGTTGTTGTGTTTTAGAGCTCCGATCACTAAGCTTTTAAGCTTACGCTATCTTTTTCCAACAATGCAGATCGTTAGAGGCTCCGAGAGGCAAGTGGGCAAGGGAGGAGTTCTTGGAGTTCTTGCTAGCTCAAGTATGGTTTTACTAGTTGTAATAACACTTAGGCAATGGGATTGCCAGGCTTGTTGTTAGGGAGTTGGTGTTCAAACTCCTATGGTTGGCTTTTGTTAAGGTTGCCAGCGTGTTTAAAATGTTGATACCATGTTATGTTGAGGTTTGTTGTGGCCTTGGATGAATTGCTATGCATTTTGACTTGTTAGTGTTTTGGAAACTAAGTGTTCTTGTAAGCTTTGGGATTGAGATCTATTTTGTTGAGTGTATGCATGTTTAGAGTCGTGTTTAGGGTGTTTGCCTCTAGATTGTTTGTATAATAAGTTGACATGTGGTTTGTGTTGTTTCGGGGTAAGTTTGGGAGCGTTTGGAGATGCCAAAATGTGTTTTCGGGCCAAACTGTGTCCAGGTGTTTCGAAATGCCTGATATGGTTTAGAAACGGTCGAGCTCCAAGGGTACCCGTATCAGAATAGGGGTGGTGCTGTTTCGGTACGATTTTCCACTGGAGGTTCTTGTTTCAGAACCTTGTAGGGCCGTTCCGGTACGTTTAGCCACTGGAGTCTTCCGTTCCGGAACCAGGTGGGACCGTTTCGGAACGACCTGATGTTACTTTTTGAATGAAGCCCGCGTTTCGGAACGGGAAGGCATGTTTCAAAACACAAGTAGTTAAAATGGTTAAAAGGCATCTTCGAGGGTTTCCAAATGTTATGTTTTAGTCTCTAATGCTTGTATGCTTCCTAGTTGAGTTTAGATGTGTCCTTTGTGATGGTTTTGCCTCGTGAGCATGAAATTTGACAAACAAGCTATTTGGTAAGTTTAAATTATCTTATGCCCTTTGATTGGTTCGTATTCCGCTTTTGCTTTTCTGTTGTTGTCTTCACATATAGGATTAAAAGTGATATTTAGACAAGATAAATAAAATGAAAAAATAGGGCTGCTAATCGGAGTGAGGCCTTAAAGGGTTTCGCTTCAGTTTTCCCCGTGTAACCCGTTCGGTTCGGTCTGTTGGCTAGGCCGGGACGAGGGGTTACAAGAACATATCAATGTGCTTGTATCCAAGACTTGTCATCCAACCGTGCAATTTCAACTTTGCCGAGATGTTCACCAAAACTTCCAAACAAATAAATCTCGGTAAAGTTATTAGTACTGCACACTTCATTTCTATTTGGTCTATTAAATCTCGTTTCAACACCTTCCAAATATCTAGAACAAAAAGTCAGACACTCCTCCGCTAAATACCCTTCAGCAATTGATCCTTCTAGATAACGTTTATTACGACAGTAAGACTTCAACTTGCACAAGAACCTAGACACATAATAAACACAACATTATATAATTAATTGTAATTAAAAGAAATATTCACTAGTGATTAAATATATATTAAACAATTTTTACCTCTCTATAAGATACATCCACCGATAAAAAACTGGTCCACCAACTTTAGCTTCGTGAGGAAGATGAACTAATAAGTGCACCATAATTGTGAAGAATGAAGGTGGAAATATCTTCTCCAAGTTGCATAAAGTCAAGGCGACTCGGCCTTGCAGTTTCTCAAGTTCTTCAACCATCAAAACTTTCCCACAAATAGCTTTCATTATATTAGAAAGCTCAATTATACAAGACGTCACCTCATGTGACATACAACTGTGTAATGCAACATGCAGTAAATATTGCATCAAAACGTGATAATCATGTGACTTTAGAGAATAAAGTCTTCGATCTTTAACACTGACACATCGAGATATATTGGATGCATACCCTTCTCTTTCTTCAACATCGCAAAAATAGAAGGCGGTAACGAAGATTTTCCACTAGGAAGTACATGAGGATGAAGATCATGTTGAATTCCCATGTCAACTAAGTCCAGTCGACTCTTTGGATTATCTTTATATTTTCCATCGACATTGAGAATGGTCCTGATAATATTCTCACAAACATTCTTCTCAATATGCATGACATCAAGATTATGTCTCAAAATGTTATGCTTCCAATAAGGCAACTCAAAGAAAATACTTCTTTTTTCCACAACTATGCCTCATTTGGATCATCCTCTTCATCAGACTCATCATCACTAAGCTGCTCAACCTCACGGTCAGATACCTCTTTTGTATTTTTCTTTGACCGTGGGTTCGGTGGTTGGCTCGTCTTTCCATAAGTGAACTTGTTATGTTTCAACATAGACAAGAAATTAGACCTGATTGTTTGCTCATGAGCTTTTCTAAACTCTTCAGTACCATCAAACATATTCTTTTGATATCTAAATCTATGACTTTCATCTAACCACCGAAGATGTCCAATATAAGAGAACTTCTTTCCATGATACAACCATTCAAATATGTCTGTGCAGCACAACAAGGACAAGCATAACGACCTTTAGTACTCCACCCAGATAAATTTGCATAAGCAGGGAAATCATTAATAGTCCACAATAAAGTTGCATGCAAATTAAAGTTCTCCTTCTTCAACACATCATATGTTTCGACACCCACCCATAATTGTTTCAGCTCCTCAATAAGAGGTTGCATGTAGATGTCAATATCATTCCCGGGACCTTTCTCACCTGGGATTATCATGGATAAGATAAAGGATGATTGTTTCATACAAATCCATGGGGGAAAATTGTAGGGAACAAGCACAACATGCCAAGTATTGTACGAAGTACTCATGGTTTTAAAAAGATTAAACCCATCAGATGCAAGACCGAGCCTGAAATTTCGAGGATCTCGTGCAAAACTTGGCAATTTTTGGTCAAATGAATTCCAAGCTAAACAATCCGCAGGATGCCTTAATACTCCATCATCAGTTCGTCTATCACCTCATAGACTCAGCAGTCTTTGAAGATATAAAAAGTCTTTGAAGTCTGGGTATTAAAGCAAAATATCACAGAATCTTTATTGGCTTCTTTTTTTACCGTGCTTCAACTTCATCCCCACTCGCATTTTCTGTGTCCCTATTCATCCACCGAGATTTACCTCATACATGACAAGACTCCTGGTTTTTTCGATCACCCTAATACAACATGCAATCATTCAAACAACTATGGATTTTCTCGTAACCAAGGCCTAAATCCTTTATCATTTTCTTCATATCTTGGGCGGATTGAGGAATTTTTGCAGAAGGAAACATTTCTCTCAAGAACTCTAATAACTGCGTAAAAGAGTTACCGGTCCACCCTCACAAGCATTTTAAGTGGAAAAGACGAATGCAAAATGAGAGTTTTGAATATTTTGATCCCTCATAAAGTGGTTCATTCATTTCATTAAGCAAAGTGTAAACCTTTGCCGCTTCTCCGTTTGGCTCTTCATCACATCCACTTCATCCTATCTCGGTGAAATCTTTAGAGTACCAATATCACAATCATCTTCTCTAACAGGTTGATGATAATTGTGCATATTAAATGCATCACGTAGCATCCCTTCCATGTCATCTTCTCTAAGAGATCCACGATGAGAATTAGGAGCATAAGTCGGGTTACTGGTGGAAAAAGCTCTACGAGGTGTCAACTCTCCATGGAATACCCATTTTCTATAGCCCGGAACAAAGCCAGAAATAACAAAGCCAATTCATGTTAACACATTTCTTACAAGAGAAAAGAATCATATTCTCTTGGCTTACATTCGCAAAAGCTAAATTTAGAAAAGTTTCTACTCCATTTCGATAGTCGGCGCTTACCCTGGCAAATCCATCCAAGTCCTATCCATTATGTATTTCTGTAATATCTATTTCACATGTTAATTGCTAATACTATAGATTCAAATTTATTCTTTTAAAATGATAATTATGGATAAAAAAAAATTAAAGTTCTGTAAAGTTGAAGGATGAAGAGAGATGTAACTATTACATTACCAATTAAGTAAAAGTCAAGTTAAACATAATAAACTACCTATCAGTCATACTTAATCCATTTGACCTATTGGAAGCATACCTATTGGAAGCATAATGAAAATACATTGAGTTTAAATTGTGAAAGCATACCTATTGGAAGCAATTTGGATATCACTTTCGTTTGCCAAACTATTAAAAGAGGTAAATGAGCTGCCAAGAAAAAAATAACGATAAGCATTAACAAAGTAGAAATACCAATAATTGATTTAACATTTTTGACAAATTATAAGTATCATAATAATATACAGGATGAGAATTCAGTATGATAACTGCCTTATTCTTTACACTTATCAATGGCTTACAAGATTTTTTATATGGTCCATACATGTCCCTAAGCATATTTAGGGCACCAAATGTAACCTAAAGCCCTGACACTTGAAAAGAAGTGAGCTTAAAATATATGTCAAGATTTCAATTAAACCTCTCTCTCAACTAGCTTATTCCCTTTCTCCAAAACAAAAGCATTTTCTATATTAGGTTCAAGCCAAGGCAAACAAACAATTTGCTCTTATAAACCAAAGTTATAACCTAGTCAAATTGAGATAGAAAAATACAAACAATCCAACAATATCCCTCGGAGAGTATAGAAGATTTAGAGGCTTGATTCGCTCGCTATCACCGATTCATTTCTGCAATCCGCACAACAAAAGAAGAAGAAGAAAACATGACAAGTCTAAATAATGAAGTAGTTTATATATGTAAAGTGACTATGGATGTATCAGCTTAAAATAGGAACATGAAGCTCATATGCCTAGAATAATCCATTACCATGCATCTTACAAGTCAACCTATCAAGCTTACCAGACCAAAAGTATATGCCTTCAACTCCAGAAGCCAACACTAATAAGAACTCAGCAACCAAGCAAATAATAAACAATTTCTTAAGGGATAAAAATAGGTTTAAGGATATTAAAAACATATAAATAATATTGCAAGGTAGACAAGGCATCAAATCTAAAATGCTAAAAACTATCACTTTGGATAGCAAAGAAAGGGGAAAATTCCTATTGCCAAGTATTTTAGCAGCATCCATATTCAAGATGGAATCCCCAATTTTCATTTAAAGCGTGTTGGTTTGCTTTTACTGCTGGGTACAGGCTACAGATAAAAGACATTACAGGAATTCGATTTAGATTGAACCGTACATTTATTTATCAAATTTGATGGATCGGCTTGAATTTGAATTCCTTTATTGTTTTTGCAACTGCTCAAAGATGGTCAAACAAACAACTAAAACACACAAGCTATAACCAAATTATGCCAAATTCAACGAAATTAGCTCTAAAATTCTGGAACTTCGAAACACTAATCTTCTTTATCTAATTCAAGGGATCAGTTTAAATTCGATTTCCTCACTTAGATTTTTCTAATGTTGACTGCTCAAAGATGGTAAAACAAAAAACCAAAACACACGATTTAGAATCAAATTCAGAGAAATTAGCTCTAAAATTTTGGAACTTTGAAGCAGTTTATTAAAGAAACGACGCTTACCGAAGAAATGATGGTCGACGGCGAACCGAACGGCAAGGAACACGAAGATGAAAACGGCCAGTAACGACGGTGAGTTTTGCAGCACGGCGGAGAGGCGGGGAGAAGTTAGGGCATGATAGATTTGGGAATATGAAAGTCTGAGTTTGAGAGAAATGTCAAAAAGGTGAGTTTTGAAAACCTACCTATTGTGGCATTTCTCATACCAAACGCCACGAAAAAGAGACCTTTTGCGGCGTTTGTCAAAGAAAACGCCACGAAAAAAAGATCTTTTGCGGTGTTTGTCAAAGAAAACGCCACGAAAAAAAGATCTTTTGCGGCGTTTTTAGTATAAACACCACTAAATGTTTTTTTCTGCATCAACGTTTTTAGAAAAACTCCACGAACACGACACTTGTTGCGGCGTTTAGGAAACCAAACGCCGCAAATAACAGACTTATTGCAGTGTTTTTTGTATAAACGCCATTAATTGTTTTTCTATTGCGACGTTAGTTGTCAAAATGCCGCTAAATTTGACATTTTGTGGCGTTTGTCATTTAAACGACGGCATAAGCGAAATATTAGCGGCGTTTGTCGTTTAAACGCCACTATAGAACAACTCTGGTGTAGTGGTTGAAGGACTAAATTTACAAAATTTAATGTTAAAAAGATTAGATTGAATTAGTAAAAAATTTTAGAGAGGTTTAGGAAACATCTTTGAATAACATCTTAATTACCATGTCTTAGAATAAGAGATGAATATGGTCATGTATTTGATATATGTATATTCTACGATAAATTTGAAAAATTATACTCTTGTACCAATTTTAAAATATCAAATACAGATATCTTTTTTTAGTTTATTATCAAATACAGATATCGAAAACACAATTACTTAATAAAAATCATTTGTAACGTAAGGAGAATAGATTGAGAATTTTTTTCATGGAAGAAGCTATAGTGGAAGAGGCAGCTAAGGTTCACGAGCAAGTGGCAACCCCGAGCTAAGGAGATGAAGCAGTTGGTGAGACCATGGTTCAGGGACAAGCAACATATGGACCACAAGAAAGGCGTAAAGAAAATTGTGTGAGAAGGCCCCCTCCCGGGTTAACCGATTTTGTCTGTTATTAGGCTAGGTTATAAATGATGGACAATATGTTTTACAAAGGACAAGCTAAAACTTTGGGATTATTCCTTTCTACTTAATCTATTTTTCTGCAATTCTCCTTTCTTTCCTCATTCTTATTTTCCAGTAGCAAAAGAGCGTGGCAATTTGGTGTTTTTGTTGAGAGAGATGGTGAATCATTCCGACTCCATTAAAGCTTTGCAAGATACTATCACTCGCCATGTACATGTATTGAGCTCCCTTCAGACACATGTGCAGGAACAAAAACAGGCGAACGCTACAAACAAATGAAACTTTCAAGAAGTGATGCGTCGGCTAACGGCAATATCCCTCCAGTTGGGACAAATGACACAACCATAACCTGATGCTGTGGAGGGTGAAAAGGTGACAAAATTTGGTAAGGCTAAGGTCAAAGAGGAGGCTGAGGATGTTTTTTTCGTTTCCTCCAAAACCGGTGTTCGTGGAGCCACCTCTTTTCACCGAATATGATCTTGAGGAATGGGTAACTTCGGCCCAAGATTTCTTCGACTTCCATAGAACGGAGGACCACTATAGTGTGACCCTGGCTTCGTTCCGGATGGATGGCGTCGCAAAATGATGGTTCTGATGGATGTAGCGACAGTGTCAGCTGGCTGGGTTAGATCACCTAGTTGATGCGATCTGAAAGCGATTCATGGTGATAGAGATTGAGTCGTCGGAGGGTCGACTGACCAAGTTAATGTAAACGACAATGGTGGAAGAGTATCAAAACCGTTTTGAAGAAATAGTTCTGTAAACACAAATTTGCTTGAGGGTTTCTTGACTCAATTTTTTGTTTTTGGGCTCAAAACGAACATAAAAATCGAAGTTTTAGCCCAACGGCCCGTATCCATGAGCGATGTAATGGCCCTTGGACGTTTCCATGAGGCTCGGCTAAATAAGGCTAGGAGGAACTATGGCCGGGGAATGGGCTCCAAAAACTCACCAATATTGACCACGCGCTCAATACCTCTAAATGGACCAAAACTCATGCCTGGCAGACCACCACCATTGGAATCTCCTGCAAAATACCCTAACCCAAAATTTTCTCAACCACAAAATCTCTCCACCGCTAAATTTCAGGCTCGTCGTGAGAAGGAACTATGTTAATACTACGATGCCAAGTTTGTTCCGGGGCATAAGTGTAAAGATCCCCCGTTGTTCTTGTTAGATGATGAAGCTGGCGAAGGCTAATCCGATGGAAAAGAGAAAGAACAGGGAGATGAGAAAGAGATTTCGGAAGTACGAGAATAGTCTTTGGTGTCCTTCAATGTTCTCGTGGGATGTTACACACCGAATACCTAGAGAGTTAAGGGAGAAGTTCTGGGGCGTATCGTATAGACTTTAATCGACGAGGGAAGTACCCATAATTTCATTCATCAAGAGTGGCTAAACATCTTGGGTTGGCAATTTCGGCGGCTCCAAACTTTCGAGTGTTGGTGGGTAATAGGGAAAAGCTACACAATGAAAGGTGCATTCGTGATTTGAAGGTGCGGATTCAAGACACCAACTTGGTGACAGATTTCTATGTACTACCCCTTGGAGCTGCAGAGATGGTGTTGGGAGTGGACTGGATGGCTACATTGGGACCAGTCGCGATGGACTTCTCCAATTCAACATTGGAGTTTCAGTTAGAAGGTATAAGACACCGTTGGCAAGAGGCAATTGACGAAGGGCCACAACTAGTGCAAATACATACCCTTCGACGCATGTATGAGACCAATGTAGTGGCTGAGTTTATCAATTGCAGTTACAAGATTCCTTGAAATTGCAAGTGGAAGTAGAGCAAGAAGGTATGCAACAACTATTGGATGAATTCAACGAAGTGTTTGTGGCTCCGAATGGATTGCCTTCAGCAAGGAAATCAGATCATCCGATACATTTTGTACCGGGTAGTAAACCTGTAAACGTGTGACCTTATCATTATCCACACTTTCAAAAGGGGGAAATTGAACGCCAAGTCCAACAAATGCTGGAGAATCAGTTGATACGGAGAAGTAGCAGCCATTCTCGTCTCCGATATTGTTAGGTAAGAAAAAAGATGTAACACGTAGGTTTTGCGTAGATTATCGTGCTTTGAAAGCCCTGACAATCAAAGATAAGTTCCTGATACCTACTACTGATAAGTTATTTGACGAGTTGCGAGCTTCGCATTTTTTTTCTAAGTTGGATTTTCTTGCAGGTTAACATCAAATACGAGTTAGGGTCGAAGATGTACACAAAACAACGTTTCGAACACACAAAAGACATTATGAATTTCTCGTCATGCCGTTCGGGTTGACCAATGTCCTGTCTACGTTCCAATCTACCATGAATGATATATTTCGACCATATCTCCGTAAGTTCGTGCTGATTTTCTTGGATGATATTTTAGTTTTCAGTCGGGATTGGTCTGACCATTTGGAACATGTAAGAAGAGTCTTGGAAGTGTTACGCGAACATGGGCTGGTGGCTAAACAAACTATGTGCACATTTGGGCAGTCGATTGTGGAGTATTTGGGGCATATTGTGTCATGAGATGGGTTATCTGTTGATCCGAGCAAAGTTGAGGCAATTAAGGCCTGGCCAGAACCAACAAATGTAAAGGATATACGGGGATTTTTGGGCATCGCATGCTACTACCGGAAGTTCATTCAAGGTTTTGCTAATTTGGCCTCACCCCTCACTGATTTACTAAAAGAATATGAGACATTCCAGTGGACTAACCAGGCTCAAGATGCATTCGAGTTGTTAAAAGCAAGGTTGTGTTTAGCACCAGTCCTGGGGTTGCCGAATTTCTCTAAGGAATTTATCGTGGAAATGGATGCTTCGGGGGTAGAAATCGGGGCAGTTTTGACTCAGGATAACAGGCCACTCGCCTATTATAGCCAAAAATTGAGTCCACAGATGCAAGCAGCCTCCACTTACCATCGCAAAATGTATGTGATTACTCAGGCTGTCGAGAAATAGTGACAATATTTGTTGGGGAGGAAGTTCATTATCGCGACTGATCATAAATCGTTGAGGGAGTTGACTCAACAGACCATTCAGACACCGGAGCAATAGACATGGTTATCCAAGTTGATTGGATATGACTTTGAAATACTCTACCAACCCGGAAAACTCAATGTCATAGCGGATTCTCTCTCGAGGAAAACTAATGCCATTTTTATGGCAATTTCTCGACCCTTGTTGAGTGTTATAGACGACATTCGTGCTGCCACCGAGAGTGATTTAGAGTTGAGAAGAATTAAAGAAAATATGAACCAAGGGGACGTTGATTATCAAGGGTACAATGTGCAAAGGGGCTTATAGTGAACCAAGGCCGGATAATGGTTCCCAATGAAACAACTTTGCGATCGATGTTGCTTAAGGAGTTTCATAGTTCTACGGTGGGGGGCATACAAGTATTACTCGAACTTTCAATAGACCCGCCACAAATTTTTATTGGATGAATATGCAAAAGGATGTTAAGCAGTTTGTTAATAGCTGTCAAACTTGCCAAAGAATGAAGAGCGAAAGTTTGGCACCAGCAGGACTGTTCCAGCCCCTCTCGGTTCCAAATCAAGTGTTCGAGGATGTTTCAATGGACTTTATCATCGACTTGCCGAAATCCAATGGCAATGAGGCAATAATGGCGGTGGTGGATCGACTCACCAAATACGGACACTTCTTCGCCTTGCCCAAACAGTTTGACAGTAAGTATGTGGCTAAGATAATGGTCCAATGGGTTGTGAAACTGCATGGATTATCATGTTCTATCGTTAGTGATCGAGACCGTATTTTTTTGAGTGAGTTGTGGACTAAAATGGCACGTTTACATAGGGACAGAATTATGTATGAGCTCAGCCTATCATCCTTAAACGGATGGGCAAACCGAGGCTTTGAATCGATTCTTGGAGATGTATTTACGATGTATCACAGGGGGACGATCCGAGTAGATGGGAAGGATATTTGGCTTGGGTGGAGTATTGGTATAATACAGCCTATCAAGCACCGGCAGAGATGACGCCATTCAAAGCTTTGTACGGGCGTGAACCCCTGACCATAATCATTTACATGGAAGGGAGTTCGACGAATGCTAAATTAGATCAAGAGCTACAATAATGAGAATTATTTCTGCGAGAACTGAAACAAAATTTGATGAAGGCTCAAGTCAGGATGAAAAACCAGGCGAATAAGCACCGAAGGGAGATGGAATTGAAGGAAGGGGATTGGGCGTTTGTTTGGTTGCAGCCGTATCGTCAACTGTCATTGAGGTTAAAGAAGCAACAGAAACTCAATCCTCGTTTCTTTGGACCGTATCGAATTTTGAAGTGAATAGAACCAATGACGTATAAGTTGAAGTTGTCAGATTCAATGCGCATACATCATGTTTTTCATGTTTCTCAATTGAAACCATGTCGAGGGCAACCCCTCCAACAGATAACCCAGTACCATTACTGTTCGATTGAGGAGAGCTGAACGAGACCACTATTCCATCGAACCTTGAGGACAAGGCTCTCAAATTTGGGGGGGGGGGGGGGTAATGTCAAGGAAGAAACTACTGTGGAAGAAGTAGCTAAGGTTCATGAGCAAGTGGCAACCCCGAGCCAAGGAGATGAAGTACCTGGTGGGACCGTGGTTCAAGGACAAGCAGCAAATGGACCACAAGAAAGGCGTAAAGGAAACCGTGTGAGAAGGCCCCCTCGTGGGTGAACTGATTTTGTCTGTTCCTAGGCTAGGTTATAAATGATGGACAATCTTTTTTGTAAAGGACAAGCTAAAATTTTGAGATTATTCCTTTCTCCTTAATCTATTTTTCTGCAATTCTCTTTTCTTTCCTCATTCTTATTTTCCAGTAGCAAAAGAGCGTGACAATTTTCATGAATTAAATTATAAGACAAATAAATTAAAAATCAACGAAGTTGTTTTATTAACCTTTTCCATTGCCACCAACTAGTTGACGTTGATAAAAAAAGTGTCCCTTATTGATATTTTAAAAGTATTTTTTTTAAATTATAATTATATTAAATATTTTAAATAATTAAATTTTATAAAAAAATATATTTAAAACTACTTGATTGGAGAAAATATATTTTTTTTTATATTTTTATGAATAATATATTTTAAATAATAATGAGTCAAAGTCAAAAAAATTGACCAAAGATAATCAACAATAAACAAACTTCATGGGACAGAGATAGTATTAATTTTCCTATTTACAACAAGTTCAATTTTCTAAATATAACAACTTGAAAAAAAAACAAATAGCGAAAAGGGAATAAATAATTATAAATACATAACATGTGAAATTGAATGACATTATTAGTATATATGCTTTATAAAGGTCATTCCTTAATCCCTATACTAAATTCGACTTTATTATTATTCTCTCGTAAGATTTTTGTGATCTTCTTTCTTTTTTTTTTGAATAGTTTTAAAGTGTTTAGTATTATTTATGGGATGAGTCTACCACGTGCGACGAACACTGACGAACACCACTAATGATGAACACCGATGAACACCATTAAATTAATTAATAAAGATTTAAAATTTTAAGGACCCATCATACAATTAATAATTATTTTTAAAAATTCAATTAAATTATTTTTTATATATATTAAAATTTTATTTTTTTAATAAGGGTAAACTATATATTTAGTACCTCACTTATTTTTGTATTTCTATTGAACCCTCATTATTTAAATATTATTTCAATTTGACTCTATTCTTTATAAAAAATAATTTAACCCTTAACCTTCAACCTAAAACCCTAAACTATTAAACCTTAAACTCTTAAACCTATACCCTAAACCATATATCATTAAAAATAATTTTACCATCATCGATTCAATTCAATTCAATGAATTGTTGAATTCTCCTAAAAAATTCAATTAAATTATTATTATTATATATATATATATATATATCAAAATTAACTAAACTCAAATCTCCAAGAATTAATATTATCATCTTATTTGAGATGAAGAGGCCATCACAACTAATCATAATTAATTCAATAGTCATATTTAAACTCAATAACCATTAGCAAAATCAGAAAGCATTTAGTCGATATTTTTTTTAACGGAAACAAGTAGTATTTCTATTGAAATAAAATACATTATAATGAGATTCTTCCATTTTCAACTTTCAACGAAACTTGTTTCCCCTACCCATCAACAATACAAACAAAATACTACGACCCTAGCAATAATATGAATCTATAAACGAGAAAAGGCCTAGTAACAGCAGTTTTTGAGAAAATTAAGCTTTCTTGGGGGATTTAGTAGCCTTCGATGGAGATTTGGGTTCTTTTGAAGCGGCATTTTCAGTTTTCTTTGGGAGAAGAACAGGATTAATGTCCGGCAAAACACCACCGTGAGCAATTGTAACGGCGGCGAGAAGCTTTCCTAAGAATTTTTTAAATTTTCCTAAAAAATTAATTAAATTATTTTTTATATATATCAAAATTAATTAAACTCAAATCTCATAAAATTAACACTATCATCTTATTTGAGATGAAGAGGCCATCACAATTAATAAAAAATTCGTTAATAAAAAAAAGTCGCACCAATTTTGATTGTTTCCTAGAAATTTTTTATTTGTTTGTTTGATTGGTTAGCTTTTATTTTGTGGCGATACATTAATAAAGAAAAGTTGATAACTATTCAGATTAAATATGGACGTAACAACAAGAAGAATAGGATCATTCCAAGGCACGTGCTACTCGCTGTGCGGAACGACGAGAAACCGGAAAAGCTTCTCGCCGGCGTTACAATTGCTCACGGTGGTGTTTTGCCGGACATTAATTCTGTTCATCTCCCAAAAAAGACTGAAAAAGATGCTTCAAAAGAACCCAAATCTCCGTCAAAGGCTACTAAATCCCCAACAAAGCTTAATTTTCTCAAAAACTGTTGTTACTAGGCCTTTTCTCATTTATAGATTTATATTATTGCTAGGGTCGTAGTATTTTGTTTGTATTGTTGATGGGTAGGGGAAACAAGTTTCGTTGAAAGTTGAAAATGGTGGAATCTCATTATAATGTATTTTATTTCAATTGGAAATACTACTTGTTTCTGTTAAAAAAAATATCGACTAAATGATTTCTAATTTTGCTAATGGCTATTGAGTTTAAATATGACTATGAAATTAATTATAATTAATTATGATGATCTCTTCATCTCAAATAAGATGATAATGTTAATTCTTGAAGATTTGAGTTTAGTTAATTTTGATATATATAAAAAATAATTTAATTGAATTTTTTAGGAGAATTCAACAATTCATTGAATTGAATTGAATCGAATCGATGATGCTGAAATTATTTTTAATGATATATGGTTTAGGGTATATGTTTAAGAGTTTAAGGTTTAATAGTTTAGGGTTTTAGGTTGAGGGTTAAGGGTTAAATTATTTTTTATAAAGAATAGGGTCAAATTGAAATAATATTTAAATAATGAGAGTTCAATAGAAATACAAAAATAAGTGAGATACTAAATATATAGTTTACTCTTATTAAAAAATAAAATTTTAATATATATAAAAAATAATTTGATTGAATTTTTAAAAATAATTATTAATTGTGTGATGGGTCCTTGAAATTTTAAATCTTTATTAATTAATTTAATGGTGTTCATCGGTGTTCATCATTAGTGGTGTTCGTCGGTGTTCGTCGCACGTTGTAGAATTTTCCTTATTTATTTATACATATTTCTAATCCTTTGACAACGCACACCTTATAGATAAAATAATTTGAACTCGAACCTCATAAAATAAACATCATCATTTTTTCTACTGCGATCACTTTATGATCTTTTATATCAAGCTTTCGATGAATTATTATATAATTGATGCATGCATAAAGAATGTATTCACGCGCTGTAAAAAGAGGTAAACCATAGTCGTTTGCGGAAGAAAAGCAATGGAAGGGTAACAAAATCATTAGCATGTTATTTTGCCATACAAAAGGGGTTGAGCAGGTCAAATAAGAGATTTCTTGGGAAGCGGCCATCCCACCACTTCCATTTCTTTATATTTTTGTTGCCTTCATATCTTTTTAAGATCCTTTAATTTGTTTGATATTGTCACGGTCCGTTTGCGTGATAGGCAAGACCGTGACGAGATGCTTGCTGGCTGTGCTTAAAGTCGGGATGCGGGATAGCATTAAGGGTGTAGTACGTGCCGTACAGCCGTTTGGTCCTGGGGGCCGAGCGTGCTGGTTAGGCACCACACTGGTCGGGAGCTGTCCCCGCTTCCCTGATGAGCCCATGGGAGGGCGAAACCAGTAAGCATCGAATGGAAAAGGCTTAGCCCCGGGCTTATGGGAGCCCTGGGTTGCCGCACGGGGGAGTTGTCCCTGCGTGAAGACTCTGACCCCGTGACAGATGGTATCAGAGCAGGTCGTGTGCTAGCTGTGAGCTTACCAAGCGCTCCATGTGCTGCGCGTAGCGGGTCAAGTGGACGAGCGTTAGACTCACACCCGAGTGAAGTGGTGTCCGCGAGTGGGACCTCTAGAAAGAGACTGAGACGAGGTAGGGTAGGCAGGAAGCTACAGCGAAAGTTCGCCAAGCACTCGCAGAACCTCGGTAATGAGGGCGAGCAGGCAGGGAATTGCACACTCGATCTGGGTTTGTTCCCCATTGATGTGGGAACGAGATTTCTCCCCATGCACGAGGGCGTGCATGAATTGAGTGGGGGAGATTGTCACGGTCCGTTTGCGTGATAGGCAAGACCGTGACGAGATGCTTGCTGGCTGTGCTTAAAGTCGGGATGCGGGATAGCATTAAGGGTGTAGTACGTGCCGTACAGCCGTTTGGTCCTGGGGGCCGAGCGTGCTGGTTAGGCACCACACTGGTCGGGAGCTGTCCCCGCTTCCCTGATGAGCCCATGGGAGGGCGAAACCAGTAAGCATCGAATGGAAAAGGCTTAGCCCCGGGCTTATGGGAGCCCTGGGTTGCCGCACGGGGGAGTTGTCCCTGCGTGAAGACTCTGACCCCGTGACAATATGCACAATTAGTGTTTGAATTGAAGAATCGTCTTCATTCAATCCAACTTATGTTTTCAAGCAAAAATATTTCAAGCATTGCGGTAGAAAATTTATTTTCTATAAGTTGGTTCATTTAAAGTTTAAGAATTTAGTTTATGCTTTAGAGTTTAAGTTGTAAGGTTCAAATTTTGAAGTTTATGGTTAAAATTTAGAGATTAAAAATTTACTTTTTAGAGCTTTTGTTAGAATTTTAGATTTTAGTTTTTAGATTTGAATTAAACATGCATGTAAAAAAAATTTCCCGCTGCCCATTCATCAAATATTAACCTTGTTTTCAAACCCAATTTAACTTTTCTTTCTTTTGAATAAACATGTGAATATGCATGGAAACCCCTACCTGCTTTCATTTTCATGGAGGTAAAAGAAATTCACCTTGGAAAAGGCAATAGCTTACTGCAAAACTTATTATGGTTGATTGTAATCATTAGTCATTGGATGGTTCATCAAAAGAAAATTAAAGTTTGATTATACATTCAAGCCCTTGCGAGGGCATTATAGTCATGTTGATGATGAAAAAACATGCACATTCAAAATCTATATAAAAAATTATATCTTATGTAATATCCTCACTAGTGTGCATCAACCTAACCAATATAATTGAATCCAACAACTAGTCTGAGTTAAAAAGTGAATGATATTCATTTTAGGAGATCTGGATCTAAATCGTTTTATCTGTAAAATGTATGTGTTATGTTAAAGAATTAAAAACATGTAATAACATATATTATCTTATAATCACTTACTATTCAAAAAAACACATAAGTATTAACGTAAGGTAAAGCTTAATTATTATACGAGTTTTAAAATAGTATGTTATAATATAGAGAATAATTAACGTAAATCTAATCTGAAATTAGAAAGATGGTTGAAAACTTAACCTTTTCGGTGCTCTTATTTATACCCAACACTAAAAAATATTATAAAATTAAATTTCAAGCCCTAACCCTAAATTCTAAATCCTAAACCCTACATTCTATATCCTAAAGATACACCATACCCTAAATTCCTTAAACCCTAACCATGAACTCTAACCCAAAACCATAAATCCTCAACCTAATTTTGTGCGTGAAGTCATAAGTAGGCGCACCGAAAAAGGGTAGAGGATTTCCATCCGATGAGTAGCTGCGTCAACCGACCAAATTTACTTGCTCAATTTGATAACTCAATTTAAAAAAAAATATTAATGTGAGGGCTAATTGGTGAATTCACCAACCAAATACCAACACTTTAGGATATAAAATCTTCCATGCCAAGTTGGGTTACCCTTTTTCATTAATTTTGGTACCTCAACAAATGTGTATCCAATTCCAAAACTTACTTTCCATTCACCTTTGCTAAAAACTTTCCTTTCCTTCCCTTCCTTTGATTTCATAACTCTCTCATTTTTCTTTTCAAATTTACCTTCCCCCATCTCTAGCCTTGGTGCTGGTTCATGGATATTGAACCCTTGTGGGATCTTGGGGGGTGGTTTTTTCTTTTTATCAATTGCATGGCAGCACCTAAAACACCATCCACAGTCATCGCCGCCGCCGCCGAGTCCTTCGCCAAATCTCACTCTTTCCTCCTCTTCCTCCTCCTCACCTTTTCCTTCTTCATTTTCCTCCTACACTTTAACCCTACTTCCACAACCCACCCCATGAACTCACCCAATGTCACCCCATCAATCCCTCTCAAAAGGCTCCTCTTACATGCTTCCTCAAAACCATCAACATCAACCCATCCTTCCATGAACTTTCATCCCAAGCAAACACGAAACCCGCGTGCCTCGTCGTCGACAAAATCGTCACCTAGTGAGTTCGGAGCCGAAGCTCACGAAGTTCCGAGTGGACCAAACCCTATTTCCAACAGGTGATTAAACGGGTTGAAACCAAGTTTGAAGTTGATGGAGCACTCTGTGGAGGGAGATAATTAAAGTTATTGTTAATTTACTTTGGCATATCTTTATGAGTACTGGTTTTAGTTTCGCCATTAATATACTGCTTGCCCTTTGATTTTGTGTTAGCCTTGGTTTTTTGAACTAGAAATGTATAGGAAAAAAGATACTCTATATTTTACTACATGTTTTGTTTCATATATAGATAATGATGGTATGGTTTATATTTTTTTTTTGCTTTTGATTCTTAGTATATATATAATTTCTTTATATTTCACCTACTCGTTTTATGGACTATATTTAAATTTCGTAATTGTCCTTTTGAATTACCTTGAAAATTTATATGGTTTTGGATTTGAGAGCATTTGATTTGATTTGGTTCCATGGATCTTCTATGGTGATGAAAGAAAATTGGGGTGGACCAAGATGGCAGCTAGGAGTGAGTCGACTGTGTCAGATCTGTGTGACAGTGAAGAAGAACAAGTTTTGTTTTCTTTTTTTCTTCTTTTTTGGTCGGAAGAAAAGAAATAATTTGGTGAGTAATTTTTGGACGTAGCTTTTGTCTTGTGGAACACATAGTCCGAGAAAGTGGAGATGCTAAAGTCATGATTTGATAATTATTTATAATCCTGTCATTTTCCTGTTGTTGAATACAATGTTAGCCAATCAATGTCCTTTCTCATTTTTAATTATTGTTTCTTACCCCCCCCCCCCCCCCTAAAAAAACATCTTAAAACATGGATATAAATCTTCTACTCTTTTTCGGTGCTTTTATTTATGCTCCACACTTAAAATTAAGCTTAGGGTTTAAAGTTTTAGGTTAGGGGTTATAGTTAGGGTTTAAAAAATTTAGGGTAGGTGTATATTTTTTAGGGTTTAGAGTGTAGGGTTTAAGATTTAGAATTTAAGGTTAGGGCATAAAATTCAATTTTATTGTGTTTTTTAGTGTTGAAACATAAATAGGGGTACCGAAAAGGAGCAGACGATTTTTATCCTTAAAACACACCAAAAAATTAAGGAATACACTATCAGCATACAATACAATATCAACTTAGTATGTATCATTTTTTTTCTATTTTCACACTGCATTATATATAGGGAAAACTACACCAGTGACCACCGAAGATATTGGGGATACCTATTTAAACCACCGAACTAAAAAAACGTCAATCACACCACCAAACTTATTAAATCAACCTATTTTGACCACCGCCGTTAAAAAATTAACGGAGGGGTGACGGAAGTGTCACGTGGCAGTTGATGGATATATTTAAAAATTACAAATTTGGTCCCTGTTATTTACACATTTTTTCAATTTAGTCCTAATTTTCAATTAATAAAATAATAAATTATTTAATTAGGTAGTGACACGTGTCAACACCTTATTGGAGGACTTTTAATTATTTAGATTTAATTTTATTAATTTATTTTCCTCCTCCAATCAGGTGGTGACACGTGTCACCACCTATTTAGAGGAGAAAATGAAATTGAGCATAAATGCCACCCAGGGGATTTGAACCTGGATGGTGTAGGTGAAAATGCAATAGTTAAGCCACTGCACCAAGCCCAACATTATGCTTTAAAACACCCAACTTAATATATAACTCTTATTGGTTTCTACATTTATAACCCAAAAGCTCAAACCTTAAACATTAATTTCACATATATAAATCCTAAACCCTAACCCTAAATATTTTAAATTAAACCTCAAACCCTAAAAATTTCAAATTAATTTCACGTTAAATATTTTAAATTAAACCCTAAACTCAAACCCTAAACATTTCAAATTAATTCCATGTTAAATATTTCAAATTAAGGCTTAAACCCTAAATATTTCAAAGGTTTAAGGCTTAATTTGAAATATTTAACATGGAATTAATGAAATGTTTAGGGTTTGAGTTTAGAGTTTAAATTAATTTCACACTAAATATTTCAAATTAAACCCTAAATATTTATCATGTAATTAATTTGAAATTTATGGTTTAAGGTTAGGGTTTGGGGTTTAATTTGAAATATTTAAGGTTTAGGGTTTAAGGCTTAATTTGAAATATTTAACATGGAATTAATTTGAAATTTTTAGTGTTTGAGTTTAGGGTTTAATTTAAAATACTTAGCGTGAAATTAATTTGAAAATTTTAGGGTTTGAGGTTTAATTTGAAATATTTAGGGTTAGGGTTTAGGATTTATATATGTGAAATTAATGTTTAGGGTTTGAGCTTTTGGGTTATAAATGTAGAAACCAATAAGAGTGAAATTAATTTAAACCCTAAACTCAAACCCTAAATATTTATCGTGTAATTAATTTGAAATTTATGGTTAATATTTAGGGTTTAGGGTTTATAGCTTAATTTGAAATATTTAACATGGAATTAATTTGAAATTTTTAGGGTTTGAGTTTAGGGTTTAAATTAATTTCACGCTAAATATTTCAAATTAAACCCTAAATATTTATCGTATAATTAATTTAAAATTTATGGTTTAAGGTTAGGGTTTGGGGTTTAATTTGAAATATTTAGGATTAGGGTTTAAGGCTTAATTTGAAACATTTAACATGGAATTAATTTGAAATTTTTAGTGCTTGAGTTTATGGTTTAATTTAAAATATTTAGCGTGAAATTAGTTTGAAAATTTTAGGGTTTGATGTTTAATTTGAAATATTTAGGGTTAGGGTTTAGGATTTATATATGTGAAATTAATGTTTAGGGTTTGAGCTTTTGGGTTATAAATGTAGAAACCAATAAGAGTTATATATTAAGTTGGGTGTTTTGAAGCATAATGTTGGGCTTGGTGCAGTGGCTTAACTATTGCATTTCCACCTACACCACCCAGGTTCGAATCCCTTGGGTGGCATTTATGCTCAATTTCGTTTTCCTCCTCTAAACAGGTGGTGACACGTGTCACCACCTGATTGGAGGAGGAAAATAAATTAATAAAATTAAATCTAAATAATTAAAAGTCCTCCAATAAGGTGTTGACACGTGTCACTACCTAATTAAATAATTTATTATTTTATTAATTGAAAATTAGGACTAAATTGAAAAAATGTGTAAATAACAGGGACCAAATTTGTAATTTTTAAATATATCCATCAACTGCCACGTGGCACTTCCGTCACCCCTCCGTTAATTTTTTAACGGCGGTGGTCAAAATAGGTTGATTTAATAAGTTTGGTGGTGTGATTGACGTTTTTTTTTAGTTCGGTGGTTCAAATAGGTATCCCCAATATCTTCGGTGGTCACTGGTGTAGTTTTCCCTTATATATAAGTGTTTTATTCATCCAAATAAATAATATTTCTATAATTTGACATTACAATTCAACGAATAAATAAATTTCCTATAAAACTCTAGAACCATGTTTTCACTATCAACTAATTATCCCTAGCTCTATCCAGGAAGTAAAGAAGAATTAGAATAAACAAACTTATTACAATTCAAAAAGTCTATCTCTAGCGTCATGCTTAATCTGCAAAAAAAAAAACATCTATCTTGAAGCTTTACCAGTTTTTTTTCTCTTGTCAAATATAGTAACATGCGGTCTCGAAGATTTTCGGAGTCCTGAGCGAATACTAAAAATAGACTCTTATATAACGAAAGCATATTTCATTATGAATAGAAATCTTTTGTCGCTATTTATGCCCCAACAGTAAAAGTTAGGTTTGAAGTTTAGGGTTATGGTTAAGATTGTGATTTAAGATTAGTGTTTAAGGTATTGAGTGCAAAGTTTAGGATTTAGTATTTAAAAGTTAGGGTTATGGCTTAGAATTTAATTTTTTTAGTCTTGGGCATAGAAATGGGCACCAAAAAGGGCAGATAATTTTTATTCATTTCATTACTTTGAACAATTAATTTAATATTTCAAACACATTATTTTTATTGTTAGATTAATTTATTTATTTATTTATGAAAGAGAATTATTTTTACCATTAAATTTATTTATTTATTTGATAAACTAAAAAATAAAAATAAAAAATAAAAATAATTAAATTTTAGGGGTCCTAGACTAATTAGGAGCCATAGACTTATCGGAAGCCTGAGCGGTCGCTCATAGTTGTCTCCCATATAGCTCGCCCTGTATAGTAGTTAAAACCACACCAAATCAGTCAAATTATAGTAGTCTGAAAGAATTTTCTTTTATGAGAACCCAAAAAAATAACTCTATCAAACTATTATGAGAAGCCTGAAAACTGACGTGCTGCAATATTTTCTCTCAAACATGTAATGAAAAGGTAGAACTAGCAAGCAAATTATCCTTTGTTTCTACTCTATTGGGCGGTTCAAAGAATTTGGGGGCCCTGTGCAATTTATTAAAATATGGCTTTTAATTTATAATCAGTAAGAGATACAAGTGTTTTTTCAAAAAAAAACTTTAATACAAAAAATATTATTAAATTATCTTCTTGAGAACCAAAAAAATTACTTATAAACATCTAAATATCAAACATTTTCACTTCAAAATTATCATTCCTTTTGCATGTTTTAAGTTTTAGATATTTTTTATATAAACATAATTATATATATAATTTTATAATTTTTTACAAATGTTTAATTTAATTTAAGTTTCCTATTTTTGGGGCCCCTCTCCCTTGGGGGCCCTGTGCGGTCGCTCATGTCACGCCTGTCCAAAACCCCCACTGTCTATTTCCCCACAAAAATGCACAAAGGGGTCTACATGGCATTGGCAATCCCTAGTAAAAACCCTATTCTTCATTGACAACCTGTTTAAAATCACAAGCCAAGAAATAAACGCATGTCGAAGTATTAAGAGGCCTCCCCAAATTACCTTGAACCAAGACACTTTTTCTTGTTTATGTCTAAGTATTTCCCAAATTTTCTTGCTTTATAATCATTATGCAAATCAGCAACTTGTAACATCGCATCTCTAAGCCTAAGAATTTTTTTCCAAACTCAACTATGACCATTCTTCACGAACTTGTCAAATAATACATTCAAAATATACTTCTCAATCCAAACCACCCAAAGTAAATCTGATCATTAAAAAAAACAGCCACAAACACTTTATTATACAAATTTTATTTCACAAAAATATATCTTTAATCTGAACACTCCTTCACACTTTGGGTGATAAAGTTGTGAACCAGAAACATAATCAAATGGAACCAAATACAATTAAATAGTAATCGAACCTAAATCGAAACGAATTAAATAAAATCAAAGCCAACGCTATGATTTCAAAATAGTTTTTATTTTTCGAATTTTTCCCTTAACCCTACCATATTTTGATAAAAATTTAATTACTTTATCATCCCATGAATAAGAAAAAGACAACCCACAATTAGTGATTAATAATCAAAAAAATTATCAAGGGTAAATTACACTAGAGGTCATTTAGTTATAGGTTTAGTAATAAACATGTCACTCTTCTTCTAAAAGTAACAATGAGTCATTCGATTATAGGTTTAGGACAATTTTAGTTCTCGAAACTTGTGCATTATGTTAATTTGTTCATAATTTGAAATAATTCAATAAACTTAATCCTTCATATTTGAAATTTCCATTAGTGGAGTTATTGTGTATACTAGCAGACGTCGTTAAGGTCTTAATGTGTCTATTACATTAGTTTGTCAGTTGTCTAGTAGTGAAGTGAATGTGTATGTCGAGCTATCACATCTATTGATTATTGGACTAATAGACAATATCATAGAGTGTAGTAAATGGTCCAAGGGTGTGTTGGGATGGTGCAGTGTTGAAATTTTTAAATATGAAGGGTTAAGTTTATTGATATATCTTGAATTAGGACCAAATTAATAGAATGCATAAGTTTTGGGGCTAAAAATTTTATTATACCATGCCATGCTCTTGTTTCAATTTTAATAACGGAGTGTCTTGTTTGTCACAAAATATTAATTGAGTGATCTATTTGTTCTTAAACCTATACTAAGTGGTTGAATTATTACTTTGAAAGAAGAGTGACATGTTTTAGAAGAAGAGTGACATGTTTTAGAAGAAGAGTGACTTGTTTGTTCCTAAAACTATAATTGAGTTACTCAATTTTATTTTTATTAGAAGAGTGACACATTTGTAACTAAACCTATAACTAAGTGACGTCTAGTGTATTTTACCCAGTTATCAATGACTTCCGGACTAAAAAAGCCCCGACATGTGCTAAAATATATGTATTAGAATTAATATTCTTTTTTATAAGATATTAGAATTAATATTTGATACATCATCAACGATATATAATTGTGTGTATCGCCAATAGGTTAAAGTGTAGTAGAAGTTCTTCTACTATACCTAAAAGTTCATTTTAGTCCCTCTACTATAAAAATGAATATTTTAATTTTTGTACTCTACTTAAAAGTTCATTTTAGTCCTTGCACTATACTCAAAAGTTCATTTCAGTCATTCTACTACAAAAAGAAACATTTTAGTCCCCATACGTTTGAAAAGTTAACATTTCCTCTACTATAAAAATGAACATTTTAGTCATGTATGTTTGAAAAGTTAACATTTTGGTCAAAAACACTAAAGTTATTGATAGGTGTCTTAAATATTTTGGTTTAAACACCCTTTAAGTCCTTATCAATTTTGAAATCGAGCAAATTGATCCCTTTGAAAAAGAGAAGCGTAATTTATTCAATTTATATTTTAACAATAATAAATAATATTTTTAAAGTGGATAATTTATTAATAAATGACAACACGGTGTACAATTTTCCTTTTCATTGAAGTTCAATAAATAAATACATAAATTATTTACTTTATTAATAAATTAATAGTGTACGTAACTAACTGTAATATATAATATTTCCTTTATATCGATATTAAATAGTGTATTAAATAAATTTAATAATTTATAATTATATTAATATATTAACATTTATTAATAATAGAATGTGTATTTTGAAAGTGAATAAATAATAACGATCTACGATGTTGATGATTTTTTTCGTCAGTACATGACACATGTCTAACTATGATTGAGTAAATTTTTTAAATAAAATAAACCAAAATGTTATATAAATTTATAATGTTTTTTTTATCAAACTATAATTTTATAATATATTTTCATAATTTTAAATTTTTTAATGAAATGTTAAATATTTTTATGATTTTTGTGTCATCTTTTTCAATTAAACCCTTACTCTCACTTGAAATCTAAAAATTTTAAGAAAAAACTATGTATGGTTTCTAATTAAACCCTTACTCTTAAAGATTTTAAACGGAGTTTTTCAAAAAACGTCATTACAGCATGGCGACTCCACTAGGAACCAAATTTTGTTTTACAAAACAAAAAGAGAGTTAATCCAAGAAAATACTTTTTGCTTTTAATCGATGGAAATTTTTGAAGTTTAATTTGACTTTAATGAGGTTGTTCTTCTTTGAAAATGTGACTTAAATTATACGAGCTTTGATAATTGGTAGCCTTCAAATTAATTCTTCATTTAATTTTTAAGGAATCACCGACATGTGTTGCATCATGATCATCAAGCTATATACCCGATCTCCGTCCCTTAAGTGGGAGTGAAATGCATATACCCACGTGAGTATCCCTCCGCGGGTCAGTAATTCACTTTCAGAATCCACGCCTTTGACACGTGAGCAGCCCTCCACGTCATTAGGTCGTGCTATCCCTCAAACCGAAACCAATTCACAAGCTTGTAATGGGCCAGAATTGGGGTTCTTGTTGCCTTAGTAGGTAATAAAATAGGTTCGGGTACCCTATTTTAGAACCGAACCCATGCGTGAGAATCTAAGAAGCCCACCCCGTTAGAGCCATGCAGGTAACCTTAGAACTAGAATTCATGTTGTAGGTTTTTTCTTTATCTTTCTTGTTTTGGTTAATTGCTTTCCTCCTTGCGATTAATTTTGTTCATTTAATTATTTATGTTCGTTACTAACACATTTCTTTCTTGGTTTTATTTTTCTTATTCTATTTATTTGTTCTGCATATTCATAGCATCTTCATGTGAAATATTGATTCGAGAATAATCCAAAATTAAAGGTTTTCGTAATGGGAGAAGGAGTCAATAATAACGAGTTGAAGCATTCTGAAGATCAAGAGTGATTAGGGGTCAAATTAAGACAAAGAAGACAATGTTTCATGTGACTATGTGTCAGAACTAGCC
This sequence comes from Hibiscus tridactylites, assembly GCA_958450335.1. Classification (NCBI taxonomy): domain Eukaryota; kingdom Viridiplantae; phylum Streptophyta; class Magnoliopsida; order Malvales; family Malvaceae; genus Hibiscus; species Hibiscus tridactylites. The sequence continues at coordinate 52,067,486 of OY288290.1, forward strand.
AATTTAGCGAGCATTGACCAAGTTAGAGATCCAAGTTGGTCAAGTTTATTTCAAGCCCCTAAAAGTCAAGTTGTTTGATAGCCCAAGTAAGGAAAGCAAAGTGTACCACAATGTATCCAAGCCTTAGCACAAATAGCCATGGAGTTTCTGGTATGCCTTGATTTAGAAGAAGAGGATGAGCAAAACCTGTTGAAGATTGTACCCTATATGTAGTTATACTTCATCTCTCGTTGTAATGAGACTTGATATCCGTTATGGAAAATTGTTTAAGAAGGTTGTTCATCGATCAACACTTCTTTGCATTCATGCTCTCATAGTAGCATTATTTCATGACATATTATTCAATGATACATTTTTGTGCATTCATTTCATCATATGCATCACTAATTGGGGACAATATTCGCCTCAGAAAATAGAGGAGAATGACTTCAAGCCAGTACAGTTTCAAAAGCATGAATGACCTAATGGCTAGGGTCGATAAGCTCGAACAGCTCCAAGAGCATTTGGTTTGGAACCAAAGAGAGGTAATATCATATGTGAGGAAATTCTAAGAAGAAACTAGGGGGCAAATCGACGAAATGATGGGTATGATGGCCACCATGACCAAAGAAGAGGGTGTGAAGGAAGACTCTTTTGTACAGAAGGAGAGTGAGAGTTGGGATTGCGACTTCATAGCGGAAAGAGTTTTGTCTGACGAAGACCAAGCTATCATCAACCAATATGAGGCGGAGTGCATCACTTCAGAGTGCCCTACTAAATTAATACTGAATAAGACAGAAGACTCTCTCTTGAAGTCTCTATCATCTCTAGTAGACAGAGGCCCGGATAAAGTAGATTTGGAAATCGAAGAAAACGTAAAATGCAACAAGGGAATGAAGGTGTCGATTGCATTGGGTTCCGAAGAGTCACCTCCCCTAATACAAGGTCAACCTTTGGCATCAACTATTCATTATCAATTTCCGTTCGATAAAGCCTTCGGGTCCCAAGAGAAAAAGAGGAAGTTGAGGGACTTTCAATTTAGTCCTAGTTCGTTCATCTACCAAGAACTGTTTTCCAAATTGTTGAGCTACCGATTGATTGCAATGTGCTTCGTTAATCCTCAGCCACCCCCGTATTCGAGTTGGTTTAAAGATAAGGAACATTGTGAACTCACTCAAGGCCATTCCATCGAGAAATGTATAAACTTTAAGCGCAAAGTTCAACACCTCCTAGATGTCGGGGTATTAGAGTTTGGACCAACAGTTCCGAGTCTGAAGATCAATCATCCATCTATGAAATTAGACTAAGACAAGGAGGACAAAGGAGAGATGCGTTCGGTTAGGAGGGTCTTACAACAAGCGAAATCGTTTGAGGAATCAGGGATAGCTTTGAAAGATTCCATGAAAGCGACAGTAATCGGGGACGAGGAGGTTTCCAAGGAAAGTCAATCAAAGAATGGAGAAGTGGAGAACGAAGAAACGCATGTTGAGGGCACCTAGAGAAGTGATGAGGAGACAAAGATGGCAATCCCGATGACGTATTCTGAATTGTTACCCTTGTTGGTTCAAAACAAGCTTTTGGAGTTACCCCCATCGAGACGCTACTCTTACCTTAACCCTAATGTGTATGGTACCAAGATGGCATGTGGTTTCCATTATCGTGATTGTGGTCACACAACAGAAGATTGTGCGTTTTTGAAACGTAAGGTTTATAGCCTTATCAAAAGGGGTTTGCTTAGCTTTGAGGATGGAAACTTAGGTTCCACCAATGATTAGGGCATGCCAGAAAGTTGACAAGGGACCGAAATCAATATCGTAAGTGTCAAGTAAGGACACCTCTCAGGGTTCTCAATACGTCAATTGCGTTCTTACTTCCCCATTTAATTCAAGGGAGATATCTCGCCCCTAGGCCGATGGAGGAGATCCCAGGTCCATCTCTTAAACACGATCCGAAAAGTGTTTACGATTTCCATATGAGGGCATCGGGACACCCTAATAGGAGGTGTTGGGTTTTGAAAGAAGAAATAAAGAAGCTGCTTGGTAATGGGACACTGACACTTGAAATGGTTAAGCAATGGAAAGCAAAAGGGATAAGGGAGACTACCACCTCGGTTGAAGAACTAAAGAAGCAAAATGAATAAGAAATCAGTTCCGAACATATCTAGATTTTTGATGCATCTCACCCATGTTTATGTTAGGAGTTTGTGTTTAAATTTTCGTGCATTGTGTTTTTCTTTTGAAGTAATGCGTGGAATCAACTTTGCTACTATTTTCCTGAGAGTAGCAAAGATCTTTTTAGAATGGCCTGTGATGCGGATTTAAATTTCAATGAAATGATGCATTATCTTTTGTGTCTCAATTACCTCTTCGTTTTGTGTATATGTTTGTCTATTGGATCCCCTATATCAATTGCACGAGGGACATTGGCTTTGACCCAAAGGTTAGTTTCGAGCAGCCTGTGTCTAATTGAAATCCTAAGCTGTTGGGATTATGAAGGTGTTACCCACATCAAATAAACAATAAATCGATGTAATTTAATGTTTGAAGCCTGTTAATAGGCATTTTCAAAACAAAATGAATAGATGTAACTTTCAAAGCCTGGTAATAGACATTTTTCAAAAAAGCACTTGAAGCCTGGTAATAGGCATTTTCCTTCAAAAAAACAAAAAATTATTCAAAAAGCACTCTAATACTCGAAACCCGGTAATAGGCATTTTCGGATACGAGTGTGGAATTTTTGGGGCACTCCGCTGAAGTTCGTTCTAATCGAAACTCTTTGCTTCATGAGTGATGGTAATATTTTCAAATCATGACAATGCTGAGTAGCTCAGGATTTTGTTGTTTGCTTCATCATTTATTTTGAGTTAAAGGAATGTGATGAGTTGACTTTCCTGAAACAAGAAAGAAATGAGACAAAGCAATAATGATAAAGGCGAAACCTACAAAAGGTAAATCTAAATTGGTTAATAATAATAATAATAATAATAATAATAATAATAATAATAATAATAATAATAATAATAATAATAATAATAATAATAATAATAATAATAATAAAAAATTGAAGTAACTCTGAGGGTACTTCACATCTCCAGACATCAACTCAGTTTTCAAGGTCTCTTAGACACATGATGCTTGAGGCAATCCTTGGTGAGCCATTTTAGTGTTGCTCGTGCACTTGAAATTCGGGGTATTTAATCTAGCTTAATATATTCATAATCTGAAGAGGAAAATCTATTTTTCCTAAAAGCATCCCTTTTGAAATTGGCATGTGTAAATAAAGAAGATTTCTTTGCATTACTTCAGAGGTAAATTCAAAATGCAAGGGCATGGATACAAATGATTAACCTAACAGGAGGGAATAATCCACCAGTGGTTATGGTGGAAATAGTGGCAAGATTTTACATGCTAGTCAATTCAATGACTTAAGAACACGTGCTCACCCCAATGTTGAGGGAGAAAGACCTATAGTGGGCGAAAGACAGAATTGACCTGGACATTTAGGATTCCGGGGAGAAGGTCTCAAGCACCAAATTATGAGACTACACCACCTTTTCATGAGAGCATACCTCATCAACAAGAGGAGGTTATGGAGATAGGTCTATTTGCTTTGGGGATTTACAGCTTGATCATTTTCTCTGGAGTCTTTGAATACAGTGATACCATCGTCTTGGACTTGTTCGAGCACTTAGAGGACGAAGACTTTTCGGTATGGCTTCATATCAAGGGTCGGCAAGGTTGGCCTAGCACAATCAAACATTGAGAACAATAGCAGGATCTCATGCACCAGATTATTCAGAGATTCAATTTGAATTTTTGACATCCTATTCCGAATGGTTTAGAACAACGAATACTTGAATAAGAAGAATTTAGAAATCGGAGGGGCACGAGTTTCCCCCTTAAACAAGGAAATTGTAGAAATTCTTATTGGAAAGACCATGAAGAGGCAATGAATAAGCCCGAGTCAAGCAAGAATAGCATAAGTCAACATCCCCTTTCAAGAAGAAGGAGGAAAGAAGATTCGGTAGATAGAAAATGAAGACCAGACTTTGTAAGAAAGGCTCGGAAGATTTAGGGGCATGTGTCCACCCCCAATGTGAAGACTGAAGAAGGCTCATCATGAAGAGTCAATCAATAGACAACAACTAAAGCCTAGTTGAAATGGGGGAGTGATTCGAAGGAAGATTTCAAGAGGTGACAGATTTTAGTCAAGCCATTATAAGCTGGCCATATCCTTCCAAGGCGAGATAGAAATGAAAACTCGGCAAAGACAGAAAATCCATGAAAGTTAAGGATGATCGACCAGAAAGCGAGGCTTCTTCCCCAGCAGCTCTAAAAATGACTCCATTCATGCATCATATTTAGTTAGACATCCCTAGGTTTGGAGCATGCTAACTCATATCATCAAAGCATTTTTATTGTTTTGACAAATTTTGTAGACTACAAAGGATTTTGACTTGAAGCTCCTCGACGATGAGTCTCTAACGAGAAGAACTCAGCTAACGAAGATTCGAAGAAGTTTCCGAGGAGAGGGACTCGCTTAGTCGAGGAGGGGGAAAAGTTCGCCAGAAAGAAAGAAAGAGAAAAGAGAGAGAGAAAGAAAAAGAAAGTGAGCCAAAGAAAAAGAAAGAAAAAGAGAAAAAAAGAGAGAAGAAAGAAGAAAGAAAAAGAGAGAGAAAATAAAAAAAGAGAAGAAAGAAAAAAGAAAAAAAAAGAGAAAAAAAGAAAAGAATGAGAAAAAAAGAGAAAAAGAACGAGAGGAAATAAGAAGAGAGAAAGAGAAAAAGAAGAAAAGAGAGAGAGAGAAAGAGAAAGAGAGAGGAAAACAAAAAAAGGAAAAGAAAAGGGGGAAGAAGGAAAAAAGAAAAAGAAAAAGAAAAGAGAGAAAAAGAAGAAGAAAGAAGAAACAAGAGAAAAGAGAGAAAGAAAAAGAGAGAGAATAAAAAAGGAAAGGGAAAAAAGAGAAGAATGGAAAAAGAAGAAGAAGAAGAAGAAAGAAGGGAAAAGAGAGACATAAAAAAAGAAAGAAAAAGAGAGAAGAGAAAAGAGAAGAAGAGAAGAAGAAGAAGAAGAAGAAGAAGAAGAAGAAGAAGAAGAAGAAGAAGAAGAAGAAGAAGAAGAAGAAGAAGAAGAAGAAAAGGAAAAGAGAAAAAGAAGAATCTCTAAACCTGTAAAGACGCTTTAGAGTAATAGGTTAAGGAATTCAAGAAAAGAGGGAGCATAAAGGGTGGACCCGAGGTGAGAGAGGAGGCACTGCCATCGCAAAGAAAAAGAAAAAGAGGAAAGTGAGAGAAAATCAAGATCAAGGGACCAAATGGAGAAAGTATATCTGAAAGATAGATTGGGCCCTTCCTAAAAGGAGAAGTAAATGACAAAGAGAAAACCTAGAGAGAATTTCAGAGCGAATGAGGCAGATACTCAAAGCTCAAGTATTTCAGGCGAAGGATTTCAGACTCGCCACGTTAGGATTTCATAGCGAAGGAAGTAGATACTCAAAGCTCAAGGATTTCAGGCGAAGGATTTCAGACTCGTCGCGTTAAGATTTCAAAGCAAAGGAAATAGATACTCAAAGCTCAAGGATTCCAGGCGAATGATTTTAGACTCGCCACGTCAGGATTTCAGAGCGAAGGAGGTAAATACTCAAAGGTCAAAGATTTCAGGCGAAGGATTTCAGACTCGCCAGGTTAGGATTTCGGAGCGAAGAAGGCATATACTCATAGCTCAAGGCTTTCAGAGCGAAGGAGGCAGATACTCATAGCTCAAGGGTTTTCGGGGCAAAGAAGGCAGGTACTCAAAGCTCAAGGATTTCAGGCGGAGGGTTTCAAATTCGCCATGTCAAGGCTTTCATAGCGAAGGAGGCAGATACTCATAGCTCTAAGACTTCGGGGCACAAGAGGCAGATACTCATAGCTCCGGCTTTCGAGGAAGAGGAAGGGTGAATAGTTCTATATATGAGGAACTCGCAACTCAGAATCTTCAAACAGAGAAGTGTGACAAAATTAGTGCTTATGGTCTTTGCTTCATTCTTGTTACACAAGGATAAGCAAAGAGAGGCAACTGCAATCACTAATTTTGTCCGGGGTAGACCCATTTTTATTTCTATTTTTTTATAAGTAATGGACTTATATGTGTAATGGGATTTTCCTGGGCCATGTTTAAAACAAAAAATTAAATATGTTGCTATCATATGTGGTTATTAATGTTATGTCATTAAACAATTGAAAAAAAAACCCTAAATATTATTACTAGTATTATATAATTGTATATGTGTTTTGTATACCCCCATAATATCTTAGGCTATATTAATTTTATTAGTTTGATATCCTATTATATCATTATATTATATCATTAGTGTTATTATTATCAAATTTATCATGATTATTACTATATATTAATTGATGTCATTATTATTATATTATATTACTATTATTATTACATTATATGATACTAATTAAACTGAATATATATATATATGTGTTTATAAACATGCACCCTTTAATTGAATAAAGCCCAATGAACATTGTTAAAGAAAAGCCCGAGTATATTTATCAGTCTATTTACATTAAGAACCCTAAAATTGAATACATATATTTTAGCCTGATAAGGGCCCAAGCTTGAAACCCTAAATGACCTAATCTGATGACCATCTTTGCTCTCTACGCAGCCGGCTACCAACCGTCAGATCTAGTCCAGATCTGACGGTCCAGATCGCGTTGATGGATGAAGCCTTAGCTGGCCATTTACTTTCTTTAGCGCCGCATCGAGCGTAGCCCTTGGATCGGGAGCGCATCTAACGGTTGAGATCATATCCAACGCGCGTGCAGTCCACGCCTAACTCTCCAAGCTTCGGCACGCGAGACTTTTCAACTTTCCACGCACGCGCGTGTTACACGCTCGACTCTCCGAAGCCACGTTCTTCCCTTGGTTCTCGTTGTTCCCCTCTTTCACGAAGACGATTATCGCATGCAAACAAAAAACAAAGAACAAAGCCAGATAAGATAGGATACAAGAATTAGAGGGGAATAACAGAAATGTACAAATTTCGGAAGGGATTCAATAGGGATTTTCAAATTTTATGAAAACCAGCATGTAAATTGAGGGCTATATAAAGGCCCCAAAACATTGTGTTGAGTGGATCAAATGATCGATATAAACCAAGAGGGGAGGTGAATTGGATTTTTTAGACTTTTTGGTAGTGGAATTGACAAATAAAAAGATAGACAAGAGGATTTAGAGTGGTTCAAGTTCCAATCGAACTCTACATCCACTACCTTAGCTTCATTAAGGATTTTTCAACAATTCCACTAATTGCTCTTCCCTTTTTCTAGGCTAAGGAGGTAACCGTTACAATACCGGTCAAATTTTCTACCCAAAATTTGACCCAATCCTCACACAAGAATTACAAAGAAGATGATGGCTAAACAAGTATCTCTCAATACAAAAATGTAGCCCAATTACAAGCACTCAGCCCAATTGAAAGGATAAGAATAGAAATTACAATTTCACAATTGGGGTTTACAAGAAATAATGGGATTTAGGCTCAATTGCTTGGATTTGATGTTTGGATGTTTCTTTGAGATCAATAGTTGTTGCTGAAGCTTTTAGAGGTCCCTTTTATACCTTCTCATTGAATTCTAGCCGTTGGGGTTGTTGCATTCATCAATAGAGTCGTTGGGGATGTTATCTTCCCTCCATAAATGCAGTCTGCAACTACCCGTTTCGAAACGCCCGATCCTGTTTCGAAATAGACCAAAAAAGAAAGAGCCGTTGGGGTGTCTTAAATAGACCGTACCGAAACGGGTACGATCGTTTCGATACGATTAAGAGTCGTTTCAAAACCCGTTTCAAAACACTTAGCCACTATCAAACCCCGTATCGAAACGGATTGAAAGTGTTTCGATACGCCTTAACGACAAGTATAAAAACAGTTAAAACATCAACGGTCATGTTTTTAAAACAATGTTTGAATGCCGTTTCGAAACATTTGAAATCGTTTCGATACTACCGTATCGAAACGGGTCAAACTGTTCCGATGTTCTTAACCCGTTTCGAAACCCGTTCCGAAACAAAGGTTCACGGTTTCAAAACCGTTTCGAAACACATTCTGAAACACATGTTCACAGTTTCAAAAGTGTTCCGGAACGCCTAAGACCGTTCCGAAACGGTGACTCGAAAATCACTGTTTTGGCTTCAAAAACACTTAGAAAAGTTTTGAAAGCTTGAGTTTTTAACTTAACCATTTTCCTTTAAATATATAGAGAGGTTTGAGGACTTAAAAATTTGTTTTATCTTTTTCAAATTAGTCATTAAATTCTTTAGTTATATCAAAATTAATTATCAGTTTCACAATCTCCCCCTTTTTGATATAACAAAACTAAAGTTAGAATTTTTAAGAGTTTTGATCTTTTGAATACATTCTAACCCCCCTCAATTTAAGATGTGTTTTAAAGTTTTGAAAAGATTTAAAATTTAAGTTTTAAAACTCAAAACCACTTAAAACAAATTTTTTGGCTCTTATATTTTCTCCCCCTTTTTGTTACATCAAAAAGAATAATAAACAAGGCTCAAAGAGAAGAAACAAGGTTAAAAGCAATAAGCAACATAATATAAGTTCATATAATCCAAATCCAAACATAAAACTTAAACAATAAGGTTCAAAGATCAATCTCAAACAAAGTAATCAAAGCATAGGTACATGAAACATAAAGAAATAAAGGTGCAACCTTAATCCTAATATGATAGTCTAATATGCGATGCAATAAAAAAGATCCTAAGCCTCGTCATCGTCACCATCAACATCGGAGGAGTCATCATTGTTCCTAGCTTGAGAGCGACGAAAGGTCATCCATTGACCATAAAAGGTGGAGAATGACAAGTCCATTGATTGATGTTGATTCTAAAGGGAGGTGAGACGATTTTCCACGAATTGCAAGCGATTATTAATAGTACCAAGACCCGCCTCCATTGTGCTGAACCGCTCGGTGAGAAAAGCCATAAAAGCTTCATTGTTGAGACCCGGAGCTTGGGGTTGTGGTTCAACTTGTGGTGGAGGAGCATGCCTATCAACTCGTTCCCATTGGCCATTAATGTTATAATGGAACTCGGATTTGTGCAGAGAAGCTTCACCAATCGTTTGCTTACGGGGTTCCGGAGAGTCAAAAGTGCAATCAAAATTGAGCATCCCAAAGATATAGCTGAAAACAGTTCCATATGTGAAGGATTTGAGAGCATCGGTTTCACGAAGCTTCACATTGTTGACCATCTCGGCGAACATAATTTTAACAAGATTTGGGCGCTCTCCACGGCGAAAACACTCAAGCCAAAAATAATCAACTTGACGAATGTGAGCGAATTTACCTCTAGAGGGGCGAATAAACCACGAGATCATCAAGTGGAGGAACCTATCATGAGCATCCAAGGAAAGCACAGAACCGGTGTGAGAACCAAAATGAGTCTCATTCTCGATGCCTTCGTTCTTAAGACCAAGAGTAGTCTCTAAAAAGGGTATGTCTATGACGAAATTCTTCCCCAAGAGATAGGACTCAATCCCAACAACTTCGGTGTGATCCTCATTATCAACAAGCTGAGCATTCGAGTAGAAGATGAGAACCATGTGCTTGTAGACCACATTCGGTATGTTCAAGAGAGACATGAAGTTCCATTCTCGTAGACGCTCGAGATAACGAAAGGCGAAACGCTCCGAATCAAGGAACGGAACATCAACCACACGTTCGCGACGAACGGCAATCTCCTTGACATAAGTGAAACGGTCCCTCATCTCTGGAGTCCAAAGACTTTTGAGAAACAGCTGGGTGAGATTAGGATGAATACCGGCATCACTTGCTTGGCCCGTCTTACGTTTCTTGTTAACGTTCTCTATTGAAAAACTCTTAAAAACATAAAGCAAGCAATTTTGAAATTAAAGTGTATGCATGAATATCCTCAATTCAATCCAATAACAAATCCCATTTAGGTTTAAAAAGGTTATAAAAATATTTTAAGAGAAAAACAACTTTTGAAAAACCAAAAAAATACGAGTGAAAAATAATATATTCGAACAAAAAAAATTAAGATTTTGAATTTTTTTACAAGTTTTGAAAAACCCAAGTTCAAAAACATATAATCTATACAAAATTAAAATTTTCTAACCTAAGAATCGAATTAAATCAAAGGAAAAAAGAAAAAAAAATTGAAAATATACCTTAAAAAGGGGATTTTGGATGAATGAGTGGAAACTCTTGCACAATGTTGACAAGGCTTGCTTAGACTTGTGTTTGAGTGTAAAAACCCTCAAGATTTGGTAAAAAATAATGAGGTTTAGAGGGTTTTTATAGGGAAAAATCGGTTTAGGGTTTTTAGGGTTTTGAAAGAGTTTTAATTAAAGTGAATTTTAACATTAAAAGCCCTCTTTAAAGATGTCCGCATACCCGTTTCGGAATAGGCTCGACCATTTCAGAACGCGAGTATCGAAACGTTGACTGATGTTTCAAGTCCAGTTGACCGTTCCGATGCGGCTTTGACCGTATCGAATCCTTGTTGACCCGTATCAAAACTCGTTTCGATACACCCCTTGGCAGTGGCAAAAGCGTTTTGAAACCCTTTTAAGGCGTTCCGAAACACCCTTCTCACAAATAGATCTTTTAAGGCACCCGTATCGAAACAGTTGGACCCGTTTCGATACACCTAGGCCTGGAAGTGCAGATGAGGCTCTAATTTTGCCGAAAAATGGATTTTATGAAGTCCTAATATGCATGAATGACACGAATGAGCAGGAAAGACATACATAAACAAAAACATACCCCCCTAACTATTAGCATGGATGAAATTAGGAGCAAAAACACATAAACATGGCATTTTCAAGAATTCAAGCAATTTAAGTACATAAAGGGTCCTAAAAGGTTAAGAAAGGCTAGTTAGACCTAACTCTCTCCTAAGGGACCAAAAAAGCTCTTTATCTAAAGGCTTTGTAAAGATGTCCGCTAGTTGGTTTAAGGTGTCAACGTACTCTATAACAACATCTTTCTTAAGGACATGATCTCTAATGGAATGATGCATTATCTCTATATGTTTGGTTCTAGAGTGTTGGATATGATTTTTAGTTAAGCATATGGCACTAGTGTTATCACACTTAAGGGGTATAGTTTCAACTTTAATACCATAATCTAAGAGTTGTTGCTTCATCTAAAGGACTTGAGCACAACAACTCCCTAAGGATATGTACTCGGCTTCGGTGGTAGAAAGAGCTACACTATTTTGTTTCTTAGAGAACCAAGATATGAGCATACTACCTAAGAATTGACATGTTCCCAAAAAACTCTTCCTATCGATTTTACACCCCCCATAATCCGCATCCGAATAAGCATGAAGGTTGAAGGTTGAGTCTCTAGGGTACCAAAGACCTAAACAAGGGGTATCTCTAAGGTACCTAAAGATTCTCTTAACGGTTATAAGGCGAGACTCTCTAGGACTAGCTTGAAACCTAGCACACAAGCAAACACTAAAAAAAGATACGGTCTGCTTGCGGTAAGGTAAAGCAATGATCCAATCATAGAGCGATAAAGCTTAGATTCAACACACTTACCTCCTTTATCTTTGTCAAGCTTTGTAGATGAACTCATTGGTGTGGCTTGAGGCTTTGCATTCTCCAAGCCAAACTTCTTGAGCATATCCTTGATGTACTTTGCTTGGTTGATGAAGGTGTCATCCTTACTTTGCTTGATTTGGAGTCCCAAAAAGAATGAGAGCTCCCCCATCATGCTCATCTCGAATTCACCTTGCATTAACTTAGCAAACTCCTTGCAATGACACTCATTAGTAGATCCAAAAATAATATCATCAACATATATTTGTACTACTAAGATGTCATTTTTATACCTTTTTATGAAAAGTGTAGTGTCCACCTTGGCTATTTTTGAGGAATAATCCTTTTTTAATTATTATTTGGGAAAATGGCTCCCAAAAAATATTATTTGGCAAAATGACCCCCAAACTTGCCACGTCGGTGAACCTCGCTTGTGTAGGAAGCGAGGTCTTATATCGCGTTCTACACAACGCGATTTCAGTCTACGTGGCCTTGTTGTTTGTGTTAACGGTAGGCATGTTCGAGCCCAATTTCGGGCGTGTAAATCGTATATTTTTAGCGATCATCGAGTTTTGGGTCGTAGTACTTGAAATTGTCTATCGTATGATACCAACATGGTTAATTTTCGTCCATTCTACAATGGTTTAAAATGGATTCGAAAACCCTATGCTATCATCTTTTTTGAATGAAGTTGCATTTCAACAAATGTCGATAGGCATGTTCGAGAAGAATTTCATACGTAGAAATTTTAAATTTTTAGGTAACATCGAGTTTGGGGTTGTAGTACTGGAAATTGTCTACCGTATGACACTGACACGGTCAATTTTCGTCCATTCTACACTGACTTAAAGTTGCTTCGAAAACACTATCATAACATATTTTTTTGAATGATTGAAAATATAAGATGGTGTACTGTATAAATCGAAGTGGACTGACTTTATTGATTCGATTGTCATGGGCGAACTCGCATATACAAATTAAAAATAATTAATTAAGACGAGGGGCTGAGCGATTAGGACACTTATGAGCTGTGTGTCCAGGATTTTTACATACAGTACAATGCTTCCTTTGTCCGGTTTTTTCTCGATGTTCGACCATATCCTCGGCACAGTATATTCTTGTAGAACGTGGACGTCCTTTGGCTCGTAGTAGTGCTGGATCTGGGCGTATGATCGGTTCAGTGTCCACAGCATTCGAATCAACCTCATTTCCGATTGGAGGAAACTCTTTTTCGTAAACCTTAAACACTGTTTCGAGTAAGTATACCGGATCCACCAGATGCATGTATTGTATCCGTTGGTTAGTGCAAGCAGCAATGGCGTGTGCGCACGAGTATTTGAATGTTTGGAAAATTCCGCACTCGCAGGTTCTTTCCCTCAGATTTACCACGTACGCGTTGTGCTGAATGCCTTCCAACTGCCTGGAAAATTCTGCAACACGAAACATGTGTCCTTCTCGCGAGAAGAGAGTTGCGGTCATCTGTCTTGATTGGCCCAATTGAGTATGCAGTTTTGTACGGAAATCCGGATGGACTTTGTGTCCACCTGCCATGTACTCAGTTGCTTGCCTTCCTAAGGTTGCAAAAAGGGTAGCCAAACGATAATAGGTCCCTTTGACAATGGAAGTGATAGGCAACCGCCGCACTCCCTTCAGTGATGAGTTCACTGCCTCAGCCAAGTTCGTTGTCATATGACCATAACGTTTACCCTCGTCATACGATCGAAGCCATTTTTCCTTTGGGATTTTTTCAAGGTATTCTGCGCCACGTTTATTTCTCGCTCCCAGTTCCTCGAGCAGGTCAGCCACCTCTTGTTTGTAGTGCGAGTTGCCTACGGGATGACAGTTGAATAGTTATGGGCAAAAAACACATGCAAAAAGGTCGTAAATGAATGAAAGCGAGTAACAAATAATATAGTAAATGAAAATGACATAAAGGACGTACCCATATCGAGCACCATTTGGCGTTCATCACGGTTCTTGTATTGCAGCAGGTAGTTTTTGGCTATGTGTCGCAAGCAAAAACGGTGGTGAATGTATGAAGGCTTCCAATAGTCACCCAAATTTTCTATCGCCCACAACAGCGCTGTGCCTCTATCAGAAATAACACATACCCCTTCATCCCTTCTTCGTATTACAGGATCAATGACATATTTTCGTAGGTTTCGAAAGAAGAACTTCCAAGACTCCAAATCCTCCTTCGGGACGATTGCGAATGCAACAGGAACGCATTTGCGATTGTCGTCCTGTGCTATAGCTAGAAGTAGGGTCTGTGTATATCTTCCGTACAACCATGTGCCGTCGATTTAGACCATCGGTTTGCAGTGCTTGAATGCGTTGATGCACTGGGGGAAAGTCCAAAATAACCGGTGGAATTGAGAAACACCTCGAACGACACGATCATTTTCGTATGCCTGAACCGTATCAAGTTTAACAACCATTCTGGGGATGTGTTTCTGCAGGAGATTAAGCCACGGGCGCAACTCTTTGTAAGATTCCTCCCATCGGCCATACATTTCCTCTTTGGACCGCTTCCTTGCATACCATGCTTTGGAATATTGAGGACGGTAGTCGGTGACAGCTAGAGCTGCAGCCTGACATGTGGGGACCGACACAGTGGGATTTGTTTTCACCAGTGTCAAAAACATGTCCGCAAGGTAGTTTGCATCCAGGTTCTTGTGATCCTAGTTGAGGCTAGGAACGGTGCATGTATGGGGCCCCTCAAGTTTTGTTATTGTCCAACGGTCACCTGCCCTCTTCAACTGTGATATACAGATTTTCCATTTACAGCCTTGATTTTTTTGGACGCAATAAGCCTTGTAGTATCTGGATTGGGTTTTATCCACTGTCATCTCAACATTATGACAAAGGTTGTATTGCTTAACTGCCGCCACCGCAATATCCTTTTCAAGAACGTCATACCAATTCTCAGTTCACCATCAGAACGGTTGACTCGGCCATCTATTGTTTCGTCATGCGAAAATCAGGGACGTCCATTGCATCCATATCAACCGTTGTGAAGTGGGATGGTGGCTGGAACATAGAAATTGGTGTTGCGTCTACAGGAAAGTTGGTGGCAGTCGGTTGTTCGTCGAAATCTGGTGGTGGAACGGTAGTGTCTTCCGGTAGAACTGTCAAGTCTTCTGGTTTATCATAGAATGGCCCCAGCTCGTCTCCGTCGGGCCCGGGTTCTCTAATCGGTTCTTCGTTAGAAGCATCCTCCGGGAGCTAGAATAGTAGAGCTTTGTCGATCACTACCCTTGGAGGCGAGGATGGGGGTCGATGATCGGGAGACCTCTCACGAGATCGCTCACGAACCACATTTCCAAGACCAAAATCAAAATCACCATAAGAAGAATGTACAACCAAAAAAATCAACATATAAAAATGAAAAATCAATAGCACAATGGAAAGGAACGTCAAACCATGGTACAGAAGGTTACCGAATTTTTGAAAAGGACATAGATGCACTAGACATACCAACAGTAGCAACCTTGGGAACTTCACATTGCATCACCTTATTAACCTGCAAGTTAGAAGAAGAAATAGAAGAAAATGTCGAATCAGATAATACCTGTGAATTTGCTTTCTTCTTTTCACATTCATTCTTCTCTTTGTTGGCCTTCCAAGCTGCAGTACTCGCTTTCAAACGAACTTTGTCTTCATATACTTCACTTGGAGTCATAGGTGCCAAAGTTACCTTTTTGCCCTCATGAGTAAAAGAGTATCGATTGGTGTAACAATCGTGCAAAACTCTCTTATCATACTGCCACGATCTCCCTAACAACAAATGACAAGTATCCATAGAACAAGAATCACAAGTTACCTCATCCTTGTATTTACCAATGAAAAATGGTATAACAACTTGTTCGGTAACTTTGATTTCAACACCATCATTCAACCATTGTAACTTGTACGGATTGGGATGCGTGGTCGTCTTCAGTCCTAACTTGTCAACCATGAGAGTACTAGCAACGTTAGCACAACTACCACTATCAATAATCACATTACATACCTTGTTGTTCACGTTGCATCTCGTATGGAAGAGGTTGTTTCGTTGCGGTTCATCCTGTGTTGGCTGATCATTCAGACTTCTCTTGTCAACAAGTGCTTCACCGGTAGCAAATGTCTGCTCATTGTCATCATTTATCTCTTCATGGACAGAATGGGAACCACCCCCATCTAATCTATCCAATTGAGAATGTATAGGTTTCAATGCATTTGCAATCACTCGTTGCATCATACGCTCTAAGGCTTGCATCTGAAGATTCGGTGGTTGTTGTTCACCCGAATTATCATCAGAACCTGCCATGTTGAAAAACAAAAACAAAAAAACACACAATATATATATGTTAGTGAAATAAATAAATAAAAAGGACCTCACAGCAACACACTCAACAAATTTTCTCACAGATCACTCCAAGGAAAGATCGCTCAACAATTGCACTCAACGCTCGTGTTTCACTCGGGAGAATGCTTGAATGGCTCTTTTTGTCTCCCCTTCTGTTCTCACACGCTCAAATGCCTTTTCCACTCGATCTCTCGTAATCAGTTCTTTAAGGAACTAACTCGATCCTTCAGACTTGTTAACTGTGTCAACTTTCAAGAAAACTTAAAGAGGTGAAGAAAACAAAGGTTAGGAATAATTTAGGGGCTGTTAAAATAAAAATAAAAGGTTAGAGAATAAAAGAAAGGTGGCTGGAAATTTGGTGATGAAACGAAGAACAAGGCTGAAAAAAATGAAATGAAGGAACGGAAAAAAAGAACTTACTGCAATAGGAATGCTTACAGCGACCCTATCACCGAACAAACAAGAAGAAGTTGTTTCGGGTGATTTCGAAGCATTCCATGGCAAATTTGATCATCCTTCATCATTTTCACGAACCAACAACACATATGAACGTAAAAATGCACCAAATATTCGAATCTGATTTTTCGGAATTTTTTTCGAATTTTTTGTTGACTTTGACTTTTTGGTCAAACTTTGACTTTGACTTTTTTTTCCAGAATTTCGAATTTTTTTACTTTTGTGTTTTTTTATTTCTTGTAGTGCAGAAAGTACTATAATCCAACCAAGGCTCTGATACCATATGATAAAAGGTACGTTGCTTCAGAAACAACGCTCCTTGTTCGTAAACGGATCTAGGATCGTAGCAAACATTTATCTGCAATAAAACACAAGAATGGACGCTTTTAGATAGTTAAAATAATAAAAAGAAAAAAACAAACAAAAAAAGGACAGAATCAAGGTGTAGGAATTTCTGGACAGATTTGGACTCGAACAAGATGAAGGCTTCAACGGGCTTTCATGGCTGTTACGGAGACCACAATATGGCAGAAACGTTGCTGGAAAATCAGCGAAAGTTTGGCAACGTTAAACTCGAAAGAACTCGAACAATCTGCTGAACGAACCCGAATCGAATCTGTCTAACGTCAAAGACGAAAAGCTCGAAAGAACCTGCACAATCTACTGAGCAAACCTGAATCGAATATGCTTCACGTCGAAGGACTTGGACCCACTAGATAGCGATCTAGGAACCCAAAGTATCAAGTAAAATTTGACAAATCAAAACATAGTCTGAAATGTCAAAAGATAGTTCTAAAAAGAACCGAACAAGAGAAACTCTCTCAAAAATTTTATTTCCAAAAATATCTTACTGAATTACATTGTTTAAACACATATATATATAGGTACAAGGGCTGCCAAATTCGTTTAAGTTGTGTAGCTGATATTAAAAGGAGTTTAAAAATTAAATTTGAGTGAAAATAACTCCTTTTGGGCGGACTCAATTGCCAGCCACAAGTTTAGGCGCCCAAAACACATGAAAATCACATTTAACATGTGATTTTTATGTTTGAAATTCAAACATAACCACTCGGGCTTATCCTTTCTTGCAAATGGCACATAATGAAGGAGAAAACGGGCTGATTCGGCTGCACATTCACACACATGTGATAAGCTGCCACGTGGGTGCTGGAGATGACCGGATGCCACCTAGACTGCCACATGTGCACTAGCACACTCCCCGATATGCAAGACGCTTTTCAGCTACTTCTGGACTTGTCAGCTGAAGTTGAGCTAGTGGAGCTAAAGTTGAGCTGACTGGAAATGAGTTGAGCTGAAACGAACTAGCTGAAATTGTGATGAGCTGACTGGAAATGAGTTGAGCTGAAACGAACTAGCTGAAATTGTGATGAGCTGAAAGTGAGCTGGTTACACTCTCCTGAGCTGGGACCGAGCTGCATACACTCTGGTGAGCTGGAGATGAGCTGCATACACTCACTTGAGCTGGAGTTGAGCTGCATATACTCACTTGAGCTAGTGTCCTCCTACGTACCTACGTCAAAAGGTAATAAACTTCTATCAAAGTATTGTAAACTTAATGGAAACACTAATACAAGTCGTAAACACTTGCAACCTTATTCATTAGCTCACAAACAAATATAAACACACCATAAGTTATATCAAACTGAGTCAAAACACACCAAACATACTAAATACATAGTAAACACACTAATATAAATAATATAAGTATACAAATGTTACACATCAGTATGTAACAAATAAAAAAAGCAAACTTCCCTGAAAGTTTGAAGTTGCATCGTTGGGTGGCATAAACGTGCTCACATCAGATGGTTGAACGTACTCCGTGCTAGGGACATACGTTGAGTGTCGTCCATATGAGGAATCATGGTCGTGCATAGCGTAAGAAGACGACGCTCCCTCACCTCCAAAAGAAGAATGTCTCCCCATAGATGGTTGACCGTAGTTGGTGCCAGGGACATACATTGAGTGTCGGCCATATGATGCTTCATGGTCGTGCGCAACGTAAGGAGCCGACGTTCCCTCCCCCCCAAAACTATAAGGATTGTATGGATTGTACGATGCATTTGTTGGTGCATCGAATTCATCGTTTGGGGGTTGGTTCAAGTCGAACCCGATACTAGCTACACACGACTACCTTGGAGGAGCAGATGACGATGCACCAAACTCGTTGTCTTGGCACAGTAGGTTAAAATCACGTCGTAACTTGCGGTCGGGCTATCAACGTTGGCATTCGGATCGAAGTCGAAATTCACCCGGCCCCAGCTTGGTATTTGGATAACTGGATTAGTCTCGAAGAACGATGCATACAGCTCGAGGGCCCCCCCAATGAATAGTCGAAGTGGGTTTCTAGCATCATGTCCACATCAGCATTTTCCGCAATTTGGCTTACAGAGTACCTTAAGGGGGCTATAGATGTTGGCACCCGATACTTCACGTCGGACAAACGGTGGTTATCGAAATGAGGGATATTTGCCTCCAGTTCCTTTACCAACTTCTTGAACGATAATCTCCTCGGAAGCTTTAGCGTTACCGGATCTTCGCAGTGAAAAACGATGCCGAGTTCGGTGCCCTCGAATATCTGCCCATCGTAGTAAACTAGAGTAGTAATGCCTCGTCTGGCCATTTGAATATTTTGTGAAAGACTTCTGAATTTTTGATACTTGAAAAATTTTAGGAATTGTTTTGGCAATTGAAACATATATTTACGTTTTATGGTTTTTCTTCATATATAGGCAAAATTATTGCCACTTGAAATCCCGGAGAATCTGGTTGTGTAAGGCAAATAATGGTTCCGAGAGGTAACTTTGCTTGTCCATTTCCTAAAACCGATAAGCATGCAAATAATGGACAAGTCAGGAATAATGGTGCCCATGAGGCAGTCCCCTAACTTTGGACAAGTAAGGGATAAAGTTACCCGGGAGGCAGGTTTAACGAACATCGCGTTATACACAACGCGATAAGCAGTACCTCGCGTTCTACACAACGCGAGGTCTTATAAATATCGCGTTCTGTAGAATGCGAGGTCGCTTTAATTTCTTTGTCGCAGATATTCCGTCAGAAGTTATAATAATCGTACTGTGTACTCATTGTCTGTTTGTGTAATTGAGAACATGTTTGAATAATTGAGACAATTGTAGTCTGGTAATGTAATTGAATACTATAAGTGCTGCATAACGTGAGGTCCCTTTATATATATTGAGACAGAGATTACGTCAGAATTAATAAAACTCATACTAAGAACTCGATTTATGTTTGAATAACTTAGACAATTGTAGTTTAGCAATGTAATTGAATACTAGTAGTTTTACATAACGTGAGGTCCGTTGAACATTAATAAAGGATAAAATAAGACGTCATATAACATAATTGGAAGATAATTTCAGAAGTTTATGGTTAATCTGAATCATCGTAGTCAGTGGACACGTCTAAACTTAGGTTTAGTTCTTCGATCAGCTATTGTTTTCTTTGTCTACGCCTGTACATAAAAAGTTGCATCTCGTCCGCAGCCGCATCAACATCCGGTGAAGACGGTGCGTGTTCAGTGTTCGGAGCAGGTTGTACAGGTGCAGACGTACTACCTTCGTCGGCGTTGACCTCATCAAACTTAACATTTAAATCGACATCTCTAGCTCCGACGGAATTGAGCCGGTCATACATGTTACGAACGTCTGTTTCGTTCGTAAGCTTCATAACGTAGTGCATTTCGTTTGCTGACGGTGTTGGGATTCGACATTCCAAGGAAGAAATTTGTTTGTCGGTGTGTTTACTAAACTCGATTGTTGTCAACTGTATTAAATCTTTCAGTGACATTTTGCCGGTGATTGTTGACTCAAAATAAGTTTCGGATGCCTTTTTTGAGACCACAGCTTAGACAGCCCACCGCTATGTTATTTCCGCTTCTACGGAGGTTCTACGTAATCTACTATATTTTTTTATTTTTAAATTATTTTATTTAATGAATTTTTTTCATTATTTATAGGTTCACCGGCACACTGACCCACATCGGCCTGCCGAACTCCCAACAAGAATTCAGGCATGCTTTCAATGGCTTGACGGAGGAAGAGGTAATTCGAAAATTAATTTTAATTTTTTCATGCTATTTTTTTCAATAATATTTCATATAAATAACTGTTACAAACGTTTTCATTTTTTTAGTTCGTGTGGAGGCCCTACAATTCAGGGGAGATTCGGCAGATTACTCCACCGGATATTCTGCGTGACCAACATCTCTGGATTTCCGTCGTGCCCCTGCTCAACTACGAAATTTGCGTGTGGCATGCTACCGATAGGGTTCTCCGACAGTTCGGGTTCTTCCAAAATGTTCCAGTCGTTCCGCAGAATATGGACTGCTTCCACAATCTTACGCGCCAGGGGAAGACGGAGGTGGACTGGTCTGAGTACCACGCTCTCTGGATAGCGATTTGGGCTAATCGATTTGCCCAACGCCCACCGTTTCTCCAAAAAATTATGGAAGGGGCTGATTCGGTCGCTTTCAATTACCACTAGTGGTATAGGCTCAATGGGCTGCCGCATATCCTTACTCAGGCCGAGTGCGCTGCATGGCTTCCCCAGCAACCCCAAAACCGCCCACGCGGCAGCCGTCAAGCGACCCAGAGCCAGAGCCAAAGGCAGAGGCAGTCGACGCAGCGCGGTCCGAGACCACGACATGACACTGCAGGGGCATCATCTTCTGGCGGAGCATTTCAAACTTATAGCGGTCCATCGAGTTTCCAGCAGACGATGACTCCACCCCAGTTCGGCTCCTCCGATGCCTATCGTCCCCATACGCCCACGACTGACCTTCATCTTATCGATTATCCACAGTTTCCATATCAGTATGACTTTCGCATTGTGGAGAATACGCTGATGGGTAGCTTGTTTTACTCCCCGCCTGGGCCCAGCACAGATCCACATATCGCACACGATGGTCAGGATGATGGGGACCAAGGACCACCACACGATGAACGGAGGTATCCGACTCGTGATCGTCATCCACCCGACTGCGGAACGGGTGGACATATGCATTTTTAGTCTTTTCTTTTACTTATTTGTACTTATGTTTTTAATATTTATATTCCACACATTTGATTTTTATAATGCCGTATTATAATTTTGTTTACCTATTATAATTAAACTTTAAAATGTTTATTTAATTTCAGTTTTGAATAAATTTTATGGGATTACTAAACTGAAAATCGACATTTGTTGAAATGCAACTTCATTCAAAAAAAGATGATAGCATAGGGTTTTCGAATCCATTTTAAACCATTGTAGAATGGACGGAAATTAACCATGTTGGTATCATACGATAGAGAATTTCCAGTACTGCGACCCCAAACTCGATGATCGCTAAAAATATACGATTTACACGCCTGAAATTGGGCTCGAACAGGCCTACCCACACTTGTTTTCCCTTGTTCTTCAGGCCAGATTTGCACAGAACTCGCGTCCTACAGAACGCGAGGTCTGTGCGATATATTCAGCCGCCCTTTCAAATTCTCGTGGACCTCGCATTCAGAACGCGAGGTACTGTAAAACCGTTAACACAAACAACAAGGCCACGTAGATGGAAATCGCGTTGTGCAGAACGCGATATCCGACCTCGCCTCCTACACAACGCGAGGTCCACCGACGTGGCAAGTTTGGGGGTCATTTTGCCAAATAATATTTTTTGGGAGCCATTTTCCCAAATAATAATTAAAAAAGGATTATTCACCTAAAATTGTCATCCACCTTACCTTTTTCAAAACCTTTTTCAATCAAAAAGTTTGAAAGTCTTTCATACCAAGCTCTAGGAACTTGTTTTAAACCATAAAGTGCTTTAGTAAGTTTGAAAACATGATTTGGAATTTTGAGTCTTCAAAACCCGGTGGTTGTTCCACATACACTTCCTCATTTATAAAACCATTTAAAAATGCGCTTTTAACATCCATTTGAAAAAGCTTGAAGTCATGATAACATGCATATACAAGCAACATCCTAATAGCCTCCATTCTAGCTACGGGTGCATAGGTTTCATCAAAATCTATTCTCTCTTCTTGAGTGTAACCTTGTGCTACTAATCTAGCTTTATTTCTCACAATGTTACCACTCTCATCTAGTTTGTTCTTAAAGACCCATTTAGTTCCTATAGTAGATTGATTACTAGGCCTATCAACTAATGTCCAAACATTACTTCTCTCAAATTGATTTAATTCCTCTTGCATGGCCAAAATCCAAAAATCATCTTTTAATGCTTCTTTGATATTTTTAGGCTCTATGCATGAGATAAATGCAACATGGTTCATAAGTTTAAGAGAAGATCTAGCAGTTACCCCCTTGGATGGATCACCCAAGATTTCACCACCTTTGACATAGTTGAACTCCCTTGGGTAGCTCACTACCTTTTCCTCAAGAGCCAAGTCCTTCAAGGCTTCAAGATGTGGATCTTGTGTATCCTCTTCTTTTGTTGGAATCTCATCCTCCTTTGAAGTTTGTTCTCCATCAAAGGCATTAATGATTCCTACATCATCATCATCACAAGAATCCTTCCTTGGAAGGAGGTTATCATCGAATACAACATGTATAGACCCTTATACTACTAAAGTTCTCTTGTTAAATACATGATAGGCTTTAGAGTTTAAGGAATATCCTGTGAAAATAGCTTCATCACTTTTTGCATCAAATTTACCTAAGTTGTCTTTTCCATTATTTAAAACAAAACACTTGCAACCAAATGGGTGAAAATAGCTAATGTTAGGCTTTTTAGATTTTAAAATCTCATATGGTTTTTTTCTTTAAAAGTGGCCTAATCATTACTCGGTTTACAATGTAGCAAGCGGTATTTGTGGCTTCCGCCCAAAAATATTTAGGTAAATTGTTTTCACAAAGCATGGTTCTAGCTATTTCTTGTAAAGTTCTATTTTTCCTCTCAACTACCCTATTTTGTTGAGGAGTGCGAGGAGCCAAAAAATTGTGGCTAATACCATTTTCATTTAAAAACTCTTCAAACCCTAGATTTTGAAATTCGGTTCCATGATCACTTCTAATATGAGAAATTTTAAGTTCAAGTTCATTTTGGGTTAATTTTGAAAATGTGATGAATTTTTCTAAAGCCTCATCTTTAGTACTTAAAAATAGAACCCAAGTAAATCTAGAATAGTCATCAACAAGTACAAATGCATAAGATTTACCACCCAAGCTCATAGTCCTAATAGGCCCAAATAAATTCATGTGAATAAGTTGTAAACACCTACTTGTAGAAACATTATTAATGGATTGAAAGGATGAGTTATGTTGTTTACCCTTAGAGCATGCATCACAAATTTTGTCATTTGAGAACTTAATCTTGGGTAAACCTCTAACTAGATCAAGGGAAACTAATTCTTCTAAAACACTAATGCTAGCATGTCCTAGTTTCCTATGCCATAGCCATGCATCATTTTCATTTTGAGCTACTAAACATGCATGGGATGTATGTATGTCATCTAAATGCACCATATAAATATTACCTATGCGATGACCTATGAGCATAATATTATTTGATTTAATGTCAACAATTTTGCACCCATTCTTATCAAATAAGATATTAAACCCTTAATCACATAATTGGCTTATGCTCTACAAATTATGTTTAAGACCATCGACATATAAAACATTTTCAATAAGAATGGTAGAGTGATTACCTATGGAGCCAATACCTTTAATGTGGCCTTTGGAGTTGTCACCAAATGTCACTACTCCTCCACTTTTTGGCTTTAAGTCCATAAATCTACTCTTGTCTTCGGTCATATGCCTCGAGCATCCACTATCAAGGTACCATGAATTTTGACTTTGTGCTTTGGCCTTGTAGCAATGATCCTCCTACAAACAAAGATATTAAACTTTTGTTTTTGGTACCCAAATCATTTTGGGTCCACGAGTGTTAGCTCCCAATAGCTTGGTTCCCTTAGGAATCCAAGGTGACATAGCAACAATATTATTAGATTTGACAAGTTTCTTAGGAACTCATACACTCCTAATCTTTTTAGTTCTATTATGTCTAGGGAAGCCACTTTGTTTGTAGTTATTAGTCTTTCTCCTAGGTTGGTTTGTTTTAGATGGTTCACCTTTTTCATGCTTCACATTACCAACATTTTTGAAAGATGCTTTGGGCTTGTTAAGCTCATCTAACACCTTTTGGTGTTCACTATTGCATTGAGAAAGAATATTATTTAGGTCTACATTTTCATATTGGAAGAATTTAAGTTCATATTTTAAACCTAAAATCTTTTTCTCAAATTTTAAGTTAGCTTGAGAAAGTGAGTCATTTTTATCATTTAATTCCGAAATAATTTTCTTATTTCTAATGACCGACTCTTTGTACTTCTCAACTAACTCATCATAAACCTCTTGCAACTCATTATATGCATCATGTAATTCATCAAATGTAAAGTCAAAAGATGATGAGTTAGAGGTTACCATGGAGGAATCCTCCTCAAGTGCCATGAGGCAAAGGTTGGCCACTTCGTGTTCGTCATCCTCGGATGACTCCTCGTCACTCCAAGTAGCAAGCTTGGCTTTGAGCTTCTTCTTCTTCTCAAAGCCCTTCTTCTTGAGTTGAGGGCACTCCGAACGAATGTGACCGGGCTTTTTGCACTCGTATCAAATGATTTGATCCCTCTCTTCTTCTTCTTTTTTCCCTTGAAGTCCATTTTTCTTTGAATCTTCCTTCCTCGGTTGGACCTCATAAATCGTGAGAATCTTTTGGCTATCATAGCCAATTCTTGTAAATCATCCTCTTCACTAGAAGTGCTCTCCTCATGTAATGAAGTTTTGAGAGCCGCTCTTATCTTCTTCTTCTTTTCTACTTCTAGCTTCTCCACTCTTTTCTCTTCCTTCTTCTTTTCATCTTCCCTTCCTTGCTTCATTATCTCATGAGGAAGGAGAGAACCCACTAGCTCATCAAGTTTTAGTGTCTTCAAGTTTTTGGCCTCGATGATGGCGGTTCTCTTCCCATCCCAAGATTCGGGAAGTGAGTAGAGTAGCTTCCGGACAAGTTTGTCTTTCGGGATTGTCTCTCCAAAACCCTTAAGCCCGTTGACAATAGTTGAGAAGCGATCGAACATCTTGGACACGATTTCGTCGGGCTCCATCTTGAAATTCTCATAACTAAGATTGAGAATTCCAATCATGGTCTCCTTCACATCACTAGTTCCTTCATAGGTGGTCTCTAGTGTATCCCATACTTCCTTGGCACTTCTAATGGAGGAGACTTTGGAGTAGAATGTCGGGACCGAAAGAACAAAATAGCATGTGAAGAGCTTTGTCATTGATTTGGATCTTCTTTCTCTCATCTTCACTCATCTCAATCTTCTTCTTTAGAACCAATCTTCCTTCATCATCCCTCTTCAAAGGAATATAGGGACCATCTTCAATGACATCCCAAACTAGGTAATCCTTGGATTTGATGAAGAGGCGCATTCGGTTCTTCCAAAATGGATAGTTGTCACCGTTGAAGAATAGCGGTTTTGTGGTTGATTGAGACTCGTACATGCTTGACCCGGATGTAGATGTCATGGCTTGATTTATGGATGATCACACTCTTCCTAGGAACTCCTCTTGTGGTTGTTAATCCTTCAAAGAGGTAGGCTCTAATACCAATTGTTGAGTGGATCAAATGATCGATATAAACCAAGAGGGGGTGAATTGGATTTTTTAGACATTTTGGTAGTGGAATTGACAAATAAAAAGATAGACAAGAGGATTTACAGTGGTTCAAGTTCCAATCGAACTCTACATCCGCTACCTTAGCTTCACTAAGGGATTTTCCAACAATTCCACTAATTGCTCTTCCCCTTTTATAGGCTAAGGAGGTAACCGTTACAATATCGATCAAATTTTCTACCCAAAATTTGACCCAATCCTCACACAAGAATTACAAAGAAGATGATGGCTAAACAAGTATCTCTCAATACAAAAATGTAGCCCAATTACAAGCACTCAACCCAATTGAAAGGATAAGAATGGAAATTACAATTTCACAATTGGGGTTTACAAGAAATAATGGGATTTAGGCTCAATTGCTTGGATTTGATGTTTGGATGTTTCTTTTGAGATCAATAGTTGTTTTTGAAGCTTTTAGAGGTCCCTTTTATACCTTCTCATTGAATTCTAGCCGTTGGGGTTGTTGCATTCATCAATAGAGTCGTTGGGGTTGTTGCATTCATCAATAGAGCCGTTGGGGATGTTATCTTCCCTCCATAAATGCAGTCTGCAACTACCCGTTTCAAAACGCCCGATCCTATTTCGAAACAGACCAAAAAAGAAAGAGCCGTTGGGATGTATTAAATAGACTGTACCGAAACGGGCACGATCGTTTCGATATGATTAAGAGCCGTTTCGAAACACTTAGCCACTGTCAAAGCCAGTATCGAAACGGATTGAAAGTGTTTCGATACGCCTTAACGACCAGTATAAAAATAGTTAAAAACTTCAACGGTCATATTTTTAAAACAAAGTTTGAATGCCGTTTCGAAACGTTTGAAGTCGTTTCGATACTACCGTATCGAAACGGGTCAAACTGTTCCGATGTTCTTCACTCGTTTCGAAACTCGTTTCGAAACTCGTTCCGAAAAAAAGGTTCATAGTTTCAAAACTGTTTCGAAACACGTTCCAAAACACGGGTTCACAGTTTCAAAAGTGTTCCGGAATGTCTAAGGCCGTTCCGAAACGGTGACTCGAAAATCACTGTTTTGGCTTCAAAAACACTTAGAAAAGTTTTGACAACTTGAGTTTTTAACTTAACCATTTTCCTTTAAATATATAGAGAGGTTTGAGGACTTAAAATTTTGTTTTATCTTTTTCAAATTAGTCCTTAAATTCTTTAGTTATATCAAAATTAATTATCGGTTTCACACATTGCAAACCCTAAGTTTTCGAAAGGGGGATTTTCATATGCATCAATACGAAAAAGAGAAAGTTTAGAGGTATCATTTTCTTCTTTTTTTCATTTTCATTTTGAATTCAAAAGCCTCATATTAGAAAAGGGTTTTAGGGTTTCTGGATTTTACCTTCACGGTCGTTCGTCCCCTCGCCATTTTGAATCTCGTCGGCAACAAACCTCTCGGCCTTCGTTTAGGGGGTCATGCATGGTGAGCCGTTTGGATTTTAGGGGTTAAACTTGAGGTTTTGCTAAGTTGAGTGTCTCAGTTTTTAAGATTTTAAAGGCATAAAAGGTTGTTTTTTAAAAATAGTTTTGGATTTGGGTTCAAATTGGGAAAATAAGTGTTTTTTTGGTGTTTCGGAGTTTGTCGGCCGACATGGCGAAGGGACGGCGCCGTTGGTCTTTCCCTTCAGAGAAAAAGAAAGTCGTGTTTTAGGGTTTTGGTTTTAAGAGGGAAAAGATCCGTTTTTAGTTTTAAAGAGTGTTTTATACCAGTTTTCATTTTTAAAAATGGTTTTATTACTTTATAAACCCCTCCGCGTCTCCCTTATTACGCACGAGAGGGTCTCCGCGTTTCAAAACTACGCCCCTGGTCCTTACAAGATTTTGAAACCTTTCGATTTCACCCTTTTGGAGCCTAATTCGTTTTGTAAATGGCTTAATCCCCTTTTGGTCCATAAATTTCAAATCTGGTTTAAATTTAATCCTAAATCCAGTGTCATATTTCTCTGTATTCCCCCTTTTATCATGCATATTTATTTCCAGTCATTTATTCTGTTTTTGCTGTTAATCTCGCTTTGATGTTGTAGATCTACGTGTTTTGTGGTTTGTTGTGGATACATATATTTGTGTATTTTGTGGCTTGATATGTATAATATATAATTTATATGTATGTAATATAATATAGGGTTTTACATAGTATATACATATAACAGATGGTTTTATAATATATATAGCTTTGTACATAATATATAGTTTTATATAAAGGATGGTTTTAGTATAATATACAGTTTTATGTATAAAGTATAGTTTTCATGTAATATAATATATATAATATATGGTTCTTTTGTATAATACATAACATATAAAATATAATATAGTTTTCATATAATATATAGTTATATATATAATACGGTTTTAATATAATGTATAGTATATATATAATACAAAGTTTTCTTATATAATATCGCTTATATAATATAGTTTTAAGAAATATATTATAATATATGTTTTATTTTACATAGTATATTTTGCTTTTGATGTTTTTATGTGATACTTTGTTCATGCATTTACATCTGTCATTCATATGACCCTCGATTTTGATAGCATGTTAATTAATTTAAATAAAAAAAACATAGGTATTCATTAACCCTGATATTTGTGTCGTAACAGTCCTAACTCAATGGATGTCGACCAATATTTGAGTTAATCCTTACCCTCTAAAGGTAAACGACAACTAAAAGGACAAGACCATGACATCATATCTAAATGCTTGCATCATGCATAAAGGTGACGTACGAAAGTCGAACCATAAATTAACACGACAGTCAGACTTATGTGATGTCGGTTTAATCTATGGTTCGATGTATCGTCATCCTTATTAATTAAATGCCTAATTAATTCCAAAGTGTCGATTCGATAAAGCCCGTACAATTAGAGTCATATTTTTAATTAAGAACATCTAATTAAATTCACTTTAAACTTTAAATAATTTCCATCGATTAAGGGCAACAAATATTTTGGTTCCGATTTTCGGGCGTGATGGGGGTGCTAACCCTTCCTCACACGTAACCAACTCCCGAACTCTTTTAAAACGAATCTCTAGTTTTTTTGGTGTCCAGCCTACCTAAGTGGCCGGTGGCGGTTCCAAGTCTTTATTGTTTTTCGAAACTCGAATTTTTCAAAGAGAAAATCTCCTTTTAACAAATCTTTTTCAGAAAAGTGGGACACGTAAAAGAAAGTTTCTTAAAAATGTTATTACATAAGTGAATACAATGGAGTTCGAAGTTAGAATATAAATTAATTTTGCATTTAGATTTCGTAAGTGTTTAAAAATTTCATGTAAAAATTCACACAAAAAAATGTTTTGAGGGATTAATATTTGCTCTAGTTTAAAATTGAGAGGAACCTAAAGATTGTTTGAACTATAATATTTAAATCAATTATCAATAACTTTAGTGTTTTGAATCAAAATGTTAAATTTTCAAGCGTAAGCACTAAAATATTTCTTTTTGAGATTGAGGGACTAAAATGAACATTTAAATATAATACAATGACTAAACTATTTATTTTTATAGTAGAGGACTAAAATAACCTTTTTAGGTACAATAGAG
The DNA here is from genome assembly GCA_958450335.1 of Hibiscus tridactylites. Lineage (NCBI taxonomy): Eukaryota > Viridiplantae > Streptophyta > Magnoliopsida > Malvales > Malvaceae > Hibiscus > Hibiscus tridactylites. The sequence goes on from OY288290.1 coordinate 52,097,106, forward strand.
GGATTTTTACTTTACTTTAACCATCGCCAATAAATTATATAATAATATATTACTGTAATGAATATTTATCTATGTGGATGTCTATAATGATAAGGACTTTATCAATGAGATTTGATTTACTTTATCATTAGAAATATTATCTTAATTAATTAGAGTTTAATGTATTATGTACTTCTTATGCCTATAAATAGATTATCTAATGAAGGCATTGTATACATTTGAGTATTGAGAATAATATAAATCTCCATCTTCCTCTCATCTCTTTGTTATTCCATTCTTGTTCTTTGTTCTTATTATTGTTCTTCTTTATTTTATTCACAGCACGTTATCAGCACGAGACTCTAATCAACTGAGATCTTCATCGTTCGAATCCAAAAGAAGTTACCGAAAAGAATAAATTCGATTATAGAATGAAACTAAAGATAAGTTTTTTTCTCTCATTTTTTAGCTATTGATTGTCTCTCTCTTTATATTTTTATTTTTATTTTTTTATTTTCGAAATGAATGGAAGCATGCTTAATCGCATCGAATCCAATCTCGCTCAAAGAATTGATCTCTCAAGCGACCCAAATCCATATCAATGGGGTCGTGGGGGAGAAGATGATTATCTTGAGTATATTTATAGATAAGTATTTTTTATGGATTCATGATATATAATATGGTGAATGTTTTTATTATTTTATTTAACCATATTTTAAGTTTTACATGACATGCTTAAATGGCTTGGAAAGAGACGTGACGTAAAGAAATTATGAGAAGTTGTTTCGGTCATTTGTTATGTCTCCATTGTCCTCGAGAGGAAAATTATTATCGGTAAACTTTATTTTTTTTCTCTTTAAATTATGATTTTAATGTGCGATAAATCATGGTGAATTTCGATCTATAAAAAGATTCTTATAAAGTCTATATTTGCTCGAAAGCAATATTTATTCTTCGTCAAAAAACTCGACCATAGACTTCTCCCAATTTCAAGTTACAAAATTCGTCTTGATCTAAAAATTTTTATAGGAGGCATTCCCTGAAGTGAATGCAAAGCATGATGTTTATTCCATGTGATTATCAATGATGAGGCATTACCTGAAGTGAATGCAAGCATGATGTTTATTCCATGCGATTATTCGAAATGTTTCATTCCTGAAGTGAATGCAAACATGGTAAATCACTATTCAATTAGAGACATAATTTCGATATAATCCAAGTATATTGGCTGGACATCCCATTCTGCGAGGCTACTGGTCTCAAGGGAGTTTTTAAAGGATCTTGTAGATTGGTTTAACAATGTCGCGTACGATGATTAAATCTTTGTTCTCTATGATAATGATATGTTAATAAAAACATACTCCACTTTTCACGACAAATAATATTGTCCTCAGACACAATATCATGAAAAAGGTTTCAAAGGCCCTCTGGCTCTACTCCATTCCCTGAAGTGAATGTGAATTATACTATAGAAAGAATAAAAGTCACATTAGAAGCTGTGGTCATGGTCGAGGCATGGACATAGACATTATGGTCATTTTAAGAATACTTCTACCCACTGGTAGTGAGGTTATAAAGATGACAAGAGTGATAAAGATCATTCTAAGAAAGTGGAATTTTTTTATTACCAATGTTTATAAACCATTGGTCTCGTACTTATTGTACGTTAGAAAAATCAACAATGATTGAATGATAAAGGAAAGAAAATAAAAGCAAATTCTGTTTGCAAAATATGACAAAGATGATATCGGTCCAACTTATTTGGACATTGTTAGTCCAACTCATTTGGACGTTGTTGATTTCCTTATAACCCTCGAATGGAATAAATCATCTTCTAATTATACTCATAACTTTGAAGAGAATTAATTATCTTTTTATTTATTTTGCTTTATGTTTATTTATTTTATACATTAATTATTTACATTTTATATTTATATTCATCTTAATATTTGTATTTATATATTATCATATTTATTTATTTTGTTTAACATGATTACTTATCAAATACAATTTATGGTGACGATTTATACTTAGTAGAAGCATAAGATATATTTTTCCATTTAAATGCAAGGGAAAAATGTGAGTATTATATCTCAAAGTACTAAAAGTATTGATGCTCTAGAAGAGCAATAAGTTCTTGAGAGAAAGCACATTATGAAAAGTGCATAATTGCGAATATTGCAATAATTACCGCTAATGGTAATAATATCGTCACCACTAGAAGTGGAAATTTTAAGAGAGCAATATGAGTCCGTAAAATATTCTTTTGGAATTATAGATAACATATGTTATCAATTGGCATTTGAAAAAAGCCAATGTGGATATAAGTTCTGGTAGTCAAAAAGACAGTTGAAAGCTCTAGAAGAGCTATATATTGCTACCAAAAGATAATTTCTATTGAAAATTTCGAAATAGCTAAATATTCCTATTCAAAGGAACAATTTTGATGGTTGTACTAGACGTGTACGAGTGAGATTGAATCACATGTTCTAGTTACCAAATTGAGAAATGTATATACACAATTGTATATAGTTGGCATGATCGGTTAGACCATCCTGATCCATAATGATGCGAAAGCAATTGAGATTTATATGCACATTTATGAAAAGAACCTGAAGTTCTTGTGGTGCTTGTTCTCAAAGAAATTGATTAAATTCCATTTACTAAAAGAACACGAAGTTCTTGTGTTTCTTGTTCTCAAAGGAAATGATTAAGATCCCACTTAGCAAAAGAACTTGAAGTTCTTGTACTAAAGTTGAGACTGCATGTCTTGCATATCTGAATGAAATATGGGCTCATTTATCTGCAAATGTGAAAAGTTTTATATGATTTTAGTGGATGCATCTACATTGTTTTATCAACTTACAACAAGAAGTTTGTAAGATTGGTTATAAAAGGATTCAGATTATACAGTTAGACTATTCGTCTTGAAAAGCTAGTGAGTTTATATTTTAGGCTATATCAGTTGTTACAAAGCCTATTGATTATGAAAAATATAGTTTAGCAAAATTTCAATTGGATGCCTCATATTTAATAGTTAAACTATGAGAACAAAAGAGTTATTATTTATATGGTGTTTCCGTATAACAACAATTATACACATCAAGCCAACGAGTTATAATAAACTCCCCCATTATGATTGGTTTTTGGTCAGAAGCCATACATTTCCCATTTTATAATTTTTGAATATGCGGTATGAATTGCTCCACCACAACGCACAAAATGGGTAAATAAAAAGGGTTGATAATATATATTGAGTACGAGTCTCCTTTTATGTTTAAACTCTTAAACATTAATTGGAGAATCATTTATGACATGATTTTTCTCAACATCAAGGGGAGATAATAATCAGCTAGATAAAGGAAAATGAATTATCGTTATCTAGATCCTCGTATATGAACTATAAGCTTATAAGATAATTCATGTTATTACATGTCAACTGCCAGACATATTTACTGACCCAATGAGAGTAACTAAGTCTCATATACCAGCTGAAATGCTCTAAGTTTAAATTACATGTTAGAGTGAGAGGATGTAAATCATGCCTGAAGCATGATAGTTGAAATGGTTCCAATGATCAAAATTCTCGTAAATGGAAAGTAATATGAGATGATCATATATTGGAGGTGGGTGCTCCTAAAGAGACCCAAGACATAACTAATAATAAAACTCTTGAAGAGTTTTAGGTACCTGAAATAAAGATTGAAATCTTGAAGAGATCTCGATGAGTTATGTCACTACGAGAATGGAACCAAAAAAATTGAAAAGTTGTCGACAACGATTTTACAAATAGTTTTAAATAGAATACTTCTATAGAAGTAAAGAAAGAAAACGAGGATCTTGTATAGAAATCTATCAAGAAGTATAGATATTGAATTGGCCAATATAAAAAGACGCTTTGAACTTCTAAGAGAGAAGTATTTGGACTAACAGTCCAAACACCTAAAGGCGTAATGTAAGTGAGGCACAAATAAGTAGTCGTAAATTCGAATTGCATTATGATTTATGAAGAGTTTTAATTACTTCATGGTGGATGCAATTACTTTGGCAATATAAAATATATTACATGCAATTATTTATGGATCCCTATTTATCCTTAAAGGATTTAAAATGCTAAAAGCATTTGGAAATTTTTGAGAAAATTTATTTAGACATGTCTCATTGAATATTTTGACGCATTTGATATAATCGCCTTAGTGAGTACTAATTGAGGAAGTACTATAAGAATGATAAGATTTCCTTATGTATTTTATAAAGGAATTTGAATCAAGATTCATTATATTATTAGAACTCCTGAAGAGCTTTCTAAACATTTGGTTATTTAAGGAAAGGATTTGAGAAAAAGAATCTTGAGATGTGGTTTTGTCTCGACCTAAAGATCGAGCACTTAAATATGCGTTTTTGTCTATGAATGGACATAAGTTGAAAGAATCTTAAAGAAGATTAAATATGGATAAAGCATATCTATTGTAAGATTGTTGGATGTAAATAAAGATAATTATATATTTTCTTGGTTTTGAAGCACCATATATTAGTTGGTCAAGAAATATCCATGGATATACAAAGATCATTACATTTAGATCTTTAAACATTCATTGATGCCTCCTCAAATGTCGTAGAAATAATTGTTATGCACGAGGCAAGCCAAAAATGTGTTTGGCTAAGACCATTGACCCAACATATCCAAAAGATATGTGGATTTACTTTTACAAGATATGATAAAAGCTATCTTGTGTGAAGATAATGCAAGATGTATATCTCAGATTCAAAGTGGATACATCAAGGAACATATTACTCCAAAGTTTCATCCCTCACAATCTTTAGAAAAATAATATTCAAGATTGAATTATGAAGATTCAAATATCTATTGTGATGTTTTCATGAGGGGAAGTAAATACGCGTTGCACTCTTTTTCCCTTAACCGAGGTTTTGTCCCAATGAGTTTTCCTGGTAAGGTTTTTAATGAGGCAACATGTTATGCGTATCAAAGATGTGTGTACTCTTTTTCCTTCACTAAGGAAAAATTTTTCCCACTGGATTTTTATCTTAGTATGGTTTTAACGAGGCACATTATCTTCATAGACATCAAAGGGGAAGTGTTATGAATATTTATCTATGTGGATGTCTATAATGATAAGGACTTTATAAAGGAGATTTGATTTACTTTATCATTAGAAATATTATCTTCATTAATTAGAGTTTAATGTATTATGTACTTCTTATGCCTATAAATAGATGATCTAATGAAGGCATTGTATACACTTGAGTATTGAGAATAATATAAATCTCCCTCTTCCTCTCATCTCTTTGTTCTTCCATTCTTATTCTTTGTTCTTATTATTGTTCTTCTTTATTTTATTCACAAAATTACCATCCACTTATCATGTACTAATCTTATTAATATATAGGAAAAATGACAAAAGATGCTCCTAATGTTTGCATGTTTTGTCATTTGGCCCCTTATTTTTTTAGCAAACAACCCAATGTTTCAATTTGGTCCAAATATGCCCCTATTGGATGGAAATTGTCAGTCAAGTGACGGTCAACGGTTGATGTTAACTGGACTTGCCACGTGTTAAGATCGGCTGACATATCATATGCCACGTCAGATTTTAAAAAAAATATTTTGTTATACCCTTCTTTATGGTGACATGTGGCTGACTATTATGCTAACGCGTGGCCGAACCAGATGGTGACACATGGAGAATATAATATTGACACGTGGTGAATATGATGCTGACACGTCAGCAGATCTTAACACGTGGCAAGTTCAGTCAACGTCAGCCGTTGACCGTCAGTTGACTGGCGGTTTTCATCCAACATGAGCATATTTGGACCAAATTAAAACGTTGGCGTTTGTTTACTTCAAAAAAATTAAATAGCCAAATGACAAAATATATAAATGTTGAGAGCATCTTTTGTCATTTTACTTAATATATTATCATTCACGAAAATAGCGATACAGCCCGAAATTACAATAACTCGACCCTATTACTTTTCCCATGAACCCGGGCTGCAAAAGGATGAACGTGATATCGGGCCCATACTGATACTATACAGAAGAGAGACACCCGCAAAACTGGGTGGAAAAATTAAATAAAAAAAGGTTAAAATCAATTATATCCCTTCTATTATTAAAAATATATATTTTAGTCTTTATAAGTGTGAAATTGTAAATATTTTAATTCAAGATGTTAAATCTATCATTAATTGAACTTAAATGTTATATTTAAATATCCCATGTATCCTTATCAAAATAGAAATGGAATAAACCAACGGCGGAGTTGGTTCAAGTGGTAAGCAGTTTTGTATCGCTTAAGAAACTCTTGAGTTTGAGATTTTGTGTATGCAGAAATTCTCGTTGAGAGATTCACCCACTAAAAAAGAGAATCGGGAGGGTGAGCAAAAAAATTAAATTGAGTATATTTAATCTCAAAAAAGGAGTAATTTAGTCTCTCTATTTTTTTATTTAACCACCGATACCTGACTCATTAGTCGACTAATCCAAATCGGATTTGCAGAGGTCTAATATGAAAGCTACACTCCCAACTCAATTTTCTTCATTCACAACGACAGAATTTGAACCTCTGGCCTTACTTAAGGGACCTAGTATCTCATTCCGCTAGTCTAATTCATTGATTAATTTAGTCTCTCTATTAAAAGTGAACATTATTGTCGATTTATGATGATATTAATTTTTTTATTAATACATGGCATGGCATGTGTACGGTGTATCATTGTGGCTATTTTTTTTAGAAAAGAGTAAATTTTTTAAATAATAGTAACTGAATTTTATTAAAAATAATAAAATATATCACAAATTCAATGCATCTAAAAAAATTAGAAACTAAGTCTACAAAAAATTCATACAAAAAGAAATATGAAACTCAAAAGTAAAAAGAAAAGTTACTCTTCCCTTGAGATTGCTGCACATCATCAAGAATTTAAAAATTTTCATGTCCGATTCAACGCAGAATTAAGGGTTTGTTCATGTTGAACTACAATAGAAAAAATTTCATTAATCTTAGGTAAAGACTTCATCATTAATATTTGAGATTTCTAAACAGAGAAACTCTCGTTTAATCCCCTAAGAAATCTAAGCAGAAAATCATGTTTTCTATACTTAGCAGCCGAGCAATCACAAAAAACCAAAGGACGCAGATTATAAATTTCGTCCCATATAATCTTCAGTTGGGTATGAAAAACGGTAATCGAAAGATTACCTTGATTGAGAGAGTAGAAATCATGAAGTAAGTCCGAGATACGAATTAAGTCACCTTGATTGAAGCGGTCAAACAAGTCAGTCCATAACTCGTAAGCGTTGTCTATCCAAATCACACTTTGCGCGATCTCAGGATTTAGAGCTCGCTCGTTCCAGGACAAAACCAGGTTTTAAATTTGATCCAAGCATCAAATCGTGGATTATCCCTTCTGGGTTGTGCAATCGAATCATCCATAAACCCCAGCTTGTTCTTGGAGATAAAGAATATACGCATCGATCTTGCCTAGCCGTGGTAGTTTGTGCCATTCAACAAGGAAGACGTTAACACTAGGGGTGTTCAAAAATACCCGGCCCGAACTACCCGACCCGCCGACCCGTCTACCCGATTAAAATTTACCGGGTATTTATTTTAAAATACCTGAATTTTTCGGGCCGGGTACCCGACTCGCAATTTTTTCCGGGTAGTTGGGCTGGGTCAGGGCCGAAATTTTTTTATAACCGGGTACCCGACCCGACCCGCTAATTTTAATGTTTATATATTTTATATTTAAATTCTATTTTTATTTTATGTTTCTTATTATTTTTTCTTAAAATTAATTTTAAATCTCTAACTTCTTTTTATACTTGTATTATATACTTTTTAAGTTTACAAATTTTTAAAAATATTTATATTAGTTTGTCAATATGAGAGTCGAAAGAAAAATTATGATCGAAATTAATATTTTTAATACATTCTTTTGTCGATAAACTTTAATATATATGCATACATATATATATATATATATATATATATATCCAAATATTTCTCTTTTAAAACTAACCTCAAATCAATAATTTTTGTGTTTGAAATATAAATCATGAAATTTTATGTGTTTCCTATGTATTTTTTTAAATAAATTTTAAAAAATATAAAAAAAATAAACCGGGTACCCGAATTTTGCGGGTACCCGATTTGCGGGTACCCGGTTCTTATGGGCCGGGTCACGGGCCGACTTTTAGGTACCCGAAAATTCTGGGTACCCGAATTTTAGGGTACCCGGATATGAACACCCCTAGTTAACATCAGTGCTAGATTTCACCGGGATGAATATAGAACGGATCAATAGGATCATCGTTCTTGAAAACTCGACCAGTCTTGACAGAACGGGAGGCAAAAGAGTTGTATGATACCATATTAGTTTCTTGAGTCGTCGATTGGATTTAGATTTGAATGTTTACTATTCTTTAATTGGGTAGTTAACCATAGTACCGTTAAGTAAAAAAAGTAAAAGATACTCGATAAAAATAAAAATATTTAATACATGTGTTTAGATACTAATAAAGATTAAAAGAAAATTAATTTAACTAACTCCTAGTTTATACCCTTTTTTTAATATAACTGTATAATTCAATACTACTCATGAAATTCACTAGTTAACTTAATATCTAAAAATATTCATCTTATTTTATTTTTATATGAATCTTAGCACTTCTTTATTTAATCAAAAAATAATTGTTCATTAATCATTTAAAATAATCAATAATATTATGGATAAATATTCTATACACAAGCGGTAAAAACTGAAAGTTTCCACAAGCGCCTTAGTTTTAGGGTATAGAGAGTTAGTTTAAGGTATATGGTTTAGGGGTTTAATTGTATGTGGTTAGAATTTAGGGATAGTTGTTTCAATTTAAGGTTTACGGTTATAATTTAGGGTTTATAGGTTAAAACCTAAATCCTCACCATATTACCATAAAACTAAACACTAACATATAAACCCTAAATTACAACCATAAACCTTAAATTGAAACAACTATCCCTAAATTCTAAACCCCTACACCTAAATCCCTAAACCCTATACCCTAAACTAACTCCTTATACCCTAAAACTAAAGCGTTTGTGAAAATTTTCAGTTTCCACTGCCAGTGTATAAGATACTAATTCTAATATTATAAATTAAAAATATCAAATTATGTAAAACTAAAACATAAATATTAGAAGTTAAATAGCGTAGCACTTGGCAACTAAATAATATAAGGGCTTAAATGGCTATTGGCTCCTAAAGTATACACAAAATACAGAATTGTTACCTATATTTTTTTTTTGGACGTTTTGCCCCTAAAGTATATACTGTGACCTCCGTTGGCCCCTAAACAAAAAATCGTGACCTCATATGCCATTTTCGTTAAAAAAATTCTCACGGACCAATCAGAACGTGCCACATCTCACTAATAAATAAAAAAATTAGCTGACTTATTTTAAAGGGGTAAATTACACGCTAAGTCTATAAAATTTTTATTTTTGTTCAATTTAGTCCTAAAAATCTTTATTTAATCCGAATTGACCCAAATTGCTTTCTAATTTTTATAAATTAGTCCATTAGTTTTAATATGCTAATGTTTTTGTTCAATTTAGTCCTCAAAAAATTTATTTAACCCATAATTAACCCCTACTACTTTATAATTTTTATAAATTAGTCCAATATTTTTAACATGCTGATATTTTTGTTCAATTTTGTCATCAAAATCTTTATTTGACTCACAATTGACCCCTACTACTTTATAATTTTTATAATTTAGTCTAATATTTTAAATATAATTATATTTTTTATCCAATTTTGTACTAAAATCTCTATTTAACCCAAAATTGACCCATATTTTTATAATTTTTATAATTTAGTCCAATATTTTAAATATAATCATATTTTTGTTCAATTTAGTCAAAAAATCATTTTAACTTGAAATCAACCCCAATTTCTTTCTAATTTTTATAATTTAGTCTAATATTTTAAATATAATTATATTTTTGTTCAATTCAGTCCAAAATATCTTTTTTAACCCGGCATTAACCTCAATTTCTTTGTACTTTTTATAAATTAGTCCAATATTTTTAATTTGCTGATGTTTTTGTTCAATTTAGTCCTCAATATCTTTATTTAACTCAAAATTGACCCATGTTTCTTTATAATTTTTATAATTTATTCCAAAATTTTAAATATAATCGTATTTTGTTCAATTTAGTCCAATACGAGTCAATTTCAGGTTAAATATATATTTTAAATATAATCGTATTCTGTTCAATTAAACAAAATTATAATTATATTTAAAATATTGGACTAAATTATAAAAATTAAAAAGAAATTGGGGATAATTTCAGGTTAAAATTATTTTTTGACTAAATTGAACAAAAATATGATTAAATTTAAAATATTAGACTAAATTATAAAAATTATAAAGAAATATGGGTCAATTTTGGGCTAAATAGAGATTTTAGGACTAAATTAAACAGCAAAATATAATTATATTTAAAATACCATATTAAATTATAAAAATTATAAAGTAGTCGGGGTCAATTCTAAGCTAAATAAAGATTTTGATGACAAAATTGAACAAAAATATCAGCATATTAAAAATATTGGACTGATTTATAAAAATTATAAAGTAGTAGGGGTTAATTGTCAGTTAAATCAAATTTTTGAGGACTAAATTGAACAAAAACATCAGCATATTAAAAATAATGGACTAATTTATAAAAATTAGAAAGCAATTTGGGTCAATTCGGGTTAAATAAAGAATTTTAGGACTAAATTTAATAAAAAATAAAAATTTTATAGACTTAACGTGCAATTTACCTCTTTAAAATAAGTCAGTTAGTTTTTTTGTTTATTAGTGACATGTGACACGTTCTTTACCATAAGAATTTTTTTTAATGAAAAATACATATGAAGTCACAATTTTTAGTTTAAGTGCCAACGAAAATCACGGTATATACTACAGAGAGCAAAACGTCTAAAAAAATTCTTTAGGAGACAGTTTGATATTTTTTATATACTTTAAGGGTCAATTGGGCATTTAAGTGATAACATACCACCATAAATGACATTAAATGATAATAATTATTTATTTTAATTGATAGCTATTCAAAAAAAATATTTTAATTGAACATTACTTATTTTTGTTCTCTTATGTTTCTTCCTTACTGTTATATACTCCATGTCATAGATAGATGTTATGGTGTCACAAGAGAACAGAAAAGCATCAACATAAACACTGGAAACCTGTAAATAAATTGATTGATTTTTCTTCTAAACTTGAATACAAAGTTGTACGACAAATTATTTCACCCTTTCAATGGCTGTCCCAAATCCAAATTACGCAAACATACAACAGGATACAAATAAATCAATTTCCCATCTCTAACTCTGTGGCATAGCAGCATTCAAGTGCCCGTATTTCTGCATCACTTTCCTAGTGGCCAGTGCAGCTGCCTCACTAGCACGTAATGTCCCAGCAGCCATAATTGCGGCAAATTCACGGCTGATCTCTTCTTGAACCTTCGCTCGAGCATCCCCAAGAGGGTCTTCTGATTTTTCCGGTGCTCCTGTCGGTTTGGCAGATTGTGTGGTCTTTTCCAAAGGCTTTGCCTCCGCATGGTTCGGTTGATCAGAGGAACTCTTAACACTGGCACTTGTTGAGGAACTTTTAACACTGGCACTTGAGGGCTGAGCAGAAACAGATGGCCTGAATTGGGGAACTTGAGGAACAGCACCAGCCCTCAAAGTTGTCTCCAGATTTTGTATCATGGGCACTGTACAATGAACATACAAAATATTCATATTAGCATTCCATGTTTAAAGTTCATACTTCAAACCTCGAAAAGTAGCTCCTAACCACCAGGAGGTAGCTAAAGCACTCACTCCCGACTTAAAGTAATATAAGTTAAGCCAATCCCACGATGCGAAAAAATGGTAATGATATTAAATTATAACTAGCATGCAAATGGTTAAAACTATCCAACTTCATCAGAGAGAGACAATGAATGAAGAAAAATTTGAACACGGATAATAATGACTTACTTAAGAGTGCACCCATTGGACTGCTCATAACTTCATTTGGAAGCTGCAATATATAGTCTGGAATGTTGGAACCGACTAGAAATTGCGCAACCTCATTGCTGAAGTTGTTGCAATTGTGGGTGAGCAAACTGTAAGTCTCAGCTGTGTAGCGGGGACTAATCTCCTGTAAATACATCTCAAACACATCTTTAGGTATGTGAGTGACACCTAACTCGATCACTCTGATCGGTTTCCCATACGGTGCCGTCCCAGCAGGAATGTTTTGGATTCCTCCACCAAAAAAGTATTCATTACCATAAACCACTACTCCAGTGTGCCTACCAAGCAAACATAATAAACCAATCAGAAAAAGAGTATATCAAGCAATGCGACTGTAAACCACAACTAATTTGCATTTGTCTAATAGAAGTGATCAGGTGGATGGTACATAAAAGATTACATTCGGAGAAGCTCACACATTCTCAAACAAATGCTTACCATATTCCCTCAATAACCTTCCCTAATAAGGTCATAGAAAGCTGCCGGGCTAGTCCCTGACTCAAGTCGTACACATTCAAGATGACCTTGTGACTCTCCTGTTACCAATCCAAAACCATTATTAGTCCACGTGTATATTTGATAAAACCTTTATAATGAAAGAATATAACAGAGCAACGGAAATAATCAAACAGAAGTTAAAATATGTGCAAAGAATCTTATACCTCAGCCATTCTTGCAGTTCAATCTAAAAGCTCAAAATGCAACCTTTAATGTTAATGGGGATGATAACCTGCCCAAACAGAAATCCAAACAGATCAATAAGGTCGATTTTAGGGAAGCATCTTGACTGCAATAATTTTTATTACAATCCAATGATTACAAAATTATGCTCAAACCCACCGAGCAAACGGTGACTCACCTTCATAAATTATACATCGTCATTGATTTATCTTAATGCAATTAATTGTAGAAGAAATACTCTCTGATTTTACAAGCAAATCTTCCTACTAAACGCAACTTATCATATCAAAAGAAGGAGGGAAATACTTCTCTTCAGGCATTCCATAGAAAAAATAACTCTAATGCCCCTTTAACTAGATTTCTGAAAATTCATTCGTGCAAGTCAACGGCGAACATCCAGCATTTATTTTTGAAAATTTCAAATTTTTATACCTAAAATGGCTAACTTGTATCACCCAGATAATATCAGATCACATCTTAAATTAAAATCCCTGGCTTTTCAACCAAAATACGCCAACGATTTGAAAATTCTCAATTGCTTCAAACAAAAGCGCAAGCAGAACAGAATCTAACAAAACGAAAAATATATAATAAAAAATTGCTTCAAATTAAAACTTAGAACACGAAGAGGCATAGAAACGCACCTGAGAAGAAAGCGAGGAACCGCAAAAGATTAGATCTTCCTTTATAATTGGGCGATGCGTGAAATTGAAAACTGGACAAAATAAAGGAAAGAGCTCAATTTATAGTTGGGGCGGTGCTCAAGATTCTCTACGATTACGACGGGGATTCGCGGTCTTCTATGACCTTCTAGAACTTACTATCCACTACGTTTTTGACACGTGTTATTTTAGAGTTTTAAAGACGGTGACGGTCCTGTGCGGCGAAGAAAACGCGGCTCGGTCCGCGTGAGCGAGTTTGCATCTGGAATTTTCTTTTGCTTTCTAAAGCTAAATCTGTTTTTTCTTGTAATTGTGGTTTAATTTTGGGAAAACTACATCAGTGGTCCCTAAACTATTATCATTTTCCTATTTTGGTCCCCAAACTATATTTTTCGGTAAAATCGTCCATTCTGTTACATAGTTTTCCTGTTTTAGTCCCCGGCGTTAAATAGCAAACGGTTTTGCTGACATGACATTTTTTTAAGAGGAGAGAGAAATAATTAAAAAATATTTAAAAAATGCAACGTCAGCAAAATCGTTAGCTATTTAACGTCGGGGGACCAAAATAGGAGAATTATGTAACAGAAGAGACGGTTTTGCTGAAAAACATAGTTTAGGACTAAAATAGGAAAACGGTAATAGTTTGGGAACCACCGGTGTTGTTTTCCCTTTAATTTTTGGTTCAACTATTTTTAGTCCTTCATTTTTGTACGTATTTTTATATTGGTCACTTCACTTTAAAATTTTTCAATTTCATCACTCAAATTTCAAATTTTGTTTTTTAGTCCCTCAAATGTTAAGTAAACAATAATAGGGTAATGTGGACTGCTTTTTGTCGATGACCACATGTTGTCCGCCTATTTTTTCTTTTTATTTCATTTTATTATTTTGCTAAATTTTAAGAGTTTCATCCTCGTATCAAATCGCTACTAAAACCGTTACACTTCTTCAATTTCTTGGGCCACTAAACATTGACGAACTCGTTTTTATCATCTTCATAATTGATACAATATAAGATCAATAATTAAATAATTTAATTTTACAAATTAATCAATAATTCTTTAAAGATTAATCAAACACAATTATGATACATATTTTCTTAAACAAATTATTTCAATTTGATTATGGTTCAAAATTTTAAGTAAATTAATTAATCAGTTTGATCAGTTATATGCTATATTTATAAATTTTATGCATTAAAATATCTTATAGTCTAGTAATCTTGATATCCTTCTAAAGTTTCATTGACGTTTTGACTCAGTGTAGGATTACTAGGTGTGAATTCTCAATTTTTTACTTTCTAGTTGTTTTTACACTTATCACAACCGACTATATTATCACATTTTATATTTTAATAAGCAAAGTAAAATTATCGTTACCTAAATCAAATATTTCAATTAATTGGTCAATTGATTATCTGATTTAATCGGTAGAATATAAGATCGAGAATTGAATAATATTAATTTACCAATTAACCAAAATATTTTAAAAGATTGATCAAATTTTTCAATTTGTATAACCTTATCATTTTAGAGTAACCAATTCACCTACTTGCTAGTCATTAAATAACTTGATGATGAGATTTTGCCTCGCGCGTAAGCATAGGCAGTTGCGAGTGCAGCCACACGAAGTAAATATTCGAACCGAGCCTGAACTTCAGATATTTTCATTTTCATATTTTCACTCTTTTTTAAGAAAATGAAAATAGTCTCTATTTACTAAACCCAACCGAACTTTTATTCTTTAAAAACAACAGTTTTAAAATAGGTAAAATTTTGCCACACATGCAAAATTTATTTTACACAAACTTGTATATTTATACTATAAAATTCAAAACCTAAATTCTTAACCTTAAACTCTAAATTTTAAACATTAACATTAAATTTTAAACCCTACAACCTAAACCTCTAAACTTTAAATCTCAAACTAAAACCTTAACTCCTAAAATTAAAAGGCACGTGTAAACTTTAGTTTACATGGCCCGTGTATCAATTTTTTTTCCTTTAAAATATCACAGAATTTTATGGAACTGATGATTAAAAATATTGTTTTTAACAACTCTTTAGATAACAAATAGTTATTGTTATTATGTTAGATAACATGTATACGTAATTAAATCATAATAAGAATTTTTATATTTTTCTGTTTAACCACTCATATCTAAATTCAACCTATTGGTTAATTAATTTAGACCGGATATTATATGGGCTTATTATGGGAGCGACCCTCCCAATCTAATTGCTCCATTCACAACATCATAATTCGAACATCTGACCTCGCTTAAGAAATCTAGTGTTTCATCACACTAGACCAATTAGTTGTTGGTAGAATAAATCTATTTTAGATTAACAATCGCTTCATTATTTTTACAGCTATATTCTAATTAAAACTATGTTTTTAACATTATAAATAGTATTTATCAATGTACTATTTTCAATCAAATAACATCTAAAGAAAATCACTAAGAAAAAAAAGAATGAATATTATTAGCACTATTAAGTTAACAGTGTCTTGAAAATAATGATCATTAAAGTGATGGTTTTTTAAAAAAAAACAAACATATTCTAATGATAATGACATTAGAAAGAAATGAAAGATTATTTTAAATCGATCATACATATATATATATAATATGTTTCTAAATTATTTTTTAGAACATTAAAATTAATGATGGTCTTTTAAACATCGTAAAAATATAAATGTTATGTTGGTTCAATGGTTAAAGCTTAGCTCTTTCTCTTAAAGGTTTTAGGTTCAAAATCCTTCAAGCGCATGGTTCTAATATTTTACTCTTTAGTCCATACTTGAGTTCCGTTTTAGGGGCGTTGCGAGCTCATTTGGTTCATCCGAATATGCTCTTACCAGATTGTGATCCCTTTACGGATTTGATAGATGAGAATGGTGATTGGGACCTTGCTAAACTCTTATTATATTTTACACCCGAGGCCATCCTTCATATTCTGGTCGTTAAGATTCCTGACCCTTTTGATCGTAAGGGTCGCCTTATTTGGAGGTAGACAACAAATCATGCTTTTGAAACCATATCGACTTTTACATATTTATCTGCGCATGCTTCGGAGCCACATAATGTGTTCTGGAATAAAATCTGGAAGGTACATGTGCCGCAACGCTTGGTTGACCTATAAAAACCGACTTCTGGCCAATTTAGAGAGATTCCGACGTGGAATTGGTCACCAACCTTTCTGCCCAGCTTGGATCAATTTGCAAGGGTGGTCTCGGTCATCAAGCATCTTTAACATGGGTCTTCAAGATTGGATCCGACATAATATCGACTCCTCGCTTGTAGTTTCTGGAGGAACATTCCATGGCCTATGTTATTTGTTTCAGTTTTCTGGTCGAGGAACATTCCATGGCCTATGTTATCCGACATAATATCCGACATAATGTGTTCTGGAATAAAAATATATCCGTCAGGACCGTTACACCTTGAAACTTATAAGGGAAATTCAAATATGATTTTCTGATCGTTAAAATATTTATTTGACTAAAACACCCTTGCTCAAACTTATATTTTCCGATTCACTATAAAGAGTCCCTGGCAAAAGAAAAAAAAGAGAGGGAGAAGTAAAAAAGAAATTAAAGAAACAGAGGAGATTCAAAATCCAAACCCCTGGGCGAAGAAGATGATCACAGTCACAAAAAACAAGGAGATCTCCTCGGCAATGTTTATTCTATTTCAGTAAGTAGGCAAGAACACGGTTTTTCTCTACTGCATTGCTGAAATCCAAACCCTAGAATGCTTTCTGCCGTTTATTCTATTTTCCTTTTTTCTTTCTTTCTTTATTGTTATGTTTTCTCTACTGCGTTGTTGGGCAAGGTCAGGATCAGAAATAAGAGACTTTATCCACATAACCTCACTCTGTCATGAGGTTAGTTTTTGTTTATAACATTAGCAAATTGTTTGACATTCAAGAAAATCTGGGTTCAATTCTGTGACCCCTATTTAACTTCAAGATCAGAATAACTCAGATGTTGTGGAAGTAATATTTCTTTTCTTTGGAGATTTTGGAAAACTGCTTATTGAACTGATTAAAGCACTGTGAATGAGGAATTTTACTTGAAAATGATTTTAAAACTTTTTTCCTTTTGACAGATTTTGACACTTCTCCATGTCTTGATATGATTTGATTATTGCTTCTAGTGTCTTTGCAAATTCAAGACTCTTCTTGAGCCTATTCAAGACATTGCAAGAAAGTTCATAACAAAAGAATTCTTTAGCGTAACTTTCCATTTCTATTAGAATTCATGTACGTGCAACATGGTAAGAGTTTGATAACTGTGTCCAAATTTCTCTTCGTTCCATTTATCTTGACAGTGTTTGTTAAAATAGTACAACCAGGTAGTGTCTTCATTGTGCTTTATATTTTTTCTCCCATTTCCGCTTCTTGTTACAAGGAATTCTAGTATGCTATCTGCCTATTATTCTATTTTCTTTTTCTTTTTTTATTGTTATGTTTTCTCTACTGCCTTGTTGAGCAAGGTCATGATCAGAAAAATGATCTCGTAGGCGACAGGTGCCCTTACTAATTATCTCAAAACAATTTCAGTAAGCAGGCAAGAACATTGATTTTTCTATATTGCGTTGTTGAAATACAAACCCTAGAATGATTTCCAGAATCTGCACATGCTCTTCAGTCTCGTTTTCAATATATGATTATATATTTGGTACTTCATACAGTTGCATAAAGTAGTATCGTGAATATACCTTTCCTTATCCATCAGATTTATGTCTTTGCAAAAGCTGATGATTTCAAGAATCTTCTTGAGCCTCTTGAAGACATTGCAAGAAAGTCCATAACAAAGGTATGTAGATTAACACCACTTTACAATATGATATTTTGGTGCAAATAGCTTTATACTTTTCTTTCTTCTCTTATGGCATTGCAAAGCCCTTCTTGGCCTTGTTTGGGTTTGAGGAATCAAAGAACACTTTGGTGAGCTTTTCTTTCTTTTACATGATAATGCTTGAACTACTAATGTATGTTTTACTTAGAGTTTGAATAACTCTAAAATTGATGCAATTTATTTCTATGTGCATAATAGGTGACAACATTTGATAACAAAGGCAGCTCGAAGTACCTTTAAGCAACAATTCAAATTTATGGATTTTACCTTTAAGGAAACATCTATTCAAAAAACTAATATGGTGGTCTGAATTGGCCTTTACAAGAATTTTGCTTAGAGCTTCAGGATGGTTCTATCTCAACATACTTTAAATCACAGCCAATACTAGATAATACGGGGGTCAAAATTTATGTTTTCTCTCATTTCTCTTACATAATTCTTGGTGGATATGATTTAGGCTCAGTTGCTTTGTCATTGTTGTCTTCTGTTTGAGACCGTAACTTCTTTCAGAATTCGCACATGCTTTTTAGTCTCTTTTTCAATAATTTGAATGCACTATCTCATAGCTTTTTTTCCTACAACTTTTCCATGCATTGAATGGTGTATTCTATAATCTCGTCATTTCGTTTGAAAGTTGAAGAAATGAGAAGAAAAAAAATGCAAGTGTCATCATTTGTATCACGTCGATGTAAGAAGTTCTTTTCTCTACACATCCTAAAGATATCTTCTATCTGAGTGGATGAAATATGAATTTAATGTTTATTATATTTTATCCGTCTCCTAAAGAACTTTTGTATTATGAAATTTGTAGAATAATGCAAGTGTACTAGCGTCGGGGGAAAGACATTTCACATTTCATGTTTCGGTGTTGAGCAGTCCAAAAATGTTCTTTTCGAGGTATCAAATTTTTGGTCCTTCCATGCTTTTTTACTATATGCCAACGATGTGCAAGCTAAATATTCCCAATGAAGCTGCATTTGAAAAATGAAAATACATGATAACTTGATTCACCGCACACATTGCATCCAAGCTGCTTGCTTGTATATATTTAGATACATGATAAGATTGATTTTAGTAATTTGCAGTATTTTAACTATATCACCTGCAATATATCAATTTAAATCAAGAGTCGAGAAGTTTGTTGTTATATACATTAACTCTAACAAGGTATTATTACATTGTTACAAAACAGGTATATACACAATGTATCATCTGCAAGCGTCAGAGCAGGGGTGATCTCCCAATCTACAAGCCTCGGGACATAGTTGCCAATTTCTTAGCAACACCGTTCATATCATGCGGAACATATCAAACCTTCATTTCCCAATTTCGTGAGAGCATCTTCTGAATAGATTCCACAATGCTAGAATCTGCTAATGCCCTAGAAGAACCATTTAGGATACGTGACACCTCATTGAGAGAACCGTAATGCGACGGTATCTCAATCTCCAAGCGTGCCACAATATATCAAGTATCGCCCAAAAACTCCGCAACAAGTTCCGAGCAGATGCCAAGGCTTCGAGAGAACCCAAATACCAATGCCCCATCCTCATTGAGTAAGGTTCCACCAGTTGCAGCCGCATTCCAACACATGTCTACAGCTCCATCTGCAATGGCTTTTATCCATCTAGTCGGAGGGTGCTGCCATACAACACCCCGCTGTGTCAAAACAGTGCTAGCCGATGATAGCTCCCTCGCACCAGTCACCTCATCCGCACCAACAAATTAATTGTCTCAATGTATTGCAGATCAACTAACACGCTACACCAGTTCTTCCATAACTTCCAGCAAATAATGGAAATGAGAATGGACCAAGTAAGATTAGCCAAAGCAAAATTACCTCGTTCATGAAGGTTGACCATAAACCACTCCTCAATGGGCAATGTATAGAACTCCATTAGTTGGTGCCGAACACGCCTGTAGTCGACAGATAGCGCCGGACACGGTCCACATTTGTTAGGAGACTATTTCGCAAAGCGAGCCAAAGAAAAAATCTCACCTTTGTGCAATTTCCAACTTCAAAATGAGACTCCAATCAACACTATTGCCTGCATGATCAAGGACCACCAATGCCTTATAAGCTGATTCCGTGGAAAATTGTCGCGACTCCTCCCATTGCTATCCCGGAATATCCGACCCCATAGCTGGCCGCAGAGGACAAACAGTAGCAATTCGTCTGAACACTTCACCAGGCAAATGGTTTGCTGGTCTAGCCCAATCCCACAGTCCATTGGGAGTCGTCATCGCTGCCACCAAGGTCGGATAGGTGTTGTACCCGACAAACATCTAGTTATCGAAGGTCCATCCCCACTGAGCCTCACATCAAACCAAAAATCTATTAGTTGGTGCCGAACACGCATGTAGTCGACAGATAGCGCTGGACACGGTCCACATTTGTTAGGAGACTATTCCGCAAAGCGAGCCAAAGAAAAAATCTCACCTTTGTGCAATTTCCAACTTCAAAATGAGACTCCAATCAACACTATTGCCTGCATGATCAAGGACCACCAATACCTTATAAGCTGATTCCGTGGAAAATTGTCGCGACTCCTCCCATTGCTATCCTGGAATATCCGACCCCATAGCTAGCCGCAGAGGACAGACAGTAGCAATTCGTCTGAACACTTCACCAGGCAAATGGTTTGCTGGTCTAGCCCAATCCCACAGTCCATTGGGAGTCGTCATCGCTGCCACCAAGGTCGGATAGGTGTTGTACCCGATAAACATCTAGTTATTGAAGGTCCATCCCCACCGAGCCTCACATCAAACCAAAAATCTATTTGTCGGAGAACTCGATCATCTTTGATGAAAACCTTGCAAAGCCTTTCTTGGCCTTGTTTGGGTTTGAGGAATCAAAGATCACTTTGGTGAGCATGCTTGAACTACTAATGTATGTTTTACATAGAGTTTGACTAACTCTAAAATTGATGCAAGTTATTTCTATTTTCCTGATAAGTGACAACATTTGATAACAAAGACAGATCGAAGTACCTTTAAGGATTTTACCATTAAGTAACAATTCAGATCTATGGATTTTACCTTTAAGGACATATCTATTCAGAAAACTAATACGCTGTTCTGAATTGAACTTTACAGGAATTTTGCTTAGGGCATCATGATAGTTCTATCTCAACAAATACCAGATAATACAAGGGTCAAAAGTTATGTTTTCTCTCATTTCTCATACAAAACTTATGTTTTCTCTCAACTGCGTTATCATTGCAGTATTTTGTTTGAAATTGTAACTTCTTTCAGAATCTACACATGCTTTTTAGTTTGTTTTTCTATAAACCTTAATTTTTTCAATCCATAATTTAAAAACTTTAAAATTTGGGAATTTCTAATTTGAAAATCCTAATTTGTTAAGGTACCAAATTGAGCTTTGATTCTTATTTTTTTTTTTGCATAATTAGGAATTTTGGGGACTACTTTGTGAAATGGGTCAGGTTTGAGTGCCCTAATGCAAACCCTAAATTTAATCAAGCTCCACTCTTGTAATTTTACCCAATTGAGCTTTGATTCTTATTTTTTGTCTAATTCAGATTCTTTTTTTCGATCTCACTCGATATTCAAGCTCTCGTCACCCTTGTTTTTTGATCAAAGCTCTGACCAATCTTCCCCCATCATTCGTTTCACACATCACCATCACCATCACCATCGTGGTCATTACCACCTCGCAAACGAATCCCGGTCACCCTTTCAGCATTTCTAATTATCTTTTGTGACAACCATTGAGAAAACCATTTGGTTCTCACATCGTTGGTCGTTCTGCCGTTCACTCTGTCGTTTTTTCCACCGCGTTTTGGCATTCTCAGCGTTAGTAAGCATCTTTCATTTTGGTTATTTGTGTATCGAATTGTGGGTTTGTGTATGAGACGCGTTGACTCGTGTGAGTGTTGGCAAAAGGGGCAGAAAACGTATTGGAAATGTAGTAAAAACAGTGCCAAAGACTGAGTCTTTTGCGTGCAAGTATACACGATCAACAAGTAATACAACAGTAAGTTGGGTATCGATCCCACAAGGATTGATCAAGAGTTTAATTGCTTTTAATGTTTACTTGTTGAGGAAAAATTGATTTGTTTTGAAAGTGGTTTTTTAAAACAGTTTTAAAAGAAAAGAAATAAAACAACGTTGGCAAAGGAGAGTGTCAAATAAATAATGAGCGTTGGCAATGGATGTTTGGTTTTCACGCTATTCATGTCAGCTTCTAATAATGTCATGCATTGTCATTGTTTGTCGAGCAGATTCAAATTGGCAAAGCCTCTCTCGATGGTCATTTCCTAAATTGATTGTGTAAAAACCCTATATCTCTATAGTGAATATTTTTTCAGAAACCAATTTGATTAAGATGCAATATATACTCCTAAGGGGTAGATTTCACCTCCAAAGTATGTTCATCTACTTGAACATCTTCTCTCGAAGCATCTCGCCTTAGTATCCAACAACTTGATCGTTGCCACTCAAGTCTGTTAAGATATTGAGGTGCAATAGGCCAACAATGTCAACTCTCGCTTAGCATAGTATTTATGAAACATTAAAGTATGCCAGATAGAAGAAACAATGTCGAAACATTTTCATTATGAAAAACTTAACATAAAAACAACGTTCAACGCAAACATCCTCCACCGGCTATTAAATTAGTTCATGGTGAGGGTATCAACCAAAAAAACCTTCAACATTTTGAGAACACATCATCATTAAAAAGAAAATAAAATCACTAGACAAAGAGAATGAGCGAAAATGGGTCTCTCGATGCAGCCCTTCAAGATCCAAGTCCTCGGTCAAGCTGGTCGAACCACCTCTCCTTGGTGAAGCCGGTTGTCGATGAATCACTCTCCACCGTAAGTCCCTCCCTTCATTGCTTGCTCGGCCGGTCTTTAAATAGGTGTGCAAGGAAGACTAGGATAAGCCGTTGCATTTGAAATTTGAATGCGCAAGGGATGAGGCTTGTGATCACCTTTATCCGAATTTGAAGTGATAGGTTGATAATGTGATAAGCTGACCAGGTGCTAGGGATGATGTCATCTGCCGTTGCCGTTTGGCAACGAAGCTTGGAATAGTTTTGCTAACCAAGCTTGGCATCATTTATCCACTATTTTTTCACAGATTGATCCAATTGCTATTTTCTCGCAGCTTGATTTGGTCATGTTTTTTTTTGGTTCAACAACTACTTGGCCTGTCATCAAATTCCTCTTCTCTGCCAACTGGTGCTTGACATCGTTTGATCCATCTATGCCAACAACATATCAGCATTCTCTCTGGTATTCATTCTTGCGCTGCTCTTTTTTGCCAATTGCTATGCCAATCTTGCAAAATTGCCAACAAAACAACCATTCACACTGGCATAGACAAAAATCTAAACTTCTTATGCAAATGCAAGAATTTAACATCTAAGTGCAACTAAATGTACTCAAAAGCAAGCAAAAGCATTGTAAGAATGACATAAAAATCAATATTTTTAAGGAGGTAACACACCCCAAACCCAGCTCATTGCTTGCCCTCAAGTAATGCAAAGAAAAACAAAAATTGTGAAAATAATACCTCAGCAAAGTTTTGGTCGGAATACCAACAAGTGCTGGCAAGAAGAAGTTGGTTCTATTTCTGCCCCTAGGTATCTCATTACAACAATGCCAGACGTGTAGTAATTCAAGTACCTTTTTACTACCCAAACTCAGATTTCATTTTGTTTTCTTATTGCCAAGGGTTTTTTATTGACATTAATTTAAGCTTGCTCTGTGACATTGTTTGGTGTGAGAAGTAAGAGGGAGCATACCACAAATATCCATGTTAATCCAAATATCACTAGGCTTTCTCTTTAGCTCATACTATAAGGTTTTGGACTTGAGAACTAAGAAGGAGCATACCACGAAGCCCCAAGTAACTTATTATCCTTAAGGTAGAAGAGAGTTTATTTTTTTCATTGCCATGATAGAACATTGCTGCCTTATTAGTTTCTTTTTACCCTGGCATCATTATTTTTTTTAAAAAAAATCTAAGTTTAGTTTCAAAAAGTCTAAGTTTACTAGGGAACTAGATGCATACGTGTTAAGTGAAAGTTCATTTCCCTACACAAGAGATCAATTGTCAAGCAAACCTGTCATAACTATTCTACTGGCATGGCAAACTAAAGATTTTAAAATTTCTTCATCGGGCAGACAACTAGATCAAATAAGCTTGCCTAACAAATTCTTAACAATCTTCAAAATTCATTCGAGACAAAAAAATCACTTTTTATATGGTTCGGTATGCAACTAAACTATATGAACTACATGGCATGACAACAAAAATTTAAACATGGAATGCATGGTATGACATCAATGCCAGGAAATGCACACCCCCAAAACCAAGATGTGCAATGCATGAAAACAACACATATATACAATAAAACAGAAAAAATAAAAATACATGATCATGAGAATGCAAATGGAATGCAAAGGAGTTTAGGAAGAGGAGGATTCCCCTTCAGATGATACTTCTCGTGTGATACGAGTCTTTCGCTTCACAAAGGTCCCAAGATCAGGGGCCATCCTTTTCCTTTCCTTCATGCTTGGCTTTGCAGCGACAATAGAGGCTCCAACATCTTGAAGAACTTCCTCCACAATCTTGACAGGGTCCGACGCGGCAGGAGCAGTGACATTGAATTGAACAGGTGCACTAGGTGTAGTGGCAGGCTTTGTAACAGACTTAGCTTTGACAAACCTGGTTTTGGGTACCTTCGACTCAACTGGGGACTCACATCTGGCAGATTCAACTTGAACTAGAGACAACAGGAATGTGGCATCAGATGGGGTATGAACTGATTGAGGAATGAATAGAATAGTCTCACCGATGGCAAAGATCTCGACAAGGAAATCTGGGAAGTTTGGCAAGACATATGGGGATAAGCCTTCTAGAGTTTCTTTAGTGGCAACATCCCTGACATTAGCATAACGCCAGAACTTAAGATTCTTCTGTTGTATGCAAAAGTGATGCGCAAATTGCGTGCAAGTATACACAGTGCCAAGTTATAGTATTTAAGGTATCGTCTCCACAGGGATTGTGACAACTTTTCAGAATTCACTTTTCTGCACAAGTAAAAAGTAAAAACACAAATAATGAGAGTTGGTTTGATTTTAACTAAAACTAAAGCAAAAAAATTTGAGAAATCAGAGTGAGAGAATGGGCTGGTATTGGAATGCTTCGTAGTGTGGAGATTGAATGCACTGTCTCGGCACAGTTTTGCAGATCAACTTAACAACTTTCAACAGTCGCCTACGACTATGCCTCGGCAGAGACCAAAGTGACTACTTGGGCAGTTAAGCGATGATTCAAGGTTCGGCAAGGCTCCCTTCAATGACCCCTTATTCTCCCAAAGCTTGAAGTACAATTGGTGAACACGTCTTGGATGATACCTCCTGGCGTGAATCTAAGGATGAACACCAACCGATTATGAAGCCTCTCTTAGCCGCTGAATTTCTAACTTAACCCTAAGCTGAAGTAGCTTTACCCTATGGTTGGATAAAACCGTGTTTACTCGTTT
Source organism: Hibiscus tridactylites (assembly GCA_958450335.1). Lineage (NCBI taxonomy): Eukaryota > Viridiplantae > Streptophyta > Magnoliopsida > Malvales > Malvaceae > Hibiscus > Hibiscus tridactylites. The sequence goes on from OY288290.1 coordinate 52,122,909, forward strand.
CGTGAGTTCAACTCTCCCGATATTAAACAAATAGATTGTTGCCCTCTTCTCTCTCGACAAATATTGCAACAATGAAGAACCAAGAGTAAACAAACCTTGAATTTTATTGCAAAAACTGAAAACCTAAACAAATACAAGCAAAACTCTCACAACTACTCCACAACCAGCCCTTAACCTTAGGGAAGGTTTAGAACATAATGGAGGATGGCGGCACAAGGGTTTTTCGACAAGAAGGTGTTTTCTCTCTAATCTCTATTGTTCTATCTCCTTCAAGTCGATTACATATATATAGGGGAGAAACCTAGGTCTAAGTCGGTTTAGGGCAGGAATACTAGTTAGAATATAATTACAACTCATTAAAAGAACAAATCTAACATTAAATCTTCCTAGATTTCCGTTTGACTTTTTCCACCTTGACTTTGACCATGGCTTTTCTTTGTCTGGTGGGCTCCAATGCTCGTACAAGTGGTCTCCAAAAATTGGGCTTGATGGGCTCTTTCAGTCGCATACCATTTTGCATTTTCCCCTCATTCCTCGAGTTTGCTGCCGCGGCGGCACACTGTTGACTGCCTTGGCAGAGTTGTGGATTGGTGTGCAGGGGTTGTCACAACACTTCATTCTGGGACTCTCCTCCTCGATCAGCTCTCCAGATGCTCCAACAGCTTCCTCCACCAGTTTCTAGCTTCTCCTCTTCTGCCCTCGCTGCTGCCTCGGCGACATCTGCCTAGGCGGGTACTTGCGCACAGTTAGAAAACGCACATGAACAATATCTTTTGTATAAAAACAATTAAGTTCATCAAGTAAGGCAGAATATCTAATCTATGCAATTTTGTGTATGTTTTCCTAATAAATGCAACTAAACTATACTTAAGAACAACAATGATTGAGCTAAACTAGGGCATAAATATAAGCCTTTTGCACACTTAACACACCCTCAAACTCAAACTATTGCTTGTCCTCAAGCAATGCAATCTAACAATAACATGCCAAAACTTAAAATCATATGTAAACTTAGTCGAGAGAGCACCTTGAGCAACCTTTACATACCGTGTAGATTTACGCCTAATTAGCAACCTTTCGAATGACAATGGTCTTACCCGGAACCGAACTATGTATCTCGTGAGTGTGTGCGGTCCTTGTGATAAGAATGATTCTTCGGCTTTCTAAGTAAACCTTGGTAAGCACCTTAATTCCCTTGGGTTTGCATCTAGTTTCTTTTGCAATTCAACCACTAGAGCCGGTGATAGACACTTCTAATGATTTCATTTTTTTCTCTAGAGCCAATTTCGGGCACCTCTAGGACATATATATATTAACTTCAATTTCTACCCAAGTTTATTAGGTGGAATACCTAAGTTTTCTAGAAGTCCTAAAATCAAACTAGTCACAAAGAGAGTTTCTTTAAGTTTAGATCATAGTAGGATTCTAAGTACATCCAAAGTCATGCTAAGGTTGCCGCCTAGGCTGGCCATCTATCGCGGCGGGTAAAAACTACTCAAGGATTTCCCTCAAACTAAAAATGCATTAGACTTTAAATAAAGACATGTTACATTAGAACCTAAATGCAAATTACTTTAAAAACAAAACAGAAAATAAAAACATGAAAAAATAGAAAAATAAAAGAAAAAATTAGAGGACTAATTCCCCCTAAACTCGAGAGGAACATTGTCCTCAATGCATGCATACATACACAAAATTAGCATATATTAGACAAAAATAAAATAGAAGAAGGCGAGAGAAGCTTAGATTGATGGTGTATCTAAGGAGGTTTCATCGTCGTAAGCTATGTTCACTCTTTTCCGAGCTGCCATTTTGAAGCGTTTGGCCGCCCTCGGTGGCTATTGGCGGGAAGGTGGACGAGTTGTGCCTTCTACGTTACTTCTCGTTCACCGCCTTCTTTGCTGTCTGGGCAGACTTCAGTGGTAGAATGTGCTCTCTTTATACCTAGGGAGAATGACGGTTCAAGCTTCCTTGTGACGGAGCAAACCGTGTCTTGCTATACCGAATCGTCTGATAAGAAGTCGTTGAGATAGGCTTAGTTGGATGGTCCTGGTGCATCTATTGCCGCCCGTGATGTCTGCCCTTATTCTCTGATTGGGGCGGCCGCTGTCTCACCACGATTGTCGGAGAAGGAGAGGACTTCGGTGGCCATGGCTGCTGGCGAGGCTTGGGGCTCTGTTTGGCAGCATCAATACTGCCAGGCGGCGGGAGCTGGGCGGCAGCATCAGTATCGCCGGGTGGCAAACTTCCATCGATGATGTTGCTCGACTGCCTTTGTCGAAATTCTCTGGAAGGCTGGTTGGTTGCTGGTTGTGTCCATTGATAGGTTGTGAGACGGTTGAATTTTATTTGCAAGAAGAAGAAAAAAGGCAAAAAAATTGGAAAGATTGCAAGATCAAAGAGAATTCAAGAAATCCCAATGAGGTGAAAGTGATTGTGGATGGATGGAATTGGAGAGTTTAAATAGCTTTTGGGAGAGGTTGTCATCTCAGCATTAAATTCTGCCCGTTGGCGTGTTTCTGCCCATTGGTGGGTTGGTGGGTGGGTAAATGTTAGGTTGTTGTTGGGTTTGGGTAGATGGGTTTACTCCTTGGACTCTTGATTCTTGAACTCCTTCCTAAAACAAAAATAAAATAAAATAATAAAATGCAGAAAGAAATAAAAACAGAAAATTTAAAAATTCTAAGTCTACGAAATCATAAAAATCGTGGAAGATAAAAATAAAAATTATGTTACTCTAGGAGTGCATTGACATGCATCTCCTAAAGTAACCACTCCCTTGTGTATTCGAGATTGAGGGGGTCGTTTCCGATACTTCTTGTAATCCACCCGCACCCTCCATCGAGTGACTATTTTGCCCATAAAAGGGTGGAGCACTGTGTTTGCAACTGCTTGCTTTTGCATTATCATGGTAGATGTTCCTTTCTTCCTTGTTCCCTTGTAGTCCATGTGTACCTTCCACCTTGCTGTTTTTCCTGGAGGCACGAATATGTGATTAGAAAAAATCGTATCAATATCCAACCATGTACTTACCTTATTCTCGTCGAAGTTCATTATGGTGGAAAGTAGCCTTTGCTGCCGAGGCAACTGCTGCGGCAACCAGTTGTTGTGGCAATCTTTTGTCATAATGCAGTGCAGGTTAAGGGAAAACCCAATTTTATGAAGAGATTTGTGAACACCATTTTCTTTAGGTCTCTCAACCATCTCCATCAGTAGAGATTTAGTTGGCATCAACTCTATCGGTGTTGGTTCCTCAAGAAATACCTGCAGTGGAAAATATGATTTTTCAAAGAATTCAAAAGGTTCAGCTATTATCGGCTCATATTCCATTAGCAAAGTATTTCTATCGTGATGCTCCTCTATGTGGTCGTTCAATTGCCCAAGCAACGGTAGATGAGAGCAATCTATAGATTCCTCAGCTGCCGAGGCATAGCTATGTTCAAGTTCCTCAGTCCTTGATAGGGCAATCTGTTGCATAGGCTCATCAACGTGTTCTTCGTATTGCTCCGTGTCTTTATGCCTTAATTGTTATTTGAACAAGTCAAAGTTATGTCTTGGTCTGAGTGGGGATAGCATTTCTCTTCTGCATGTCCATGGAGTTTTGAAAAATCCAAACATCTCAGAGATAGATAGAGAGGTAGAAATTTATCGAACGAACTGCACTCATTCGTATACGTCAGGAGTCCATTGATGAGAAGGGGCTGGGGAAAGCTTGAACCCAATTCCTACAGTGATGAATATAAGTGCAATTGAAATTCTTGGGGAGTTATCCATGGGACGTAGTTGTTGGTGATCAATAGTTGCCTAGGTAGAGGTTGTCGAGGCATCATGTTCATCCATGGTATTAATGAGGACCGAATTGCTCAAAAGTGCGCCCACCTTTGCGATTCTTGCGTCCATAGAAGTTGAAAATTCTTGAGTTAATGCCATGAAATCTTGAAGCGTGTCTTCCAAGGATTTTGATTGCTCTTGAGGAGGACTACATTGCTAGGGATTGTGTGCTGCTACGACAACAAAATTGCCATGGTAGGAAATTTTTTTAGCTTGTTGATCGTACCATGAAGAATTTTGCTATTGGTTCCATCTCGGTTCGTCCATGTATTCACTAAAAAGATGTGGGCAACTTTTGAACTCATGATTTCCTTCACAAAAATTGCAAGATTTTTCCCACATCAACTCTTGAATGGTTTTTCTTGACATGTTGATGCCATTGAACTTGTATTGCACCTAAAGTATTATATATATATATATATATATATAATGCAAGGAAATAAAGATAAGTGCAGAAAAATAAAAACGAAGTTGTACGCCAATCCCTAGCAACGACGCCAAAAACTTGTTACGTGCAAAAGTGATGCGCAAATTGCGTGCAAGTATACACGGTGCCAAGTTATAGTATTTAAGATATTGTCTCTACATGGATTGTGACAACATTTCGGAATTCACTTTTCTGCACAAGTAAAAAGTAAAAACACAAATAATGAGAGTTGGTTTGATTTTAGCTAAAACTAAAACAAATAAAATAAATTGAGAAATCAGAGTGAGAGAATGAGCTGGTATTGGAATGCTTCGTAGTGTGGAGATTTGATGCACTGTTTCGGCACAGTTTTGCAGATCAACTTAACAACTTTCAACAGTCGCCTACGACTATGCCTCGACAGAGACCAAAGTGTCTGCTTGGGCAGTTAAGCGATGATTTAAGGTTGGCAAGGCTCCCTTCAATGACCCTCTATTCTCCCAAAGCTTGAAGTACAATTGGTGAACACGTCTTGGATGATACCTCCTGGCGTGAATCTAAGGATGAACACCAACCAATTATGAAGCCTCTCTTAGCCGTTGAACTTCTAACTTATCCCTAAGCCGAAGTAGCTTTACCCTATGGTTGGATAAAACCGTGTTTACTCGTTTCGTGAGTTCAACTCTCCCGATATTGAAAAAATAGATTGCTGCCCTCTTCCCTCCCGATAAAGATGCCAACAATGAAGAACCAAGAGTAAACAAACCTTAAATTTTATTGCAAAAACTGAAAACCTAAACAAATACAAGCAAAACTCTCACAACTACTCCACAACCAACCCTTAGCCCTAGGGAAGGTTTAGAACATAATGGAGGATGACGGCGCAAGGGTTTTTCGACAAGGAGTTTTCTCTCTAATTTCTCTTGTTCTTTCTTCTTCAAGTTGATTACATAAATATAGGGGAGAAGTCTAGGTCTAAGTCGGTTTAGGGCAGGAATACTAGTTAGAATATAGTTATAACTCATTAAAAGCGCATATCTAACATTAAATCTTCCTAGATTCCCGTTTGATTTTTTCCACCTTGACTTTGACCATGGCTTTTCTTTGTCTGTTGGGATCCAATGCTCGAGCAATTGGTCTCCAAAAATCGGGCTTGATGGGCTCTTTCAGTCGCATACCACTTTGCATTTTCCCTCATTCCTCGAGTTTGCTGCCTCGGCGACACACTGTTGACTGCCTTGGCAGAGGTGTGGATTGGTTTGCAGGGGTTGGCACAACTCTTCATTCTAGGACTCTCCTCCTCGATTAGCTCTCCAGATGCTCCAACAGCTTCCTCCATCAATTTCCAACTTATCCTCTTCTGTCCTCTCTGCCGCCTCTGCGACATCTGCCTATGCGGGTACCCGCGCACAGTAAGAAAACACATATGAGCAGTATCTTTTGTATAAAAACAGTTAAGTTCATCAAATAAGGCAGAATATCTAATCTATGCAGTTTTGTGTATGTTTTCCTAATAAATGTGTAGAACTAATGTTTTGATATAATAATTGAAAAAATATTTTGGACTAATTTGAAAAGAATTTAAAACTTGTGTTAAGTCCAAACAACTTGAAATTATGTTTGAGATATTTTAAAAGGTTTTTGGCAAAGATTTTTCATGTTTTAAACAGCCAAACTTGTATTTTCACGTGACCAGTATCGATACGGTTGTACCCGTACCGATACCATTTTGCCTCAGTTTGGCCACTGTCAAAACCCGTATCGATACAAGGGTTTAGTGTATCAATACGGAGAGAGGTCGTTTCGATACGCCACGTCAGCGTACCGATCCCATTTCAACTACCCCAACGGCTATTTCCCAACGGCCATTTAAATATCAAGACGTATCGATACCGTTCCACGTGCATCGATACCACTATGCTGGCAAGAGCCCAACGGCTATTTCCTCAAGAAGGCCGTATCGATACCGTTCCACGTGTATCGATACTGGTAGCTGCAGAACAGCATTTATGAAGGGAAATAAAGTCCTCAACGGCTCCAATTCATCCCCAACGGCTAGTAACGGCTACAAACTCATTTGGGAGTATAAAAGGGACCTCCAAGCATCAAGAGAAGGCTAATGCTCATATTGTCAAACATCAAATGATCAAAGATTTTCTTAGAGCTTAAATTGTCATTTATTGTATAGACAAACACTAGTGAGCCAAAATTGTCAAATTTGCTCAAGTGTTTTAGGTTTTGGGTGAGTGCTTAATTGTGCAAACAAACACCTATTAGGGGGTTTTAAGTTTGCTTTCTTTGTCTCTTTGTAAAGAGGGTTTTGATCAAGGCTTTGGGTAGAAGCTTGATCGGTTGTAAGGGTTTCCTCCTAATCCTAGAAAAGGGGACGAATCAATTAGTGGATTGATTGTGAAATCCTTAGTGGGGAGCTAAGGTAGTGGATGTAGGTGCTTGTTAGAAGGCCGAACCACTATAAATCATTGTGTCTATTTTCATTTTAGCTTCCTAAACCCTTCCACCCAAAAATCCACCTCTCCACCACTTGGTGAGCTAATTTGGCTGATCGAATTGAGCCCCTAAAATCCCAACAATTGGTATCAGAGCTTGGCTCAATCGAAGAGGATTCACATCCTATTGAGAAGATCCGGCAAGCTCGATCACTATTTCATCAACCGGCTCAATGGCACAATCAATCGACAAACCGCCTTTCTTCGACGGAGACCACTATGCCCATTGGAAGACAAAGATGAAATTTTTCTTGAAGTCAAAAGATTACAAGCTATGGGACATAGTTGAAGATGGTTCGTTCGTGCCTCAAAGAAGTAAAGCGGAGTGGAGTGCCGACGATCGCAATAAGATGGAGCTAAATTGCAAAGCCTTGCACACTCTATTTTGTGCATTTGGTCCATCCATCTATGAGAAGATGTCTTCTTGTGAGAGTGCCAAGGAGGTATGAGACAAGCTTGAAGTCACATACGAGGGGACAAATGAAGTCAAGGAGACCAAGATTGGGCTCCTAACCTTGGAGTATGAGAACTTCAAAATGGATCCGGAAGAGAACATCGAGAAGACGTTTGATAGGTTCTCCACTATCACCAATGGCCTTAAAGGTTATGGAGAAGCCATCCCGAAAGAAAAGCTTGTTCGAAAGCTCATCTACTCACTTCCCGAGTCATGGGACTCAAAGAGGACCGCCATCATCGAAGCCAAAAATTTGAAGACTTTGAAGATTGATGAACTCATGGGGTCTCTCCTTACTCATCAAATCATGAAGAAGAACAAAGAGGATGAGAAGAAGAGGGAAGAAATTAGAGCTATGGGAGAGAAAAAATAAAAGGGCTTGGCATCAATGCTAGTGCCATGGCTCTCAAATCCTCCACTTGCCATCATGTTTACTCAAGTGAAGAGGAGGATGAAGATGAAGAGATTGTTCATCTCTTCAAGAAGTGTGCCCCGTTCATGAAGAAAGCCTTGAGAGAGCTTGAAGGAGAACCTAAAAGAAAGGAGAGGGCAAGCACTTCAAGCCATAAGAAGAAGGCATGTGTGGCTACTTGGAGTGATGAAGACTCCACCGACGATGAACAAGCCAACCTTTGCCTTATGGCCATCGAAGAAGATTCAAGGGTAACTTCTAATTCATCTACTTCATGTTCTTATTCCTTTGATGAATTACAAGATGCCTATGATGATTTGGTTTTAGATTTTAAAAGCCACATTTTGAAAAACAATAAATTGATTTCAAAGTTAAAAATTCAAAATGATTTGCTTTCTAAAACCAAACTTGAACTTGAAGCAAAACTTGAAGAGTTTGAATTAAAATGTCTTGATTTACAAAAATTGCTTCAAAATGTTCAAGTAGAAAAAGATTTGATTTCCAAAGAGCTTGAAAAGAAAAACAATATTGGAAAATCAAACTTTTATGTTAGACAATCTAGTGCCCCTAGATTTATTAAAGGAAAATGTTTTAGAAGTATTTGGGTCCCAAAAGGACTTAGTACTTCAATTAAAAAGGATGACATTGAAAAATGGATTCCTAAGGGGACTAAAATTTGTGCAACTAACGTTTATGGATCCAAAGCAATTTGGATACCAAAAATTACTTGATTGTCTATTGTAGGTGTGATGGAGATGTTCAACAAGTCAATCATTGAGGGGGAGCTCCATACACACAAGGAAGAACACTTGAAGAAGGAAGGCTTCACATTCTCCCTTGGGTTCAAGTGTTGGTAAAATTTCTAGTTGTTTTGATTTAATTTGTCTTATTTTTAGTTTATTCAACTAGATGATCATATTTGATGGACTAACTTTTTTGATGATGCTTTGAGTAAGGGGGAGCCATTCTTAAACCAAATTCTTATTTGTGTCAAAACTTTTTACCTCTATTGTTATTTTGAACTTAAATGTCTTAAATTCTTTTTGATATAACAAAAAGGGGGAGAAATGGTATGGTTTGAAAAATTGAATTTTCAAATGAATAAGGGGGAGCTTTATTTGATTTCATACATTTAATCTCTTATTCACATTTTTAAAGTTTAAGGGGGAGAATCCCAAACAATTTTTCAAGTTAGTTTTATTATATCAAAAAGGGGGAGACTGTAGAACTAATGTTTTGATATAATAATTGAAAAAAATGTTTTGGACTAATTTGAAAAGAATTTAAAACTTGTGTTAAGTCCAAACAACTTGAAATTATGTTTGAGATATTTTAAAAGGTTTTTGGCAAAGATTTTTCATGTTTTAAACAGCCAAACTTGTATTTTCACGTGACCAGTATCGATACGGTTGTACCCGTACCGATACCATTTTGCCTCAGTTTGGCCACTGTCAAAACCCGTATCGATACAAGGGTTTAGTGTATCGATACGGAGAGAGGTCGTTTCGATACGCCACGTCAGCGTACCGATCCCATTTCAACTACCCCAACGGCTATTTCCCAACGGCCATTTAAATATCAAGCCGTATCGATACCGTTCCACGTGTATCGATACCACTATGCTGGCAAGAGCCCAACGGCTATTTCCTCAAGAAGGCCGTATCGATACCGTTCCACGTGTATCGATACTGGTAGCTGCAGAACAGCATTTATGAAGGGAAATAAAGTCCTCAACGGCTCCAATTCATCCCCAACGGCTAGTAACGGCTACAAACTCATTTGGGAGTATAAAAGGGACCTCCAAGCATCAAGAGAAGGCTAATGCTCATATTGTCAAACATCAAATGATCAAAGATTGTTTTAGAGCTTAAATTGTCATTTATTGTATAGACAAACACTAGTGAGCCAAAATTGTCAAATTTGCTCAAGTGTTTTAGGTTTTGGGTGAGTGCTTAATTGTGCAAACAAACACCTATTAGAGGGTTTTAAGTTTGCTTTCTTTGTCTCTTTGTAAAGAGGGTTTTGATCAAGGCTTTGGGTAGAAGCTTGATCGGTTGTAAGGGTTTCCTCCTAATCCTAGAAAAGGGGACGAATCAATTAGTGGATTGATTGTGAAATCCTTAGTGGGGAGCTAAGGTAGTGGATGTAGGTGCTTGTTAGAAGGCCGAACCACTATAAATCATTGTGTCTATTTTCATTTTAGCTTCCTAAACCCTTCCACCCAAAAATCCACCTCTCCACCACTTGGTGAGCTAATTTGGCTGATCGAATCAAGCCCCTAAAATCCCAACAAAATGCAACTAAACTATACTTATGAACAACAATGATTGAGCTAAACTGAGGCATAAATATAGGACTTTTGCACACTTAACACACTTCTCAACTGTCTCTAATTTTTGGAGGATAATCTTCTGGCGCTGGTAGATTTGGGAGAGCAATTCCACTGTATTATTTGGCATTGGAGCTGACTCTACCATTGGCACCTTGGGCTTTGGCATTGATACTTTTGCCTCCCCTTTGCCTTTGTCCTTGGCCTCGGTAGCGGTGAGGTTTTTTCAAATAGCAGATGTGATTATAGTTCCCTTGATTGTTTAGCCCTTATCTGTATCAAGCTTGGGCACATCATGTTGCATGCAAATGTTATAAATTAAAAGAGGGAAAAACAAACTACCATTACCTCTCGCTGCACATTTATAGGTCTCTTCAATGATGAGCCGACCAACATTGATTTTCCAGCCGTAGATCATCGAGTGTAATAATGCCAGCCTCTCGTCTGATATGATTTTGTTGTGCGATATTGGCTTCAGATTTTCCTTTAAGAAGTGGTTCCAACCCCTCGGTTGAGGCTTCAACGCCAACCGTTTCACCGTTCGTTGTCCTTTTTACGATACAATCCATGTCATGCCAGGTTCTTACAAATCAGTCAATAATTTCTTTCTCTTGGCGGCACTCATCGATTCGACGAACTCAAAATGTTCATCTTCAACACCTTCCAACTCAAACATTGTTTTAATATACCCTTCATCAAAACACGTACGTACCTCGAATCATAAAGAAGGGTGAATCTTTAGTCACAAGATGAGCATAGAATTCTTGAACAAGGGTGGTGTAAATCTCCCATTTCTGCTGGTAGAACTTGTTCCAATTGTGTTGATCGACTAAAGCCATGAACTCGGGAGGAAATTCAGCGGTTGCCTAAGTTTCAAAGTTGAAGTGCTTATTGAAGCAAAAAGATCTTGAAGCAAAGTTTGCTTTAAACTTTTTCCGGATCTCCTCATTGAAAAACCTCTTGAAAGTAGATGATGAGGAAGCCATTGGAGCAAAAAGAAAACTTGAAACGAGTTGGACAAAGGAAGAAGAAGATATGTTTGAGTGTTTTAATAGGTGTAATAAAGGAAGAAAAAGATCGACTAAACCTCTTGGTTTCTGCTTGAAAAAGAAAAAGAAAAAATAAGAGAGATTTGGTTCTTGAAACCGCTTGGGTAGGTGAATAGTAAGGAGTTTGGGTGTTTTAATGGGTGTAATAAAGGTGGCCAAATTTAATGGGGATAATGATAGAAAATAAAAAAGTTTGATTTGATAAGGGATAAAGTGATAAGGTGGATGTAATAAAGGTGGCCGAATTTAAAGAGTGGAGTGATAAGGTAATTAAGTTGTCTAATGCTCCGAGTTTAGGGTCTGAGAGTTCAGACCAGGACCCGGGAAAGGTTTGTAAATTGATTTTTGGGGTTCGGATTGACTTTAAATGAAAATGGTTTCATAAAAGAGTTTTAAAATTAAATTGAGTTTTTAAGGATAAATACAAAGAAAATAAGGCAAGAAAGAATTTTTTTTAAAAAGAGAGTTTAAAAATAAAAGTGAAATAAAATAGTATATTTCAAAAAAAATATCCCTTTTTCCCTTTTCACGTTAATTTTTTTAAGTCTAGCCACCATCCATTTTCACCAATCTTCACCATTTTGAAGGATTTAAAGAGGTAAACAACTTGGTTTTCACTCTTCTCTTCTTTTCAATCTTGCTTGTAGCTTTTCCTTTAAAAAAACTTGGTGATTTCACAAATATCCTCATTTGGGGTAAAATGGGTTTTTGAAGGGTTTAAGCATTTTTAGTTAAAGCAGTGAGTTGGGTGAGTTATAAATCATGTTTTGAGTATAAAATAATGTTAAGATGATGGGTTTATCAAGAAATCCCGAAATAGAATAAATGAGTAAATTTTGAGATGGGGAAATATGGGTTTTTGGGTTGTTTTTGGTTGGAAATGGCTTCTAAAGGGTTTGTAGATGTGTGTTGATGATTTTGAAGCTTTCAGATATGTTTCGGATGTTAAATTGATGAAGTTATGGCCAATTTTTGGTTAGAGTGGAAATGAGAATGGTTTTGGTTAGTTTCGGGAAGAAATTGGGAATGGTTGTTGTTGAATTGTGATAGGGTTGATTACAGTGGGTTTGATTGTTGAAAAGTGTGTTAACTCCTTGTTTTGATTTGGGTAGAAGTAGTGGATAAATATTTGGATACTTCGGACGCGATACCCGGTGTTGTGGAGGCTTGAAATTGGTGTTTCGGCTATCATTGGGTTCTATCGATGAGTGGAAATGTCTTTGAGAGTTTAGGTTGCGCTTGAAAGGCCAACCTAAGCTCGAGAGTAAGTATTAAATTTTTACGTTTTACTTTTTTCGAAATTCTATGCTTCAATCTTGTTATGCATTGTTGATATGCGATGAGATGAATGTGTGTATTTGATTAATGAGTGTGGTATTGTTATGGTTGGATTACATAATGTTTGAGTATTGGAAAGTATGAGAGTCTTAACTTGTATAATTGGTCGACCATAGGGTTAGAGTGCACTAGTAAAATTCACGCGTGGCCCTAGTGATGTAAGATGCCATTAAGGAGGAGTATGGTGATATAAGATGCCATCAGAAGCTTTATTAATAGACCTCAATGATGTAAGATGCCATCGTGAGTCTTGTTGTTCTTATATATTCGGTGATGTAAGATGCCATCGAATCCAATCCGCGTATCCGAGTAATTTAACCATAGTTGCCAATATACTCCTCGTGCTAAAAGATTGAATGCTATCATGTTGGTGGTTGAGAGCTATGCTATGTTATTATTATGTTGATGCATTGCTTGATGTAAGATGCAAAGCATATGTAGATGTTGTTGATAATCATGTTGATGGATATTCATGTTTGTGGAACTTCGATTGTAGTCTTGTTTTAACTCAAAATGATTTTATTAAAACTGCATTGTTGTTGTTGTTGTGGTTTTGAGCACCGCTCACTAAGCTCTTATGCTTACGCGCTCCTTTCCAACAATGCGGATCGTTAGTGATTCGGGAAGCAAAGTGTTGCGTGTAAAAGTGTCTATCGCAATTGAGTGCAAGTGTACACGTCGCAAGTAATAAAGTGATACTAGAGTATCTGATATCGTCTCTACAGGGACTGGGCTAACCCTTTCCTTCGCTATCTGCACAAAGGTAAAAAGAATGGTTTAAGATGTTGTCACGAAAATAATAAAGAATACTGGAAAATAAGATTAAAGAAATCAAGAGAGAGAGAATGAGCTGGTATTGAATTGCTCAGTAGTGTAGGTATTGCTGAGTTTAGGAAAATCTGCTCTGTCGTCGTTCCCGTCGCGGCAGCACCTGTCGTGGAGGCAGTCTGTTGCTTGTCGCGGCAGCGATCACAACTCAGTACTTCAAGTTTGGCAAGAATCCCTGTTGTGCCTTGGCCTATCCTTAGGTCTAAGTCTGTCGATGAACACGTCTTTGATGATACCTCCCGGCGTGAATCGAAGGATGAACACCAATGTTGTTGAATTCTTCTTTAGCCACTTAACCTCGTCCTATCCCTAGGTCCGAGATAGTTCAACTATAAACTAGAGAACTCGCACTTATTCCTTTCGTATACTTAACTCTCCCGATATTAAGTAAATAGATAACCTCGCAATGCTCTCCCGATACTCTTGCAAGATGTTAATAACCAGAATAAGAGAACTTGAAGTTTATTTTATTGAACTGAAAATTCCTAAAACAAAAGCAACCCTTGCAACTACTTTACAAATCAACCCGTGGCCCTAAGGGGAATTTAGAACATGTTGAGAGAGGGAAAATGGCTAGGGTTTTGGGAAGAAGGCTAGAGATAGATTATATTCCCCTAGGTCGAATTACTTGCCTTTATATAGGCTTTGGGTCCAAGTTTTCTAATATGGCAAGAGTACAAGTTTAAATTAAAGTACAACTCTAATAAAGACTAAATCTTCAGAGAATATAGCTTTAACTCGTCCTTCCTTCTTGCTTGGAATTTCTTCTCCTTGAACTTTGGGCTTGGCATTCATTCTGATCTAGGGCTTAGAAAAATATACTGGTTTTCCACGACAGATGGGCTTAATTTTCTCTTTCTGTCGAGGTCCATTTTGCTTCTTCTCCTCAAAACTACTGTCGTCCTCTACTGTCACGGCGACAACCATGGCAGCATCGTCATCCTTGACTGCTCGTCGAGTTCCAGCTCTACTGCCCTAGATGCTGCCACGACTGCTGCCCTGGGTGCTGCCACGACTGCTGCCCTGGATGTTGCCACAACTGCTGCTCTGGATGCTGCCACAACAGATACTTGCAAAAATAACCAAATTTAGTAGTATCTGCGCAGTTTTATCTAAATGTGATGTTGATGCAAAACTTAACCTAAAATGCAGTTAAATATGCTTGAGTGCAGAAAAAATAAGGATAAATAATGGGTAAAATATAGAACTTTTATGCACTGATCACACCCCAAACTCGAATCTTTGCTTGTCCTCAAGCAAATGCAACCTAACTAACATGCATGTATACATACACACACACACACATATATATATATATTTTCTTGGCTTAAGTCAGTGAACAATCCTTACCCACAACACCATTCCTATCATGTTTAGCTCCTGTTCAAATATTTAAGGATCTACTTAGAGCAAAAGTATAGTTCTCGTGCATGTGTGTGCATTTATTGTGAACATACATGAATATAGACTTCCCTAGCAACTAGAATATTATACTTAGCTTGTTTAGAATTTTCCTTCGAGACTTAATTCTTTTTTTATTTCTAGAGCCAGTATCGGGCACCTCTAGTTGTTTTCTTTCTTTTTCTAAATTTTTCTCTTTTCTACTAGAGCCAGTATTTCAGGCAGCTCTAGTTAACTATCTAGAGCCGGTGATAGGCACCTCTAGAAGTTTTTCTCTGGTTATTTTCCTAGAGCCAGTGATAGGCACCTCTAGGTTTCCTGAGTTTCTAGTCTCTTTCTACTCTGAGTTCTAAGTTTTCTATTCTAATTATGCTAGAGAAAGTCTGTTATCAAGTAAGTCACAAAGTGTTTTAGTTTTTTCAGAACTATACTAAGGCTCTACTTAATTCCTAAAATATTTTTAAGGGGCTGTCACGACAGAGATGGCAGCGACAGATAATAAAAGTTCAATAAATTAAGCCAATTTTTTTTATATTTTTTGCATAAATATGACACAATTAAACTAAATGCAATATTATATTAATAATTAGGAGGACTACCTACCCCCAAACTCAAGGGTTGCATTGTCCTCAAAGTGAAACATCACAAAAAGATAATATATAAAGCAGGCGGCAGAGAAAAGGAAAAAGAAAACTTAAGTTGTGCGGCTGTCGTCGCTGCTGCTGGAGCTTTGGATGAGGAGCTATCAGCGGGCAGTCTCCTTGAACTTTGTCGGAGGAGCTGTGGGTGCTGCCCTGAGAGTATGAGTGCTGCCGCGGTAGGGGTGGAGGCAGAGCTTCCTCGGGTTGCTTGTATCGTCATTGCAAGGGTTTTCTCTGTTTACCTAATAACACAAACAAACTAAAAACTAAGATCAAATTTCTAATTCCTAAAACAATAAAGATAAAATAAGATAAAATTAAAATACAATAAAATAAGTTAAGTTAAATTAGGAGTGCCTTGAGGGGCATCTCCTAAAGTAACTACTCCCTATTCTATTGATGTTTGAGGGGTCGTTTCCGGTACTTCTTGAAGTCCATCCGTACCCTCCATCTGGTGATTATTCTCATGGTGGGGGCTCCTTTCTTTCTCTTCCCTTTGTAGTCCATGAAGTCCTCCTTATTTTCGTTGAATGTTGTTGTGGTGGAATGTAGCCCTTGCTGTCGTGCCTGCTGCTGCGGCAGCCAGTTATTTTGACAGTTCATTGTCAGGTTACTTTGCATGTCAATGAGACATTGGTAAGTGCCATCACTCTCTATATCAAATTATGTTGGCCACTCGTAGATCTCCATCAGTAGAGATATCGATGATTCTAAATCCACTAGCGTTGGTTCCTCAAATACCTTCATTGGAATCAGTGAGTTTTCAAAGAATTCAACATGTTCGTTTATTACCTGCTCATATTCCATTGGCGAGGCATTGTCATTGGGTAGCTCTTCTAGGTGGTTGTGCGAGTGCCATGACAGGGATGGATGTGTGCAATCTTGGAAGGGCATAACTGAGCTGGTGGGTTGAGAGTTTTCCTCGGATGTGGTTGCTGCCGTGACATTCTCTTGAATTTCACTCAGCGTTGTTGCGGTGTTGCTCCATTTCGGCTCCTCGATCATTGCCATGGCAAGTTGTTGCTCAGACTCATCATATGTTGGGTATTCCTTCACATGGGCATCCTCGTCACCTTGCCTCGGGATTTCAGGTTCATCTGTGGCATGAATGAGGGTCGGTCTGCTCAAGATTTCATCCATATTAGCGATACTTGCGTCCATAGAAGCTGACAATTCTTGAGTGAGTGCCATGAAGGCTTGCAGTGTGTCTTCTAAGGATTTTGACTGCTCTTGAGGATGATGACATTGTCAGGGCATGTCGGGTTCTACAAAAAAACTGTTATGGTATAAAAAAATTTGCGGGTTTTGATCGTACCATAAAATTTTTTGCTGCTGCGGCATCAGCATCTGTTGTCCCTGTCGCTGTTGTGGTGGCATATATTGTTCTTGTTGGTTCCATTGTTGGTTGTCCATATATTCACCGAAAAAACGGGGACAACTTTTTGATGCATGATTACCTTTACGGTAATTGCAAGAACTTTCCCACATAAGCTCTCGAATGGTTTTTCCTAGCATGTTGATGCTCCTTAGTCCTGTATTTCACCTGAGTTTTTGATAAAAAAGAAAAAAAAGAAAAGAAAAGTGCAGAAGCTAGGGTAAGAGTGTGTTGCCAGTCCCCGGCAACGGCGCCAAAAACTTGTTGCGTGTAAAAGTGTCTATCGCAATTGAGTGCAAGTGTACACGTCGCAAGTGATAAAGTGATACTAGAGTATCTGATATCGTCTCTACAGGGACTGGGCTAACCCTTTCCTTCGCTATCTGCACAAAGGTAAAAAGAATGGTTTAAGATGTTGTCACGAAAATAATAAAGAATACTGGAAAACAAGATTAAAGAAATCAAGAGAGAGAGAATGGGCTGGTATTGAATTGCTCAGTAGTGTAGGTATTGCTGAGTTTAGGAAAATCTGCTCTGTCGCCGTTCCCGTCGCAGAAGCACCTGTCGCGGTGGCAGTCTGTTGCTTGTCGTGGAAATGATCACACAACTCAGTACTTCAAGTTTGGCAAGAATCCCTGCTGTGCCTTGGCCTATCCCTAGGTCCAAGTCTGTCGATGAACACGTCTTTGATGATACCTCCCTGCGTGAATCGAAGGATGAACACCAATGTTGTTGAATTCTTCTTTAGCCACTTAACCTCGTCCTATCCCTAGGTCCGAGAAAGTTCAACTATAAACTAGAGAACTCGCACTTATTTCTTTCGTATACTTAACTCTCCCGATATTAAGTAAATAGATAACCTCGCAATGCTCTCTCGATACTCTTGCAAGATGTTAATAACCGGAATAAGAGAACTTGAAGTTTATTTTATTGAACTGAAAATTCCTAAAACAAAAGCAACTCTTGCAACTACTTTACAAATCAACCCGTGGCCTTAAGGGGAATTTAGAACATGTTGAGAGAGGGAAAACAACTAGGGTTTTGGGAAGAAGGCTAGAGATAGGTTATATTCCCCTAGGTCAAATTACATGCCTTTATATAAGCTTTGGGTCCAAGTTTTCTAATATGGCAAGAGTACAAGTTTAAATTAAAGTATAACTCTAATAAATACTAAATCTTCAGAGAATATAACTTTAACTCGTCCTTCCTTCTTTCTTGGAATTTCTTCTCCTTGAACTTTGGGCTTGGCATTCATTCTAATCTAGGGCTTGGAAAAATATACTGGTTTTCCACGACAGATGGGCTTAATTTTCTCTTTCTGTCGAGGTCCACTTTGCTTCTTCTCCTCAAAACTGCTGTCATCCTCTGCTATCACAGCGGCAACCATGGCAGCATCGTCCTCCTTGACTGCTCGTCCAGTTCCACGACTGCTGCCCTGGATGCTGCCACGACTGCTGCCCTGGATGCTGCCACAGCAGATACCTGCAAAAATAACCAAATTTAGCAGTATCTGTGCAGTTTTATCTAAATGTGATGTTGATGCAAACTTAACCTAAAATGCAGTTAAATATGCTTGAGTGCAGCAAAAATAAGGATAAATGATGGGTAAAATATAGAACTTTTATGCACTGATCACAAAGGAAGGCGAGGGAATGGCTCCGTTGATCGTAGCTTAAGCTCAAGTATGAATTTTAAGATGTAATAATATATTAGCAATGGGAACATTTGCATTTGTGGTCAGGGAGGTTGGTGTAACTCCCATGAGTTTGATCATGTTGCTACATGTTTTGAATGTTGAAACCATGCTATGTTGAGGCTTGCTTTGGCTTTTGGTAAAATGCCATGTGTTTTAGCTTGTTGGTGTTTTGAGTTAAATTGTTTCTTTTGAGGTTTAAGTTTGAGATCCATGCTTGTGTGTGTGCATGTTTGAAACCTGTTTTTAGGGTGTTTTGCCTCTAGATTGGTTGCTTAATATGTTGCTTTGTGGTTTGTGCTCTTTCGGGGTAAGTTTGGGAACGTTTGGGGATGCCAAAATGCCTTTTTAGGACCCATCTGTGCCCAGGTGTTTCGAAACACCTGATATGGTTTCGAAACAACCAGGCCTTTGGGGCACCTGTATTGGAACGGGGGTGGTACCGTTTCGGTACGTTTTGCCTCTGGAGACTCTCGTTTTGAAACCAAGATGAGCCATTTTAAAACGACCTAGTTTTACTTTTTGCTTAGAGCCCGTGTTTCGAAACGAGGAACCCCTGTTTCGAAACACATGTAGTTAAAACGGTTAAAAGGTATCTTTGAAGGTTTCCAAATGTTACATTTTAGTCCCTAATGCTTGTAGGCTTCCTAAATGAGTTTTTATGTCTCGTTTGAGCTGGCTTGCCTCGTGCGCTTGAAATTTGACTAATTAACTATTTGGTAAGGTTAAGATTACCTTTTTGCCCCTAGTTTGTGTGGTTTTGCAAAATGGTCCTTCATGACTGTTTGAGTCCAATTGGACATCCGATTGATGTCCGATTGAGATGTTGTTTCTTCTGCTGTGACCCTTAACACCATAGGACTGTTGAATTGCATTTAGACAAGAAAAATCTTAATATAAGATTGTTAATCAGAGGAAAATTCTCGGATTTTTCTTTGGTTATCCCCGTGTAAGTCTCCCGGTTCGGTCTTGTGACTAGACCGTGTCGAGGGGGTTACATTTGGTGGTATCAGAGTCTCGGCTACGAAGTTTCCCAAGAAGGTAAGTCAGGTAAGTTAATTTTGTGTGTGTTTGACTGTTTTGCACGGTGTTTGTGAGCATGACTTTGTGTTTCTGCTGATGTTTGAAGGTTGGTTAAGCATTCCCATTGCTAGGTATTATTATTATGGAAAAGTGGTTTTGATTTAAAAGAGCTTAAATACACGGATGTGCCTTTGCTAACCAGTGTTCTTTTCTCGTGTTCTGTGTTTGTTGTTTTAGATTGTTTTATTGTTATGGTGAGACTGAGAGGACGACCTTGAGCGGGTGACTAGACACTCGGGGATGTGCCTCATGCTCCTCCTTCTCTAGATGGTAATGGGGCGGATGTTGAAGGTAATGGGCCACAGGTTGGCCAGGGTCAGGCTGGTATGGACATGGCCCAATTACTTCAGACTTTAGCCGAAGCTTTTCAGATGACTGTTGCTAGTCTTCATGCTGCAGCACCACCTCAGGGTGCGGGGATACGTTTTCCCCTTGAGCGACTTTGTAGCTTAGGCGAAGTCGAGGTTTTGTGGTATGTCTCCCAAGGGTTCAGAGGCATGGCTTGAGAGCACTACTCGTATCTTGGGTCAGATGGAGTGCCCGGACACTCGTAAGTTGGGTTGTATTGTCTCGTTGCTTCAGGGTGATGCGTATGCTTGGTGGATCACAATTATCTCCAGTATGCCTGAGGCCGAGGTTACTTGGGAATTCTTCTGTAGTGCGTTCCACAAGAAGTACCTTGGTGCTTGCTATCAAGACGAGAAGAAGAGAGAATTCATGGCTTTAGTGCAAGGCAATATGACCGTATCTGAGTATGAGGTACAATTTGTGCCCTTGAGTCAGTATGCTTCAGAGTTGGTTCCCACTGAGAGAGAAAGGTGTGAACGATTTCGTTACGAGTTGGTTATGAAGGTGAAGACCTACATGCTTGCTTCTGATTACACCGAGTTCGATGTCTTGGTCTCTAGGGCCAAAGACATTGAGCAAAGTCTAGGTTCGGTTGCTTGTTTAGGTGGATCCAGTTTAGGGAAAAGGTTTACCGAGTGGGAAAGAGACCGTAACAAGAGGTACAAGGATAGAAGGCACCAATCGAACTTTAGGCGTGGAGGTGGTAACATGGGACGAGGCCATCAGGGTCGAGGTTTTGTTGCTCGCACACCCGAGTGTGCTAGATGTGGGAGGAACCATTCTGGAGAGTGTTGGAGTACCTTTCGTGGTTGTTGGAACTGTGGATCCCATGCGCATTTGAGGTGTGAGTGTCCTCATCCGGCTAGGGATGGTCAGACACCAACTAGAGCTGTTGAGCATCAGAGAGGTCGTTGGCGCAGCCGAGGTAACTACCACCCTAGGAATGATGGTCAGAGAAATTTGGCTCATGTTGTCGCAGTACAGCTCGAGGGAGGTCGACCGGCTAGAGTTTATGCACAACGTGAGGCTGGGAATGACACATATGTGATCACAATTAATTTTGTGTTACAGTTCTTATCTCTGTTTTCGTTGATTTGGCATAGATTTGGCGGTTGTGGTCTTTGCTTTGAAGATTTGGAGACACCACCTTTATGGTGAGAAATGCACAGTTTACACCAACCTCAAGAGTTTGAAATATTTGATGACTCAAAAAGAGTTGAATCTTAGACAACGTAGGTGGTTAGAGCTTCTTAAAGACTATAACCTCACAATAGAGTATCATCCGGGTAAAGCAAATGTAGTGGCTGATGCCTTGAGTAGAAAGGTGGCAGTTGAGTTGCGAGCTATGGCTGCGAGATTGAGTGTGTCACAAGATGGCAGTTTTATAGCCAAGCTACAGGTTAAACCTTCGTTAGTTCAGTTGATTCGAGAGAAATAGTTGCAAGACAAATCTTTGGCACCTCACGTGCAAGATATAGTCGAGGGTAAACCCACAAATTTATGCTTTGGTGAGAATGGGGTCTTATGTTTCAAGAATAGAGTAGTTGTTCTAGAAGATGCCAAGTTGAGACATACTATTTTGAATGAAGCTCATAACAGTCCTTTTGCTATGCATCCGGGTAGTACAAAGATGTACCGTGGGTTGAAAGATGAGTACTTCTGGATCAGGTTGAAGAAAGATATGGTTGAGTATGTGAGTAGATGTATGGTTTTCCAGCGTGTTAAGGTCGAGCATCAGTTTTCTTCAAGTTTGTTACAACTGTTGAAGATTTCGGAATGGAAGTGGGAACGAATTACTATGGATTTTGTGCCAAGTTTTCCATTGACTCATTCAAAGAAGAATTCAGTATGGGTAATAGTTGATAGATTCACTAAGTGTGCCCATTTCATACCTGTTCATACTACTTACACCTTAGACAGGTTGGCCGAGTTGTATATCAGTGAGATTGTGAGGCTGCATAGTGTGTCGAAGTCTATAGTGTCAGACATAGATTCGAGATTTACAGCTACATTTTGGGAGTGTTTGCATCGTGCCTTAGGGACTTGGTTGAACTTCAGTTCTTCGTATCACCCACAGTCAGATGGTCAGTCGAAGAGAGTTATTCAGGTGTTAGAGGACATGTTGAGGTGTTGCATCATTGACTTTCAAGGTTCATGGGAGAAACATCTACCGCTAGTAGAGTTTGCGTACAATAACAGTTATTAGGCTAGTATTCAGATGACACCGTATGAAGCTCTGTATGGTAGGAAATGTAGAACAACTGTTTGTTGGGTCGAAATCCGACAGAAACTTGTACCCATGCCAGACTTGCTTAAGAGCACTACCGAAAAGGTAAAACTAATTTGTGATCGCTTAAAGGCAGCTTCAGACAAACAAAAGTCGTATGCGGATTTGAAGTGGAAAGAGATTGAGTATGCTATCGGTGATAAAGTGTTCTTGAAGGTTTCCCCGTGGAAGAAGGTAGTGAGGTTTGGTAAAAAAGGGGAAATTAAGTCCGAGATTCATTGGTCCTTACGAGGTAGTTGAGAGGATTGGTCCTGTTGTATATAGGTTGAGATTGCCATCTGAGCTTGAGAAGATTCATAATGTGTTCCATGTTTCGATGCTCCGAAAGTATAGACCAGATCTGTCTCATGTTATGCCAGTGGAAGAGATCGAATTGAAAACCAGATTTGTCATACGATGAAGAACCAGTTGAGATTCTTGCTACGAATAGTAAGTTTTTGCGTGGGAGGACCATTGAGTTAGTCAAGGTTTTGTGGAGACATCGGGGTGTGGAATAAGCCACTTGGGAGAGAAAGGTGGACATGGAAGAGCAATTTCCGTACCTCTTTCCATCAGGTAAATTTCGAGGAAGAAATTCCTTAAATGGGGAAGAGTTGTAACGCCCAAGGTTTAGGGTATGAGAGTTCAGACCCGGACCCGAGAAAGGTTTGTAAATTGAGTTTTGGGGTTTGGGTTGACTTTAAATGAAAAAGGGTTTCATAAAAGAGTTTTAAATTTAAATTGAGTTTTTAAGGATAAATACAAAGAAAATAAGGCAAGAAAGGATTTTTTGTTAAAAGAGAGTTTTAAAATAAAAGGGAAATAAAATAGTATATTTCAAAAAAAATATATCCACTTTCTTCTTCCCTTCCCTTTTTCCTTTTTCATGTTAAAAATTTTCTAAGTCTAGCCACCATCCATTTTCACCAATCTTTACCATTTTGAAGGAATCAAAGAGGTAAACAACTTGGTTTTTACTCTTCTCTTCATTTCATTCTTGCTTGTAGCTTTTTCTTTCCAAAATCTTGGTGATTTCTCAAATCTCCTCATTTTTGGTAAAATGGGTTTTTGAAGGGTTTAAGCAAATTTAGTTGAAGTAGTGATTTGGGTGAGTTATAAATCATGTTTTGAGTATAAAATAATGTTAAAATGATGGGTTTATCAAGAAATCCTTAAATAGAATAAATGGGTAAATTTTGAGTTGGGGAAATATGGGTTTTTGGGTTGTTTATGGTTGGAAATGGCTCCTATGGGGTTTGTGGATGTGTGTTGATGATTTTGAAGCTTTCGAGTATGTTTTGGATGTTAAATTGATGAAGTTATGGCTGATTTTTGGTTAGAGTGGAAATGAGAATGGTTTTGGTTAGTTTCGGGTAGAAATCGGGAATGGTTGTTGTCGAATTGTGATAGGGTTGATTACAGTGGGTTTGATTGTTGAAAAGTGTGTTAACTCCTTGTTTTGATTTGGGTAGAAGTAGTGGATAAAGATTTGGATACTTCGGACGCGATACTCGGTGTTGTAGAGGCTTGAAATCGGTGTTTCGGCTATTGTTGGGTTCTATCGGTGAGTGGAAATGTCTTTGAGAGTTTAGGTTGTGCTTGAAAGGCCAACCTAAGCTCGAGAGTAAGTATTAAATGTTTACGTTTTACATTTTTCGAAATTCTATGCTTCAATCTTGTTATGCATTGTTGATATGAGATGAGATGAGATGAATGTGTGTATTTGATTAATGAGTGTGGTATTGTTATGGTTGGATTACATGATGTTTGAGTATTGGAAAGTATGAGAGTCTTAACGAGTATAATTAATTGGTCGACCATAGGGTTAGAGTGCACTAGTAAAATTCGCGCGTGACCCTAGTGATGTAAGATGCCATTAGGGAGGAGTACGGTGATATAAGATGCCATCAGAAGCTTTATTAATAGACATCGGTGATGTAAGATGCCATCGTGAGTCTTGTTGTTCTTATATATTCGGTGATGTAAGATGCCATCGAATCCAATCTGCGTATTCGAGTAATGTAACCATAGTTGCCAATATACTCCTTGTGCTAAAAGATTGAATATTATCATGTTGGTGGTTGAGAGCTATGCTATGTTATTATTATGTTGATGCATTGCTTGATGTAAGATGCCAAGCATATGTAGATGTTGTTGATAATCATGTTGATGGATATTCATGTTTGTGGAGCTTCGATTGTAGTCTTGTTTTAACTCAAAATGATTTTATTAAAACTGCGTTGTTGTTGTTGTGGTGGTGGTTTTGAGTACCACTCACTAAGCTCTTATGCTTACGCGCTCCTTTCCAACAATGTAGATCGTTAGTGATTCGGGAAGCAAAGGAAGGCGAGGGAAAGGCTCCGGTGATTGTAGCTTAAGCTCAAGTATGGATTTTAAGATGTAATAATATATTAGCAATGGGAATACTTGCACTTGTGGTCAAGGAGGTTGATGTAACTCCCATGAGTTTGATCATGTTGCTACATGTTTTGAATGTTGAAACCATGCTATGTTGAGGCTTGCTTTGGCTTTTGGTAAAATGCCATGTGTTTTAGCTTGTTGGTGTTTTGAGTTAGAGTGTTTCTTTTGAGTTTTAAGTTTGAGATCCATGCTTGTGTGTGTGCATGTTTGAAACCTGTTTTTAGGGTGTTTTGCCTCTAGATTGGTTGCTTAATATGTTGCTTTGTCGTTTGTGCTCTTTCAGGGTAAGTTTGGGGATGCCAAAATGCCTTTTTGGGACCCATATGTGCCCAGGTGTTTCGAAACACCTGGTATGGTTTTGGAAAGACTAGGCCTTTGGGGCACCTGTATCGAAACGGGAGTGGTACTATTTCGGTACGTTTAGCCTCTAGAGACTCTCATTTTGAAACCAAGAGGAGCCGTTTTGAAACGACCTAGTTTTACTTTTTGCTTAGAGCCCGTGTTTCGAAACAAGCAACCCCTGTTTCAAAACACAAGTAGTTAAAACGGTTAAAAGGTATCTTTGAAGGTTTCCAAATGTTACGTTTTAGTCCCTAATGCTTATAGGCTTCCTAAATGAGTTTTTATGTCTTGTTTGAGTTGGCTTGCCTCGTGCGCTTGAAATTTGACTAATTAACTATTTGGTAAGGTTAAGATTACCTTTTTGCCCCTGATTTGTGTGGTTTTGCAAAATGGTCCTTCATGACTATTTGAGTCCAATTGGACATCCGATTGAGATGTTGTTTCTTCCGCTTAGACCCTTAACACTATAGGACCATTGAATTGCCTTTAGACAAGAAAATCTTAATCTAGGGTTGTTAATCGAAGGAAATTTCTTGGATTTTATTCCGGTTATCCCCGTGTAACTCTCTCGATTCGGTCTTGTGACTAGATCGGGTCGAGGGTGTTACAAGTTGAATCTAAATTCAACCTAATTTTTGGGCAGCTAGGGTTAACACTCAAAGAAAAATAACCTCTCTCCTTAATGGGCTGAATTTAATCATGCTAGGATAAATCTCTTCTTCCATTATTCTAATATGTCGCATGTCAAGCCTTAGTGATGGCATTATGCTTGGCACGCAACATTCGCTCAGTGTGTCATCGTCTCATGCCAAGCCTCGCATTGGCATTATTCCTAGCATACCAAAACTGCACAAACTCAAAGAAAACCTTTCAACGTAGTAAAGGAAATTAAAAACTAAAAGAACAAAATAAACAAATATAGAAAAAGCTAAAAAGAAAATTTTCTAGTCCTAATATTTAGAAAGATTTAAAACCATGATGATGGTATTATGGTACCTCTACCAAGAGGATAACCTCCTTGGCATTGTACTGATCACCTTCCAAATAGTGCTTCAAATGTTGACCATTCACCCTAAAAATTTCTTATATTTTCAAATTCTTGATGTCCACAACTCCATGGATATAGGGCTTGACAACTTCAAAAGGGCACGTCCATCTTGATCTAAGTTTTCCTAGAGACAATTTAACGTAAGTTAATTAACAAAACACGTTGGCCTACCTTAAACTGTCACTACAGCAAAATAGGTTTTTAGCGGCGTTTTTTGCTCTATAGCGGGGTTTTAAAGCGCCGCCAAAAACCCTCTTGGCACTAGGAAAAGCACCGCAAGAAGTGCCGCTAGATCCAGCGCCGCAATAGTTAGCGGCGTTTGTGAAAAAAAACGTTGCAAAAAGTTAAGTTCTATAGTGGCATTGGAAATTCAAAACGCCGCGAATACTCCGTCTTTAGTGGCGTTTATATTTCAAAACGCCGCTAAAAACACCCTATCTATAGTGACGTTTTTATTTCAAAATGCCGCTAATACTATGTCTTTAGTGGCGTTTGTATTTCCAAATGCCGCTAATGTTGAGTTATAGTGGCGCTTTTCACCAAAACGTAGCTAAATGTAATTGGATATTGCTATATTTAGCGGCGTTTTTTCCACAAACGCCGCAAATTTGCCTTTTTTAATTATTTTTTACAAATTATTATTTCTTATTTCAAAATGACATAGGTAGACAATTTTAACAACATTGACAATTAAAATTGAATTTTTAAATCTAAAATATAAAAAGACTAAAATTTAAATCTACACAAAGTATAGAAACTTGGAATATATTTAAATTTATAAATTATTCATTTAGCTACAAACAATGAATAACAATGGCATTCTCAATCCCACCAATAACCAAAATAAGAGAAGATCACAAGGACAAATGAAAAAGAGAATAAATTATACACAAGAAAAAGTTCCCAATTGTAAGTACTCGTGCTTTTATCAAAAGTTGGAAGCCTGGAACATTTAAAAAGTTCCCATTCTAGCCTACACTGAACAAAGAAGGAAGACAATAACAAGCACCATACAAACAATAAGAATGGAGCAACAATAGGAAATTAACTTCTAAGGATTAATCAAAGATCATATACCAAATTCCCAACTGGCAACTACATACCAAAAAAGTGGTAATAATATGCCAACATGTTTTAATCTTATCTAAGGATTAATCAAAGATCATATACCAAATTCCCAACTGGTTTCAGGTCCAAAACACAACATCCGCCAGCCTTAATTGTTGCAAGCAGTTTAATTTATCATTCAAAGATATATGCACAATCGAAGGCACGTATCTAAAACACAAGGCAAGATATATAATCACTCCTGCAATAGGTGATGAAAATTCTTAACTGATGGAGAGAACCATAACACTACCAGATGGTGATAATTTCAAATGTTATTACTAGCGGTAGCAAGCTACCATCCAAACAAAAATTTACGAGATCTTACCATTATTCCATTACTTGTTAAAATAAAAATTTCAACGTATGTGCTTAACCTACCACATCTTGAGCAAAAAGTTAAGAATAAAACCCACCAACTAGTACACAAAATAGACACCTGAACAAATGACAAATAGAAACCAAGAGCATAGAGAAAAACATACCTTCCCTCATAAAACATACAATAGATGTAACTTTATCAAGAGCTTCCTTCCACGACTTGGATGATAGAAGGTTCCTTGAACAGATGTAACATGTTGAATACATCACAACATACAACCAATATCATCTAAGAAAGTAAACAAAGAAAGAAGCCTTTATGCCATGTCACATTCTTAGCCCAAGAGTCATGTAAAGATGATCCGCCAGACCTAATCGAAAGAAGAAACCAAATTGAGTATTGAAATAATACAAATAATTGATGAAAATAGAAAAATGGGAGAGAGAACAACAAAAAGAGTGAAGCTTTTTCGTAATAGGCAAAGAAAGCATATCATGGGCAAAATAAATAAGTAGCCTTTGTATATAGATCGTATAACGACAGAAAGCATCTAGATGAATATTTTCAGCTAAAGTGTACAAAGTTAAAGGACTAATCACTTTTCTTGACAATTGAAATTTTAAGTTAAAAACACATTGATAAACAATCAGAAATACCTGCTGAGGCTGGCAACACTCAGACCACGATTCAAGGCTTCCCTACAGATATGGGAGCCAACAAATCCATTTCCACCCAAAACAAGGAGCTGAAATGAAACAATACACAATAATAAATAAATAAAAAGAATCCAACATTGCAAAATTAAAATAGTCTTAAGTTCTAACTAGCACCTTTTAAGAAGGAGGAGGAGGTACATTTACAGTCTTTGCTTCCTCAAATTTAAAAGGCTCATCAACCTTGTTAGACTCAGTTGAATGATATAAACTAAGTTCTCATTCTTTTGATAGCATCACACCCTTTTCATTTAAAATTTTCATTTGATTCAACTATAAATCAAAGTTCAAAAGACAAATGAAAATTATATTTAAAAATAATGAAGCAAAATAATGAATCTAGATCCTCTACAACCTATAAAGAGTAAAATACAAAAAGGGTAAATAGCAAGATATTACGCAAGTTGATCTTCCTAATTATATATATTTTCTACTTTCATAATCAACAATTATTTTGATAGATCAAAATTTGAGACTCTATGTTAGGCAAAACCAAATAAAAATCCTAAAAGTGAGGATTAGTATTCCTAATCTACGATTTTATATGTGCATATAGGTTTAAAACTGGGAAATGAAAGGGCAAAAGATATTACATCAACATAGAGGAGGTGAGCAGCAACGGTGGCTCCCACGCCGCCGCCAATGATGAAGACTGGGCCAGTCGGAAAAATCCATGTCTGGTATATCATTTTTGCTCCCTTTTTTTACTACTCTGATAAGTTTCAGCATTTCCTCTTGCACGAAAGAGTGTGGAATGTCCGGTGAAGACACGACCAAAGGGAAAATTCGAAGGATCGCCGGTGACGAGAGAGTGGCAAGAGAGAAACAAAGGTTTAGGGATTTGATATTTGGTATTTGGAGATCGTGTCTGAGAAGAGTAACATGCAAATGAAAATAGTGGTTTTACGACGTTTTTGAGGGAAAACGCCACTAAATCACTAGCTATAGCGACGTTTTAATTGTAAACTCAGTGAAGCTCGGAATTTTGTGGCATTTTTATCACAAACTCTGTGATATGTACAAAGTTAGGGGCATTTGATCTAAAAACATTGCGAGAAATGACGATATACACCACATTTGGTGTAGTGTGTCTTGGCATTATTCTACTATCATGCCAGTGCTTGGCCTTCTCCTTGTAGATTCTAGCATTCTCATAGGCCTTATGTTCGAGCTCAACTGGTAGATGGCATGGTTTTCCAAAAACTAGTCTAAATGTTGACGTACCCAAAGAAGTTTTAAAGGCAGTCCTATAAGCCCACAAAGACTCATCTAGTCTCAAGGACCAACATTTCCTTGATGGATTTATAGTCTTCTTTAAAATACTTTTGATCTCATTGTTTCAAATTTTGGCTTGCCTGTTTGTTTGTGGATGGTATCTCGTGGCAATCCTCTACTGAATTCTATACCTACACAAAACTTTAGAAATTAGATTACATTTAAAATGGGTACCCTCATCATGAATAATCACTCTAAGGGCACCAAATCGAGTAAAAATATGCTTGTGTAAGAACTTGGCAACGGCTTTGGCATCATTTGTTGGCAGGGCAACAACCTCTAACCACTTTGATACATAGTCAACATCCACGAGAATGTATACATTACCAAATGATGGAGGAAATGGACCCATAAAGTCTATCCCCATACATCAAATAAGTTCACATGCATAATGTTTTGGAGCGGTAGTTGGTGTCTGGTAGAGATATTTCCCGTATGTTGGCATCGATCACATGCCTTGGCATATTCGTGGGCATCCTTGTATAGCATGGGCCAAAAGAATCTTGACTGCAACACCTTGGCATCAGTCTTCATCCTAGCAAAGTGACCTTCATATGGTGTGGCATGGCATAAATATAATATGTTATGTTGCTCATCCTCTAGCATACACCGGCGGATCACTTGATCAGCACACTGTTTGAACAATATAGGCTCATCCCAATAATATTGCCTCACTTCTCGTAGGAATCTTTTCTTGGCATTGTATGCCAAGTCTGGTGGTAGAATATTGCTCACCGGGTAGTTGACAATGTCAGCGTACATTGGCATGGCATTAACTGCAAGCAAATACTCATCAGGAAATTCATCTCTTATGGCAGTGGTCTTGCCATCTTCAAGGTGATGTTCTAGTCGTGAAAGGTGGTCAACTACTAAGTTTTCACTAACCTTCTCGTCTCAGATTTCAAGATCAAATTCTTGTAGGAGAAGCGTCCATCGGATTTGTTTGGGCTTGGCATCCTTCTTTGCCAAGAGATACTTCAATGTCGAATGATCTACATACACCACAACTTTGTTACCAACTAAATAAGATCTGAATTTGTCAAAAGCAAATACAACTGCAAGAAATTCTTTCTCGCTTGTGGATTAATTTTGTTGTGCTTCACTAAGTATTCGGCTGGCATAGTATATGGCATGGAAAACTTTGCCATGGTGTTGTTCTAATACTTCTCCGACGATATAGTTGTTGGCATCACACATGAGCTCGAAGGGCTCATTCCAATCCGGTGCCACAACTATAAGGGAGTTGACTAGCTTCTCTTTAAGTTCTTGAAACGCTCTCAAACAAGAATCATCAAATGCAAAAGAAGTATTATGTTCTAATAACAAGCATAAAGGTTTAGAGATTTTAGAAAAATCTTTAATAAAACGCTGGTAAAAACCTGCATGTGCTAAAAAACTTCTTATACCTTTCACACTCGTAGGTGGTGGCCAATGTTTAATTACCTCCACTTTTTCTTGATCGACCTCCAATCCTCTTTTGGTTACCTTGTACCCGGGAACAATGCCCTCCTTCACCATGAAGTGGCATTTTTCCCAATTCAACACTAGGTTTGTCTCAATGCATCTCCTTAATACTTGCTCCAAACTCTGAAGGCATTCCTCAAATGTTTTGCCAAACACTGAGAAATCACTCATGAATACTTCCATGTTGTGCTCTATCATGTCGGAAAAAATGGACATCATGCAACGTTGAAACATTGCCTGGAAATTACCCAACCCAAATGGCATCCTTCTAAAGGCGAATGTCCCTTATGGACACGTGAATGTGGTCTTCTCTTGATCATCTGGGGTGATGGCAATCTGGTTGTAACCTGAATAACCATCCAAAAACAATAGAAAGCTTTACCTGCCAACCTGTCTAACATTTGGTCGATAAAATGCAATGGGAAGTGGTCCTTCCTTGTGGCATTGTTCAACCTTCGGTAGTCCATGCACACTCTCCATCATGCAATCATTTTGGTGGGAATCAATTAAAATTTACTGTTCTGTACCACAGTCATGCCACCCTTCTTTGGCACGCACTGCACTGGGCTGACCCACGAGCTATCAGATATAGGATAAATGATCTCGGCATCAAGCCATTTATGATATGTTTCTTCACTACCTCTTTCATGCTCGGATTCAGCCTTCTCTGGCCTTCAATGGTCTTGTCATGGTACTCTTTGAAGATAATCTTGTGCATGCAAATGGTTGGGCTAATACCTCGGATATCGGTCAAGGTCCAACCCAAAGCTTGCTTATATTCGCTTAGAATCTTCAGTAATCCTTCCTCCTGATCATTAGTGAGATCAACAACAATGGTTACTGGCAGAGTTGAGTGTTTACCTAGATAAGCATACTTTAGATGGCTTGGCAATGGTTTCAACTCCAATTCTGGCGGCTCCTCAATTGATGGTTTAGGTGCCTTGACCCCTATGTCGGCCAACTCTAGTGGCTCAAAATAGCTCAATTCTTCAGCCTCCAAGACTAGTTCTTCATATTCTTCACTTATCTCATCATTGCCAACCAGTTCGCTGGCATCTGAATGTATGTCTTGGCATAACTGTGTTGTGTCCAAAGTAAAAATGGACTCTATCATTTCCTCAACTTGGCATTCCTCGGGTTCATCTGTGCATTTAAGAGCTCGAAACACATTAAATGTAACATGTTGATCATTCATGCGCATTATCAATTCACCTTTATGAACATTAATTAAAGTCCTACCCGTGGGGAGGAATGATCTACCCAAAATGATTGGGACATTAACATCAGCCTCATTATCCAAAATGATGAAATAAACTGGAAAAATAAATTTATCTACCTTTACCAACACATCCTCAATCTTACCCTTGGGATGTGTAAAGATTGATCTGCCAACTAAAGTGTTACCGTGGTAGGTCTTGCTTCAATGCCAAGCTTCCTGAAAACGGACAGCGGCATCAAGTTGATGCTGGCTCCTAAGTGACATAGTGTCTTACCCATAAATTTGTTGCCAATGGTACATTGGATAGTGAAACTTCTCGGATCTTTCAACTTAGGTGGCAATCAATTTAGGATTATGGCACTGCATCCCGGATCTTGCTTATGCTTTTTGAAGCCTTGCAGGAAATGGTGGTGGTGGATAAGCAAATGCCGGCTCCACTGACTTTGCCAAGGTGGTGCTGGCATCAGCATGTCTGGCATTAGTTCTAGCATCATCTGATTTTGATTCCTCTTTCTCTACTGCTTTGGGATCTGCTGGTACGAGCTTTTCAACTTGATAATTAGTTGGGTACTTGGCAACCTTCTCCATCTCGCATTGCTTGCCACTCCAAAGAGTTAAAACTTTACATTGCTCATTATCCTTGTGCCGAGCATCCTCCGTATCACTTGGCAATGTTCCTTGGGGTCGATTGTTGAGTGCATTAGCAATCAACCCAATATGAACTTCCAAATTCCTTATTGATGCTGCCAAACTCTAAACTCTGGCATCATTCCTCTCCACGTACTCCGTGAGTGTGCCTCCCTGGTTAAGTCTCTACCCTTGCTGAAAGTTATTTTGGGCTTTCTATGGCATGTCATTGTTATTCTGCCTCCGGTCATTCTATCGTTGGATATTGTATTGGTTTCCTCCTTGATTTCCCCAAGCCAAGTTAGGGTGCTATCTCCATCCTGCATTATAAGTATTTGAGTTAGGATTAAAATCGTGATTTACATTGCCAACATAATTTACCGACTTAGGGTTGGCAGGGCAGTCATCCACATGGTCGCTCTCTCCACATATGGTGCAGAATGGTTCTAATGCTTTAACTTCTTGGGGCTCTCTATTCTTTTGCAAAGTTCTCACCATACTAGTGAGATTGAAAATCTCAGCATGAATGGACGTTAGTTCATCAACCTTCAATTTCCCACTGGGTTTGGTTTCGGTCCCTAGTATGGCAACAAGATATTCAAAATCGTTGATTGAAATCCTTTCAAGGATGTCAATAGCCTCTGTGTAGTTTTTGTCAAGCAATGAACCGACTGTCGAAGCATCAACGACAGTCCTGGTTTATGCATTCAATCCGTTGTAGAAGGTTTGTATTTGAGTCCAATTCGGGAATCCATGCGTAGGAAATCTTCTCAACAGATCCTTAAATCTTTCCCAAGCATCATATAAGGTCTCACCCTCAACCTGCCTGAATGTAATGATCTCATCTCGAAGCTTGGCAGTGAGTGTTGGTAGTTGAAAACGTGTTAGAAACTTCTGGTATAGGTAACCCCATGAGGTGACTGAACCAGGTGGCAAAGAATTGAGCCAAGTCTTGGCTCTATCTCTCAAGGAAAAAGTGAATAATTTCATCTTCATAATATCATCTGATACTCCAAGCTGCTAAAATAGCTGGAAAATCTCCATGAATTGCTTCAAGTGCTGCCTTGGGTCTCCAATAAGTGCTCTATCAAGTTGACCTACATTCAAAATAGTTTGAATCATTAACGGCTTAAGTTTAAAATTTGATGCATTAATCTTGGCGCCAATCACTACTGGAATCAGGTTATTAATATTTGGTGCCGAGTGTTCTCGTATTAGTTTTTATAAGGCATCGCCCACTACGGGTGCAGTAGGATTTCCTCCGTGTATAGGTGGATTCCCTTGATTTTGTGGGACACCTTCTACTCCTCCGTTACAGTTTAAAGCCGTCTCTTTGATTTTCTTCTTCAATCTGTGGTAAGTTCGTTCAATTTCAGAGTCAAATGGCTGATAATTCGTAGGGCTGCTCCTAGTCATACACCAAACAAAACAGATAAGTAAATTAAAACAAAAAAAGTAAAAATAAAAACAATAAAACTCCATTGCAATCCCTGGTAACGGCGCCAAAAACTTCTTAACTCGCGTGAGTGTTGGCAAAAAGGGAAATCGTATTGGAAATGTAGTAAAAACAGTGCCAAAGGCTGAGTCCTTTGCGTGCAAGTATACACGGTCGACAAGTAATACAACAATAAGTTGAGTATCGACCCCCAAAAGGATTGGTCAAGAGTTTAATTGCTTTAAATGTTTACTTGTTGAGAAAAAAGTCAATTTGTTTTAAAGTTGATTTGAAAACAATTTTAAAAGAAAAGAAATAAAACAATGTTGGCAAAGAGAGTGTAAAATGAATGATGAGCGTTGGCAAGGGATGTCTGGTTTTCACACTATTCAAGCCATGTCAACTTCTAATAATGTCATGCCTTGGCATAGCTTACCGAGTAGATTCAAATTGGCAAAGCCTCTCTCGATGGTCATTGCCCTAAATTGATTGTGTAAAAACCCCTATATATATCTATAGTGAATGTTTTTTCAGAAACCAATTTGATTAAGATCCAATCTTGTAAAGTATCCAGAAGTTCTATATTTTATGCACATTCCTGCTTTTATTATTGCTGTTCTTAAGCTTAGTTAGGCATAATTAGCTGCATGTCATGCATTATAAAAATATTTCTTCTTTTACCATGCTTTTATTTAATATCTTATATTTGGTAGAGAAAAGGTATTGTTTTAGTTAGTTTTCTATTTTAGGAGCTGGTTGCGGATCAAAGGAAGAGAGGACAAGAAAACAGGGAGCAGAAGGAGCTGTAGTGAAGCAGTTCCAGTTGCCGCCGAAGACGTTGCTGGTGCAGAATGCTACCGCCAAGGGCACTGCCGCCACAGAATACCCTCCAGACGACAATACGCCGACATAGTCAATATGGGTCTTGTTTGATAGAGGACATTTTTCTAAGTCCATAGAGCCCAATCTTGAATTTTTCTGAGGCCTGGAGCGTTGTATAGAGCTGATTGAAGATCGATAAGCAAGGTGGCTTATACTTACTTGCTGAAAAAATAAACATCCAAAGGAGTCCATATTTAAGTTAGAATTGAATGAAGCATTAAATGTAAAAGCTATTTTATCATCAATGAAGACTTCTACTCTAAGGAGTACTTAACCTTAGGCCAAGCCCTATATATACCCATGTATGTGAGGTATAGAGGCATAGAGATAGAGAGAGGGAGGGGGGGAGTCGGCTATGTTCTAAACTCCTTAGGGTTTAGGTTTTTGCTTGTAAAGTAGTTTTGAGAAACAATTGTATTAGGTTAAGTTGTTTTCTTTAATAAATTATTCCAAGTTTGCTTAATCTGTGCACTTCATTCTTTCGATTAGTCTACACCAGTCAGTTGAGAGAATCCCTTTTTCAGGCATGAAAGTGCAAGGCTCACGAAAGGGTTAAGTACGGTCATAACGTGCTGAGGCGTGACTAACTTGGTTCTACACCAGTCCACAAGTTTCAACGGCTAAGACAGATTACAAACCGAGTTGACTAGCCCGTGTTAGGTTTATGATGAGATTGCTAGGTATTGCCTACGTCACGTTAGCTCTCGAGCATCCTTACCTAGAAATAGGAGGGATCACTGTCGACTATCCCGCCGAACTTGGAGTATCTGCCATACTTGCCGCCAGGACTTATTTCCGTTCCACCTACCGAGACAACGAAAGTTGTAGTGGTAGTGACCCGCTGCGGCCGCGTGACAGGGTCGTAGCCTGCCTCCCGCCATACCCGCCGAGGCAGCATATCATGGCAACACAATCTAACCTTAACCTATGCAATGTAGTCTACACACTACTGAGCAGCAATTACCTGGCCCATTCTATCACTTTGATCTCCCATACTTTACTTAATTGTGTTTTTAGTTTTATTCCTTTAACCAAACCTAAAAGTAATTGTGTATTTAAATTTCTTGTGCAGATACACACTCGAAGAAACTATTCCAATCCTCGCGGGATTCGACATCTTATATACTATAACTTGGCATGAGTGTGCACTTGCGCTCTCACAAAAAAGGGAACACCTACACGACCTACAAGTTTTTGGCGCCATTGTCGGGGATTGGCAATAGTGACTCCGTTTTGTTTTCTACCCCTTTATTTAATTGCATTTAAATTTCAGGTTTTTAACTTTATTTTTCTTTTGTATATATAAAAAAATAAAAAAAAATTTCAGGTACGCTACAAATCCAAGGGCATCACAATGTCGAGGAAAACTATACGGGAGCTGATGTTTGAACATGAACAATAGATGTTGCAGCTGGATTTTCCGTCGTGGCAGCACACAAGACAGCAAACACCACTACCACAACAACAAAATTTTTCATGGTATGATCAAAATTGTCAAAATTTTTACCATAACAATTTTGCTGCAGAAACAAACATTCTAGGGCAAGGTGGTCAGCTTCAAGAGCAATCAAGAGAAACCACTCAAGAGCTGATGTTGGAAAATTCTTACAATCTATGTGAGGGAAATCATGTGTTCAAAAATTTCCCTTTACTTATCGGAGAAGGCATATGGGACCAACAGCATGAGAAGCCACAACAACAACTAGGACAACAGATGCACCTACCGCTGCAACAAAATTTTTCATGGTATGATCAACAACCTCAAAATTTTTTTACCATGACAATTGTATTGCCGCAACGACAGATATACCCTGGCAGTGTAGTCCTCCGCAAGAACAATCACAAACCTTGGAGGACATGCTTCAAGTTTTCATGGCTAGTACTGCATCCTTTATTGAATCCACTCAAAGGCTTTCACAGAAAATGGATACAAGGATGGCCCAGTGGGATTCAACCTTATAAGATACAACAAATCGATTTAACACATCAAGATATGACATGAACGAAGAAAATGTCCCAGCAACTTCTGCCTTGGCAACCATTGATCACCAACAAGTCAGTCCTAGGGATACTGATGTCCCAAGGCAAGAGGACGAAGAAATATGCGAAGAAAGTTCTCCGATGTGTGAGGAACAACTAGAGGATGAAGAACACTACCCAACACATGATAAGCCTATGCGAGAAATTGCCCTAGCAAGGAGTGAGGAAACTGCACATAGCAGTTTTGCGACAACACCTAGTTTTGTGACAACCTTGCACGCCTCAGCAGTAGTCTCGGTACCTATGCCCGCTACGATAGAGGCCTTAGCAGCGATGCCTGCCTCGACAGAAATCTCAGCAACTATGGAATATGTATAACAAGAGGAGTCGATGCTGGCAGATCTAAAACCATCACAATCTCTACTGATGGAGATGTTCGAGGGACTTGAAGAACACAATGTTATGGCTGATGAAGCCCTTCGATGTGCCGAGTTTTTCCTTGACCTGAACCATATTATGACATACTATTGCCCCGACATTTGGCCGCCTGAACAGCCGCCTTGGCAGCAAAAGCCATCCTCCACCATAACAAATCAGGACAAAGATAAGGTAAGTGCATGGTTTGATACTGGTATAATTTTTACTAATCACATGTTCATGCCTTCAGAAAAAGAAACAAGGTGGAGGATTCGCATGGATTACAAGGGAACGAGGAAAAAAGACTCCCCCATGAGAATAATCACTCGATGGAGGGTGCGGGTGGACTATAAGAAGTATCGAAAAGGAACACGTTGTAACATAATTTTAGTTTTTCCACATCTTTACCGTTTTCTTTAGGAATAGATCTTAATAAGCTTATGACCATATTTTATCTTTAGTTATATTATTTTTATTTAGTCCGTCTCACAACTACTTATCTAGATTTAGACCCTACTATAAAAGGAAAGCCGCCAAGAAATATGAGGAGTAAACAAGGACAGCCGCCCAAGCGGCAAATACGACAGCAGAGGAGACAACCCATGCCACCAATTCCCTTGACGAGGAGATGTCTAATTCCTCCGGTAGTGCAGAGCCGACCGAGGCAACAAAGAAAAGAAAAGAGGCACGTGATAGCGTCCGAACCGGAGGATGAAAGGCCAGAGACCAAGCTGGAGTAGAAACCAAAGAAACCCAATCCAATCAGATTCCAGCCAATTCGCGGCCAGAAGCAGAGCCTCGCCGCCAAATCACCCGCCACCTGCCGCCTAGTCCTCTCATCTTCCTCCAAGTCCACCGAGTTAAAAGACAACTCGGGCAGCTTTTAGCACCATTATTTTCTTTATTTTTTCTGCTTTGTTTTATGTTTTTCTGTTTATATTTTATTTTGTCTAAGGTATTGAGGGCAATGCCCGCCTTGAGTTTGGGGGAGGGTTAGTCCTCATGTTATTTTGTTAAGCATGTAGTTGCATTGTAAATCCTGCCTAGTACTTGATGAAAATTGAAAATCTGGGTTAAATAACTTGTGCCTATGATAGTTAGCCGATTCTATTTTCGCACCACACTTAAATTTAAACTTAATCTTGGGAAGAAGCATGAAAAACACCTTAGAATTTTTTTTAGTTGCCAAACTTTTAATACACTTCTGTTAAGTGTTGAATATTGTTTGAGTTATAAATGTACATTGCCTGCTTAAACTTAATGAAAATTCTTATATTGGATACAGGTATGCCGCCGCGGCAGCACAGAGCAGCAAAGTAAAATAAAAAGCAATGCCGCCACGGCCGCAAAACAAAGAAAAGGTTGAATGCCCTAGAGGTGCCCGAAACAGGCTCTAGGAAGGATCATGAACAAGGACACTCCACTGCTATCAAAGTCCATGTATCTGAAATTATTTGAAGTGACGGACAAATTAGCATAAGTGAATGAAAGCCTTCACGGGATGAGTCTACTCAAAGGGTTCGAAGTTTCGTAGTATGCTCATATCTTAGCTTCAGACCTAGAGAGTAGTTGTGATGAGCTGAAGCCCTTAAAAGCCATGACCAGAAAAAGGAAGAAAAGAAGTGCTTAAATGTGCTGCCAAAGCAGCAACTTTATATCCTTTTTCTTTAACTTTTACAACATTCTTTGTTTAATTAGTATACTTAGCATATTCAACATGTACACAGACCTGCACACACTGCACTGGCACTAGAATTAAAATTCTAAGTTATTTCATGTTATTCCCTCTCACTAAACTAATATAGGTGCCCGACCTTGAGGTATGAAACCAAGTCAAAAACTGGGTTTTCTTTTTGATTTATGTACAATGGCAGGTTTACTAATTAGGTTGTATTGCTTGAAGACAAGCAATAGTTCGAGTTTGGGGGTGTGTAGAGTGTCCAGAAGTTTTATATTTTATGCACATTCATGCCCTTATTATTGATGTTCTTAAGCTTAGTTAGGCATAATTAGCTGCATGTCATGCATTATAACAGTATTTCTTCTTTTACCATGCTTTTATTGAATATCTTATATTTGGTAGAGAAGAGGTAATGTTTTGGTTAGTTTTCTATTGCAGGTGCTGGTTGCTGATCATAGGAAGAGAGGACAGGAAAGCAGGGAGCAGAAGGAGCTGTACTGAAGCAGTTCCAGTTGCCGCCAAAGATGCTGCCGCTGCAAAATGCTGCCACCAAGAACGCCGCCCAGAAGACAATACGCCGACATAGTCAAGATGGGTCTCGTTTGATAGAGGACATTTTTCTAAATCCATAGAGCCCAATCTTGCATTTTTCTGAGGCCTGGAGCAGTGTATAGAGCTGATTGAAGATCGATAAGCAAGGTGGCTTATACTTACTTGCTGAACAAGTAAACATCCAAAGGAGTCCATATTTAAGTTAGAATTGAATGATGCATTAAATGTAAAAGCTATTTTATCATCATTGAAGATTTCTACTCCAATGAGGACTTAACCTTAGGCCAAGCTCTATATATACCCATGTATGTGAGGGTATAGGGGCGTAGAGATAGAGATAAAGAGAGATAGAGAGAGGGAGTCGGCTATGTTCTAAACTCCTTAGGGTTTAGGTTTTTTCTTGTATAGTAGTTGTGAGAAACGATTGCATTAGGTTAAGTTATTTTCTTTAATAAAATATTCCAAGTTTGCTTAATCTGTGCACTTCATTCTTTCGATTAGTCTACACCAGTTAGTTGAGAGAATCCATTTGTCGGGCACGAATGTGCAAGGCTCACGAAAGGGTTAAGTACGGTTACAACGTGCTGAGGCATGACTAACTTGGTTCTACACAAGTCTACAAGTTTCAACGGCTAAGAGGGATTACAAACCGAGTTGACTAGCTTGTGTTAGGTTTACGCTGAGATTGCTAGGTATTGCCTACGTCACGTTAGCTCTCGAGCATCCTTACCTAGAAATAGGAGGGATCACTGTTGACTATCCCGCCGAAATTAGAGTATCTGCCATACTTACCGCCAGGACTTATTTCCGTTCCACTTGTCGAGGCAGTGAAAGTTGCAGTGGTAGTGACCTGCTGCGGCCGTGTGACAGGGTCGTAGCCTACCGCCCGCCATACCCTCCGAGGTAGCATATCGTGGCAGTGCAATCTAACCTTAACCTATGCAATGTAGTCTACACACTACTGAGAAGCAATTACCTGGCCCATTTTATCACTCTGATCTCCCCTACTTTACTTAATTGTGTTTTTAGTTTTATTCCTTTAACCAAACCTGAAATTAATTGTGCATTTAAATTTCTTGTGCAAATACACACTCGAAGAAACTATTCCAATCCTCGTGGAATTCGACATCTTATATACTATAACATGGCAGGAGTGTGCACTTGCGCTCTCACAAAAAAGGGAACACCTACACAACCTAAAAATCTATACTCCTAAGGGGTAGATTTCACTTCTGAAGTAAGTTCATCTACTTGAACATCTTCTCTTGAAGAATCTCGCCTTAGTATTCAGCAACTTGATCGTTGTCACTCAAGTCTGTTAAGATATTGAGGTTCAATAGGCCAACAGTGCCATCTCTCTCTTGGCATAGTATTTAGGAAACAATAAAGTATGCCAGATAGAAGAAACAATGCCGAAGCATTTTCATTATTAAAAACTTAACATAAAAACAACGTTCAACGCAAACATTCCCCCACCAACTATTAAATTAGTTCATGGTGAGGGTATCAACCAAAAAACCTTCAATGTTTTGAGAACACATCACCATTCAAAAGAAAATAAAATCACTAGACAAAGATAATGGGCGAGAAGGGGTCTCTCGATGCAGCCCTTCAAGATCCAAGCCCTCGGTCAAGCTAGTCGAACCACCTCTCCTTGGTGAAGCCGGTCGTCGATGAATCACTCTCCACTGTAAGTCCCTCCCTTCATTGCTTGATTGATCAGTCTTTAAATAGGCATGCAAGGAAGACTAGGATAAGCCTTTGCATTTGAAATTTGAATGCGCAAGGGATGATGCTTGTGATCACCTTTATTTAGATTTGAAGTGATAGGCTGATAAGGTGATAACCTGATCAGGTGCTAGGGCTAACGTCATATGCCGTCACTGTTTGGAAGCC
Organism: Hibiscus tridactylites; assembly: GCA_958450335.1. Classification (NCBI taxonomy): domain Eukaryota; kingdom Viridiplantae; phylum Streptophyta; class Magnoliopsida; order Malvales; family Malvaceae; genus Hibiscus; species Hibiscus tridactylites. The sequence goes on from OY288290.1 coordinate 52,164,251, forward strand.
AAGCTTGGCATAGTTCTGCCAACCAAGCTTGGCACCATTTATCTGCTATTTTTTTTAGAGATTGATCCAATTGCTATTTTCTCGCAGCCTGATATAGTTCTATTTTTTCGGGTTCAACAACTACTTTGCCTGGCATCAAATTCCTCTTCTCTGCCAACCGGTGCTTGGCATCGTTTGGTCCATCTGTGCCAATAGCATCTCAGCATTCTCTCTGGAATTCCTTCTCGCGCTACTCTTTTCTACCAGTTGCTATGCCAATCCAGCAAAATTGCCAACAAAATAACCCTTCACACTGGCATAGACAAAATCTAAACTCTTTATGCAAATGCAGGAATTTAACATCTAAGTGCAACTAAATGTACTCAAAAGAAAGCAAAAGCATTGTAAGAATGGCATAAAATCAGTACTTTTGAGGAGGTAACAAGACCTTTTCTTTGTCTTGGTTTCATGAAACTGTTTCGATGAGGTCTGTGCCGTCGTTGTGTGCCTTTTGTGTTGTCGTACAGTAGATGTTATCGTCTCAAGCGTGTTACGCCATTCTTGACGTCTCTAGGTAGCTGTCACCGTTGAATCTGAGTCACCGCCGTTGAATCTTGGTTGTCGTCAGTGCCATCAAAAGGTTTTAAAAACCCTAATATTCTTTCAGCCACCATCACATGTGTTGGACCACCAGATTTCAATACAATAGTATCAGTGGCCCAAAATGTTGTATTGAATCAGGCATGTTTATGGTACGAGCCCAAATTCAGATGACCAAATTTGTGAGTGATCCAAACCAAGCTAGCGAACCAGTTCTGAACTGTGTCTTGAACTGGACTTGTGAGTAAACCGAACTGAGTACGAACCAGTCTTGACCTGTTGAACCGAATTGGGTCGAATCGAACCGAATTTGACCTTGATTAAGACCATACCCTACCCGAGTTGACCGTAGACCCAAGTTGACTGACTCGACCCGAGTTGACCATGGACTAGTTGACTTTAACTTTGACCATGGTTGACTTTGTTCGTTGACCAAAGTTGACTTTTTCAAACAATCATCATCTTGATCTTTTTCAACATTCTGAGTTTGAATTCGATGCCCGTTTCGCCAAGTTCGAACCCGAAAGCCTTGTTTTGTTATTTAAAATTTAATTGTACTTAGTAATTTCAATTAAATTAAGTATTGGTTTGATATGAGTTATTCTCATGTTCAGGTATCGTTTCTAAGGTTGACGAGTTACCTCTAGTTGTTTAGAATGATCGTGCACGCTCTTTGAGGTTTTTGCGTGAGTATTCCTTCATATTAGTATTTGTGGTTTTATTTTGTGGCTTAGTGGTAGTTCTAATGTAGAGTTTTGACCTCGTAGGTTTTGATTCGGTTAGACTTGGTGTTGGACCCAAGTGTGAGGCTCGTCCTTCTCGACGTTAGAGCTATTATTGCTTATGGTGTGTCTCTTCCTGTGCTATAATCTTGTGTGTTTCTTAATGTGCTACATACTTGTGTGAAATGAGATTTTTACATCTTGCATGATTTATGTTGTGTTGTTATTTGAGAAAGTTTTTAGATATCATGCATTGCATATCAAATTGTGTTTTAACTTAAAATCACATTTACTGAATTATAAGATATCATATTTGCAAAATTGTGAAACATCGGATTTATAAAATTGTGCAACTAGAATTTTAATAATTCGAGTTTTGGATGAGATTCATATTTTAAAATTAGCATCATATCATTGTGTGTACATGGATTGGGATTTTACAGGGAAGTTCAGTGGTTTCACCATTCGGGTTGAATTTCGCTTCGGAGTGTAAGTAGAGAGTGGTTCTGGGAACCTTACTCTTCGGACGATGCAACGAAAATTGGGTACTGTGTTTTCATGTGCATCGAACATCATATCATTATGATTCAAATTTATTTTAATTTAATGTGTTTTCAAAAGAATTTATCAGAAAAAACAAATATTGTTTTGTTTTGTGGTTGTTTGCACTTTAGAGATACACTAAGCTCTTTAACTTAATTCCCTTTAGTTTCTCTTTCAGATATACTCAGACTCTTAGGCTACTTGGTACTTGGAGCATCTCGCTTTTATTTAGATATTTTATCATTCAGTATAAACTTTCTTGTGATTATTTTGAACTATTGTTTTAACATTTTTGGGGATATTTATGTAATACGGACATTAGAACTTTTAGAATTTGGTATTTATTGGATGCATGCATTTATGAGATTATAAACAATGTTTATACGTCTACGTTTTATAATAAATGAGATTTTATTGTGTTTGTTTACTTTTAATATTCATCTTGTTTTATAAATATTTAAACATAAAATATGTTACTTGCGGGGAAAGTTTTCAAATGCAACTTCCTAGTTTCAAAGCTTTGTTCAACCCTAAGACTGTGAAGCTCACAATAGTTGTTTTCAAAATGGTTTTGACTTCTGCATTCATCTGAAATATTTTGGGATAAATGATATTTTTTTTTGAAAAAACTTGCTACGATTTCGCTTGATTTTTACCGAATTACTTTCAACGTGTTTAAAATTTGAGACTCTTGTACCGAATCTAAATCTAGGTTATTACCTTTTGTAGATAGTTAGTATGCCACCACGTAGAAGTTCTTGTTTGTACCATTGCTTCCGATAGTGATCATTTGCCTTATACTAATTAGACAGAAAATCAAAATGAGATATACGATAATGAGGATTGATATTTGGGAGCGGAGCACCTAGCGAAGTGTCGAGAAGATTTTATGAATCTGAAGTAGAACAATATGATAATAAACAATTATGAGATAGAGTTTTTGAGGCTGATCAAGTATGTTATTGGGTTAGTTATGATTGAGAAAGATAAGTGTGATTGATTTTTGAACGAGCTTCATATACTGATCCAAAAATATGTTTCTACGTATCATGATAAGGTGTTTAACGATCTGGTTGGTCGAGCTAAGGCTGCTGAGAGGATGGATGCATTAATAAAAGATGAGGAACTTCAGAATACTGATCAAGTCAGGAACCAACCAGACACAATTGTTCAGCAAGCTTTGTCAACCCATCTGGTAAAAGGGCTAGAGATAAGTTTGTTCTTCAAAGTTATTGGAATATGAGACTTGCAGCATCAACAGTTTCGACTGGTAGCGTGGGTAGTTCAAAAGTTCCTCACCCTATTTCTGTATGTAATTTATGTAATAAGAAGCATAAAGGAGAGTGTAAAAGGGAAAATAGCTTGTTTTAGATGTGGTTCCCAAGATCGTTAGATAAGAAATTGCTCGCGTCCACCTATCGATTTATTCGTTCAAAGTTTATCACTAGCATCAGTTCAGGCACCTCATTGTGGTAGAGGACAGACTAGGCCAGCCGCTTCTAGTGTTGCTAGTGGAGGTAGATATGTTTAGAGTGGTGGATCAGCTAGATCTGAGGTTAGATGACCATGATTAGTTATATGCGACTAGAGCTTGTGATGGTTATGAGGATGGATCTGAAGATATAACATGTACAATTATAATGTATTCAGTTTTGTTTTGGCTATGATAGATTATGAATTCAGAACGAGAAAGTATAAGTATGTGTCAGTTAGATTTGGGATCTGTTGTTAAGTTTGAAAATTTCGAGGACGAAATTTCTTTTAAGGAGGGAGTTGTAACACCCCAAAAATTTACCAAATCAATAAACCCTAATTTTTTGTAATCTCTAATTAAAAAACCCTAAAAATTTAGGAATTTCTAATTTGAAAACCTTAATTTGTTAAGGGAACTAATTGAGCTTGATTCTTTTTTTGGCCTAATTAGGAATTTTGGGGACTGCTTTGTGAAATGGACCAAGTTTGAGTGCCCTAATGCAAACTCTAAATTTAATTAAGCCATACTCTTGTAATTTTACCCAAAAACCATGGGTATTTATATCACTTTTTCGTTGGTGAGCAACCATTCGGATTCTTTGTGTTTTGCATCCACTCTTTCTTTCGATCTCACTCTCACTCGATATTCAAACTCTCCCCACCCTTGTTTTTCGTTCAAAGCTCTAACCACTATTCCCCTATCCTTCGTTTCACAAATCGCCATCACCATCATGGTTGCACCACATCACAAACGAACCCTGGTCACCCTTTCATCATCTCCAGTTACCGTTGTGACCAGGGTTCTAAATTGTGAAACGTGAACGCAATTTCGGCCGCAAGATAGCGGTTGCGCCGCCGTCCGCAACTGCAATCAGAGGAAAATACAATGGGCAATGGAATCATGACCATCACGGGCTTTCGTGGTCGCGAAAGAACGTAATAGCGTTCACCACGTCGATAGCATCTCGTTACCCCGTTATCCGGCGCAATTGAAAAAAAATTAAAATCAACGTGTTTTGCCAGACAAAATAGAGAGAATATATTCCTCTGTTATGCACTCTGCAAAAGAAGCCGGAAAAGTGGAAATAGGCAAAAGCAATTGAAAGAAATAGTAATCTGAAAATTGAAATTTGAAATTGAATTGAAATAATTTATATATAATTATACATTACATACACTCAGGCTCAGTCACAGAACTTTGCGAAACTTCAAAAATCAAAGCCAAACCAAATTGCAAGACTCAAGAGAACTGGAAAATTAAAAAGAGAGAGAGAGAGCAGAGAAGTAGAGCAGTCAGAACAGAAGAAGACGAAGAAGAGAAGTGAAAAATTACAAAGTACAAACCTCTGTTCTGTGTCTCACTCTCTCACTGTCTCTGTCTGACTTTGTTCACTATGTAGCTTCGTCACCGCCGCCAGTGGTAGACTGAGGAGGACGACGACGTTGAGTTGAGGAGCGGCCGAGCCAGAGCGGTTTGCATTCCGCCCAAAACTGTGAGTTTGTGAGAATTGAGATACACAAGCAAGGGAGGTGTTAAAGGGGAGAAGAAAATCTGTGGGAAGTGGGAACAATGAGAGCTGAGAGGAAATCGACGGTCACTGTCAAGGCTTTAGCGACGACCCTGGAACTTCTACAAATCCATCGCCATCAGGCTTGGAGTTTTGAGAAGGTGAAAAAAATTGAAAAGGGGCAAGGGCAAGGGTAAGAAACCAATAGGCAAGAATAACGGTAAATTAGGGGTACATATTTATTTTCTTTGAATTTTTATTTTATAGGTCTGTTGAGTTTGATCAGACGGTAAATTAGGATTTAGTGTAATTTAGTGTAAATCCTTCGAATTTTTAATTATTTTTTATAGATTTGTTGAGTTTGGTCCTTAATGTTATCTTAAATTCTTAATTTAGTGTAAATTTTTATTTCCATTCAATTTAATCATATATCTTAATTTAAATTATTTAATCAAAATTTCTAACTTTATGCAATTTAATTCTAGTCTTAATTTTTATTTAATTTAGTTCTAATTTAATCAAATATAAAAATATATTAGATTTTTATTTAACTTTATGATCATGATTTATGAATATACGGATTTTAGTTTTTATTGAAATTGAAGCATGCCACCACGCACTGAAAAGTTCTCGACTGAAAGATTAGAAGGTGCACCGAGTAGAGATATAGGTTGGCACTTTGGTGATCCAGTTCCAAATTCGAAAAGAAATGTTAAACGTAAACTTTGTTATTCAGAATGTCATCATCATTAATTAATTCCCCTATCTTATCATCGGGGTTTTAAAGTCTTTTATTTGGTTAAACTACATTATATATATGTTCATTTTCGTTTAGAAATCATTCTAAAAATCATTAAAAATGAATTTTTGTAATTATAATTATTATATTTTAGGATAAGTTGTGCAAAATTTAAAAAAAAAATTACGACCGCGACAACCGCAATGACCGCGATGGCATTTGTTATGTCCGCAACCGCGATAAACGTGACGCGACCGAAAACGCGGCCGCGAACGCTATTTAAATCTCTGATTGCGACAACTATTAAGAGAACCATTCGGTTCCCACATTGTTGATCGCTCCGTCGTCCACTTTGTCGTGTTCACCGCCGCGTTTTGCCATTCTCGACATTAGTAAGCGTATTTCCTTTTGGTTATTTGTGTATCAGATTGTGAGTTTTTGTATGAGACGTTTTCTCTGTCTTGGTTTCATGAAATTGTTCCGAGGAGTTGCGCCGCCGTTGTGTGCCCCTTGCCTTGTCATATTGTAGCTATTTTCGTCTCAGATGAGTTACGTCGTTCTTGACGTCTCTAGGTAGCTGCCGCTGTTGAATCTTGGTTGTCATCGGTGCCGTCAAAGGGTTCTAAAAACCTTAAACCTTACACCCATGGATGGGCTGAAGGGGCCTGGCGGCGGCGGTCGCCCCCCTAAAAACTTGAAATTCCTATACGACTTAGAAAATTTTTAGAATTTTTCTATGTATTTTCTATTGAAAATCTATTTTCGCCTCCCCTAAAAATTTATAAGTTCGCCCCCTTAAAAATTTATAGGTTCGCCCCCTAACCTAAAGTCCTACGTTCGTCCCTGGCTACACCAACAAATTTAACAATAATTAGCGTGATTAATAGTAACTATAATTAGTAGTAAAGAATAATGTATTTCATCCAAGTGACCCGGGTTCGAGTACTATGTGTTCCTTATTAAAGGATAAGAAAATTGAACAGATACTACCTTGTAATCACATCAGCATATTAAAAAAAGTACTTAATCGATCATGCTTTTTTTAATAAGAGTCAATTACAAGATAATTTCTGTTCATCTATTTTTCTAATAGGACACTTATTGGATTCAAATAAAATTTTAATATTAAGTTAACATATGATTAATCAACAACATCAATTCAGTCAATACATCAATGATAATATACAGATAAATATATTTGTATGCATGTATGTATATCACATAAAATTAAACCGTAATCATTGGTATTTTATCCTAAGTTTCCAAGGTTTTGAAGAAATTAAATTAAAATCTTTTTTAAATTCGAATCATTATTACGCATGAAATAAATAAATAAACAAAGAACCACTTTTTCTTTAACTTCGAAAATCATTTCTTGTATTTTTCAAATCTCTCTACTTCTGCACATCGATTCCCTCATCAAATTTCTTTTCTTTTAATATAGCCTTCTAACGGTTTGTTTAAACATTGTTCTGAAGAAGCGAAGGTGAAAGAAAAACACCCTCTCTTCTATCTTCTATAGGTAAAAACATCATTGTTTCTATTCTGGATTTTGTTTAAAAATGGTTGATATCTTTGTATCCAAGTATATTGTCAAAGCCTGTCAATTTGTTCTTCTTTTTTTTTTCTTTTTAACTGTCGTTGATTTCTCAGTTTTCTTTCTCTTCCTCGATGTGTTCTTGTTTGTTTATTTGAAACTTGGGATGATGACTTGTTCTTACCTTTGCTCAATTGGTAAATGCTTGTTTTACTCATCAATGTAGTAAAAAAAATCTGGTTTTATTCTAGGTGAATATCTGATTTGATTGTGGTTATGAAAGTAACGAAACTAACTTTGTTTTCTTTATTATGTTCTTCGTCGTTAATTTTGTTTGTCATTGGTGAAAATCTTGTAAATGAATTTTTTTTCCTGGGTAAATCTTGATTGAATGTTGGGGTTTCTTGTTTTGCGACCTTCACGTGCTGGGATTTTTTATTAGAGTTGGAGAAAAGTTAAGCGAGAAAATTTAGATTCGATCATCCCAAAGCTTATTGTTTGATGGAAACATGAGGGAATTCACTCCCTTTCGTGTTTTCTTAAAGATTTATTTTTTGTGTTTTTAAATGAAATTAATATTTCATGTTTTTCAAAGAAAATAAATTTTCATGTTTTTTTAAGAAAATATTTTTTCATGTTCTTTTTAAGTTATAAGTAATTGAATATATGGAATTATGGTAATTGTTGCCTTACCGGATCACCCAAAATATAAGCATATGTTGGCCGGAGAGGAGTTATCCTGACTTGATTCGAAAAATCTTGTATGGATTGGTTTGGGTCCTCGGGATAGACCTAGAGGGGGATGGAGGGGGCGATCGACCCCTTAAAAATTTGAAATTCCTATATGATTTAGAAATCTTTTAAAAATTGTCTATGTATTTTCTATTAAAAATCTATTTTCGCCCCTGCTAAAATTTTATAAGTTCACCCTCCTTGAATTTTATAAGTTCGCTCCCTAACATAAAGTTTTGCGTCAGTCCCTGAGTCCTCCTAAAGTTGCATTTATATGGTTGATCATGCATGGACATGCACCTGTTAAAGTTGAGCTTGCCAAAAGAGGAGTTCAGTCAGCTTCCATTTGCAACCATTTGGTCGGTATGGTTATTTAGGATTGAAATGATTTTCAAAGGAAAAAGTTTGTTGTTAATCAACTGTTATTCACTATTAAAGCTCGTTTGGCTTGGTGGTTCAAAGCCAAACATCCTAATGCTCCGTTTACCGTCGATATCTTAATCTCTGACCCTGCGGTTTCAAGTAGGAGGTGTGTTGGGCCGGTTCTGAACAGAGGTGTATGTTCTTGGTGCCCTCCTCCCCTTGGCTTCATCAAATTCAATGTTGATGGGGCGTGTAAAAGTTCTAATGGTCTGTGTGGTATTGGGTATCCTTAGGAACAATGAAGGCATTTCTCTGTTCGAATTCTCTGAAGATGCTGGTTTTGGGACTCCTTTATTAGCTATCAAATTTGCTAGTAACTTTTTTGTTAGGTCAGAGTGGTCTTTGCAGGTTTAGTCTCATAATCGAAAGCGATAATCAGACTGTTGTCGAGTGGTTGCACGATCCTTCCAAGGCTCAACCGCTGTTCTGAAATCTGGTCCAAGAATTGACCGAACAGATTCCCTTGGATAGTGCAAAATATTAATGTGGATATGTTGGCTAAAGAAGGGTTGGGTAAATCTGAGCACTTGAATTCTTCATGAGTCTTGTATTGCTTGTGTTGTAGCTGATGGTGATCTTACTCTTCCGAATAGGAGGGTGCTTCTAGAGGAATTTCAAGGTGGCAGTGGTTCTTGGTGATATTGGGTCGAGTTCTCGAGTAATGCTCTCTCTCAAGTCATTCTATTTGTGCCTTAGGTCCATGTTGTTTTTATTCGTATAGATTTAATAAATATCGGGCACTTTTTACTTCTTTATGTACTCTGACGTTACGAAGAATTTTTTAATGAGGCCCTTTTACCTTTTAAAAAAACATATGTTAGTTCGTGCTTGTTTGATATCTGCACCTATGCTCATCTTGCTCAGTCTTGTCATAACACATATTTGGCGGTAGACCAAAGTGTTATCATCTTTTCGGAATCGTGATTTTCTCCGGAATACAAAAAAAAAGCTTGAGAATGCTGTTGGTATGCGAACATTTTCATTGGTAATAGTATGACGTGTCAATGGAAAAATACATAGTATCTAACCATCTCTAGATTGTCTTGTCATCCTTTCAATCCAATGAGAAATACAATTGCCTTTTGATGGTAGGAACGATGTTGATTCTCTTCTCAATTTCATCTGGTTATTGCACTGTACGGTTGTTTTGAATTATAGATGTGAGCAAGTCATATTATATGAATAAAATATGCTATGAGAATTGCCAATAGGTGCATAACTCAGTGGGAGACCATTTGACTGCAGAAAAAAACGCGCTCGAATTGTACCTGATGGACTAGTATTCTTCCCATCTTACTACCTTTTGGACCAGTGCATTAGATGTTGGAAGAACATGGTAATATCTTGGACCAGTGCATTAGCTGATGATTTCAAGACTCTTCTTGAGGCTATTCAAGGCATTGAAAGAATGTTCATAACAAAGGAATTCTTGAGCGTAACTTTTAATTTCTATTAGAGTTCATGTACGAGAAACATGGTAAGAGCTTGGTAACTGTTTCTAAATTTCTCTTCGTTTCATTTATCTTGACAATGTTTGTTAAAATAGTAGAATCGGGTAGTGTCTTCATAGTGCTTTATATTTTTCTTCGATTTCATTTCTTGTTACAAGGAATTCTAGCATATATTATAATTGAACTTTTGAAATTTTTGTTGATGAGAGCAATTGACGACGCTGATAGTATTTCATGCTAGTGAAATAAGTTGCACGGCACAACACTGAACTAATTTACTGAACTAGTAAATTAGTTAGGTTGGAACTTGGAATCTATCACAAGCATCAACCAATAAGATCCTTTTCCATATCATGTTGCATATGCAGAAGAGATCTCTGATATTGTGTCTTTTCGAAAAGCTATAAAGTTGTTAAGCTTGCAATGTCTGCTCTTTCAGAAAGGTTTGTCTATTCCAAGACCTTTTGAATTGATTAATTAATCTAAAATTAAAATCAAAACAGTACAAGAAATTTATTTATGCCTTTGTTTTAACAGAGAATTATCTTATCTAGAACTTTCTTTTGTGTTGGCCATAAATATAGAGACATTCTCTTGAACAGTGTTTGATAGTTCATAACGTACTTGAAATTGAAAGTTGCAAGTACTGCTATTCTTGGCTCTCAATAACTGCATTTGCCTCGATATTAGAATTCGTGAGTTGTCTGTGGAAATCTAGCAAGGTTTTGAAAGATTAAGCTTGCTGAAATGAAATGAAGGGATTGGTTTCACTCACTCCATGAATATGCTTTTGTCATTCAACGACTCCTTTCTCATTTCCACTGTATTTTGGCTTTTAGGTGCTGAATCTCGCTTGGGTTCCTGTCCGGGGTTGGCCGTGTATTGTTTGGCCTATTACTCACTGTCTGAGGTAGGGCTTCATAAGATGGAAGTTGAAACCAATGCCACAAGGTTTGGTCTTGGTGACACCACGTCACCACCTACACCAAGATCTTTGTCGGAGGTTTGGCTAGGGAAACTAAAAGAGACACCTTGAAACGTTATTTTGAGCAGTTCAGAGAGATGAATGAAGTTGTTATCAATGATAAAATCACTGGAAAATCCAAAGGTTATGGCTTCGTAAGCCCCTATGTATCCCCGCTCTCATCTTTTTGTGGTTCCTTTACAATTTAACTTAAGTTTTTTTCTTCTTTATAACGGCAAGCTCTAGGTAACGTATAAGGATGCTGATTCAGCGATGACGGCTTGTTATAATCCATTTCCTATGATAGATGGAAGAAGAGCAAACTGTAATCCCGCAGCTTTTGTCCCTCGGAAGAACCGTCCTGCTTCCGCCTCTCAGTCTCAGCATGATATTCATTTCAAAACCCAACCCTTAATTACCCATTATATTTAGAACACAATTTGATATAACTGACAATTGCTTCTTTGTCTTAAGTTATACATTGATTGCTAAGAAAACGTTACAGTGATGGAGAAGTTTAGCCTGAAACCCAGACCAGACATAATTGCTTCAAAGTTTAAGGCAGAAAAACAAACTAGGAATGCCCACTCCTGACCTTTCTGTTCTCTTTTCATTTTTAGATTTTTCCTATTATATTATCAGTCATTTTCCTCGTTAGAAAAACACCTTGTTCAGCTTCAATCCCCTAAAGGCTCCGTTTTTTTGATACAGGTAAAATGTATCTTCTTTTCTTCCAAAGTTTCTTCTCTGTGTTAGTTGTATTGATATTTGCTTTGATTCTATGTAAAAGTGAAGTTCCATACCTTTTTAGCGCAGACACAAGCCAACATGCTAAATCCAGAACATATTGATTTATCACAGTTTCTAGAGAGCTAACACATAGCTAGTACAGCTGAGCATAAGGTTCATAATGTTTGATAGTTCACGGCATATTTGAAAGTTGCGGGCAGTATTATTCTTGGCCCTCAGTAACCGCATCTACCTTGTTCTGAAACTTGTAGCTGTCTAAATCCCGACATATTAGTCTTGGTGCTGCGTGGATTTTTTGTGTAACTTGAGAAAGAAAAGATTTGTTTTGACAAAGCCACAATGGTTGTTTACAATTTCAGATTTGTTGTTATTAAATAAACTACATGGTTGTGATTCCCAAGACCTTGGATATTTTGCAGTTGAATCAGGACAATGAGAGAGCCCAACTCTATACTCTATTACAGGATTGTGTGTTTTAACTTTATTTCTTTCCTCTTTCTCGATCTACCCATCACATAAGAGAGATTGTTGCTTGTTATTGTCTAAATTTCTATTGCTCTGCTAATTTTGCAATTTAGGAATGAGATGAGATTATTTTGGATCTCAAAGATATTTAAAACGAGGGGAAATCAGTGGCTGCTTCAGATATCTCTAAAACTCCATGTTTCTTTGCAAAACCTTATGCTTTGACTGTAGCAACTCCATCTTCTGCAAAATGGAGCTTTTGTCACTCCTAAGGGAGATGCAATAGGGGAGTATCAGGTTTGAACATCATCAGAATAATCTCATGTCCTTATTACTACTGCTTGAGATCTTGTCAACCATCATGCACCAGATATTTTCATTATCACTAAAACTAATCCCAGAGATAAAGATGTTTGACATTATCTTTCAAAATTCCTTTTCAAGTCTGCAAGGATACTACAATTCAGGGCCAATGAGGTGGAATATGGATGCTGTGGAACTCCTTCAGTGTCAATGTTGTTTGCCTCTGTGACACAGAACAAGAAATCCATGTCTCTGTCAAGGTACTTCGAATTATTCTTGGTTATTTTCTGCCATCTATGCCAGTCCTCGTTTACAGGAATGCAGGATCCTTTAGGACAATCTTAAATTTAGTGCAAATTATCCCAATTCATGTCATTTGATTGATCTTGACTACTTGGGTCCACGCTTTTCTTAAACTAAGCTCCTGGACACTGACTGTCTTATTCATCAAAGAATCAGTCTTTCCCTGCCACCGTCGATCAGGCACTTGACCCCAAACCACCCGACCACTACCGGTCTTGCTTACGCTTTCCTCTAAATCTCAACCTTTGGGAAACAAGCCATTTCGCTTCTAGCTTATGTGGCTTAACCATCCCGATTTCACGAATGTGGTTCACTCAAGTTGGAATTCCTCTATTGACAATCTTACACAGACCATCTTTAAACTTTCTTTAGACCTCGCTCTTCCGAACAAGATGGTTTTAGGCAGTGTTTTTCACAGAAAAAGAATGTTGGTCTGTCCGTCTTTTAAGTATCCAAACAAAGCTTGCAATTTAACCAACTAATTTTCCCATTTCCCTTCTAAGCCTCACAAATGAGTAGCAATCTATTCTTTATGAGGAGGAACTCGAAATGTCTAGCAAATTGGATCATAGAAGGAGAACTAAACACAGATACACAACCTTTTCCTCCCTTTGTGAAACGGTTGGAAGTTCATTTATTGATGACAAAGTCATTAGGAAAATGATAAATGACCACTTTCAAGGTCTTTCACGGTTCCTTCTCTTGTTAAAAGCACAACTTTCGACTTATTTTACCAAGATTCTGTTTATAAACTAGTGAAACATGAAACTCCAATTGTAAAAAGTATCAAACCCTAATAGTAAGCAGAAATAAAACAGGTTGTTCATTCTCACAAAGCCAAACAAGGTAAACATGGCTTTACGGGTATCAAAATCGATCTTGAAAAAGCATTTGATCACAAGGTGGGATTTAGAAGAAAGGTTCTCATCTTCTTTAACTTTCCCATCAAATGGATCAATCTCATTATGAGTTGTGTATCCACTTCTTCCATGTATGTCTGTAAAATCTACCTATAACATTGATGTTAACAACATTTCTCCTTGCTTGTCAACTGTTAGCAAAGATTAGAAATGGTTGTGGAAGATTCCGCTTCTTCCAAAACTCTGTAATTTTGCGGATTGGAGAGGATTTAAAGTTGTTTACAAAAGGTGATACTACTATATGTTTGTGAGACTTCTTTTATCATGAATCTATTTTACCATTTCAGAGATTTATCAACTGAGTTGGGATAAATTATGCAGATATGCTAGCCATTTACTTATGCATGTGCATCGACCAGGATGACAATGAATTATAGGTTCTAGAAATCATTCATCACTTTGTTGAGATACTTGATCGATACGGGTGAACTTAAACTCGACTTTTCATTAAATTATTAATGTTCCACTATTTTGATCCGATTGTGAATTAATTTATATCCAGGTCTGTGAATTGGACTTGATCTTCAACTTCCATAAGGTACAATTATTATGCTTGCCTGTTGTGTTAGGGTTCTGTTTCGTCTTTTTTACAGAGCAGTTCGCATCTAAATCCTTGTGTTTTATGTAAATTATATAGTTGAGAATTGATGAAATTCATCTCTGGGAAAACGCATTTCTCCCCCTATTTTCATAAAAAATTTAGTACTTTTGAAATTATGTAATCTTTTAGTTTTCTACAAAAATTGTTAATGTTATGTCAGCTTATGAATTCTGATATTGATGTTAGCAAAGTATTGCATCCATTTTTAGAACAAAATGTGGCTTCTGAGATCTACCTGATTATATCGCTTCTCTTTGCTTCTATTTGACATTGAAGGCCTACTATATATTGGATGAACTCTTGCTAGCCAGCGAACTTCAAGAGTCGAGCAAGAAAACTATTGCACGTTTAATAGCTGCGCAGGTAAGAACTTTTACCTTCCATCGTTAAAACATCTTGCATGTTCTGTCGTAATCTCCAATTTTCTGAGATAACTACTTCCTCGAACCGTAAAAGAGTAGGTCAGTTCCATTAGCAACATAATTGCACGGGCCACAAAGTAGTTTATGACCATATTAGTTGCAGATTGCCATTTGTCTTCGGGTTGACATTGTCTATTATCTTGTCCTCTTTCCCGTCATCCGCCTTAGAAATTAGCTTCTTTACCAACAAGCCACCATGGGTATTCGAGAGTAGTATTAGGGTTTTCCATAGACTTTTAATAAGCTATGGGAATCTCCATTTTTAAACATATGTACCCGACTCATTGGACGAAAAATTCGGATAAGGTATTGGAGAGGTCCAATATGCCCAGTATTCCTCCAATCACAATGCCTTGACTAACTTCAGTGGGAGATTCATCAAACTAGTATGGACCAAAAGGTAGATTCCACACCAAGCTTTCCATAGCATCTGCAACCTGATTTTTCTCCCGGCGCACAAACTGCACCTGAACATTCCAATCTCTTTGTCTTAGCTCCACAGTTGACGGTAATCAAAGACCCCAATCCTGTCATCGCAACATGTTCCATTAAACTAGCAGCCTCTTTACTATTCGTTTCAATCACAACAAAGCGGAATCCCTCTCTCATGCGATCCGCAACCCTTCGAGTGTTCTCCATAATTCAGCATCTAAAACCGAACACTTTCCAACGCTTTTTGTAAATCTGAATTGCCATTTTCCATCTGCATTTATCCTAACGCCACCACACGTTGCTATTCCATTACTCGAGTTATGAGTCCGTCTGTATTTACTTTAATCCAGCTTTAGGGCAGTGGCATCCAACTCTCAACTTGCGTGCTTCCATTCCCAACATTAGTGCAGCGAGCATGTACTATTTGTCACGGACCGCGGACCAGCGAGCACCAAGGTCCAAGCAGCGTGAACCAGGCTACTCAAAAGGCCCTTTGCACCATTTTGGGCTTGTCCAATCCGGCCTGAGTTGGCCTAATACGAGCTGACCAAGTCCTTAGAGAAAATCAACCATGTAAATATTAATTTCCTTTATTTAATTCAAGGTCTTCTTTTATTTAGGGATCCTTAGAGATTTAGAGTGATCTGAATTGTTGGTGTAATTCAAATTCAACTGTCGGATGTAGGGGGATCAACTATAAATAGAGGCTTGCCCCCACCTTATTTACTCACTTCAGTTTTGAGTAATACATTGGCATTCACTCAACACTCTCACTTCTCTTTGTGTGTCATCTATTTCATTGTTCTTTTTGTTTCCGCAAGGATCTAAGCAGTTTTGCTTGATCGGTTTCAGGCTTACTTAGTCGCACCAGCATCCGAAATTTGTCTAAGGCCGCACATTTCAGGTAGCAATGTTTTACGGATGTGACAAGTGGTATCAAAGCTAGGTTGATCAGAAAAAATGGCACCCCAAAGCAACAACAAGGTCCTAGCAACTGATCGAGACACTCGTGCCACTGCTAGAAAGAAGAGAGGGAGTTCAAGGGACATTTTCGCAGCCTTAGACAAGAGGGTCGCTAGACATGAGGAATCAAGGAGGCTCAAGATGAAGAGTCACGCACCGACGTGATTGAATCCCTTAAGAGAAAAATTAAAGAAGAGCTTGAGAACCTTCTCGGTGAGTTGTATAAGAAGTTCGACAACCGAGACAACTCCCTTGAAGCCGAGATAGCCTCTATGAAGGAGGAAATGGAAGAGCTCAAGAGTGAGCTTCGCATTTACCAAGCATCAATGAAAAGTGGAATGCTTGTCGAAGTAGGGCCACCCAAGCCGAAGATCAACATTCCAGGGCCTAACAAGTTCAATGGGTCGAGGATAGCCCAAGATGTAGACAATTTCATCTGTGGCCTTGAACAATACTTCCATGTCACGGGAATCTATGATGATACAACTAAGGTAAACATTGTTTTTGTTTATCATACTGATGTCGCTCTTTTATGGTAGCGACATAGATGTTCCAAGGAGGAGGACAACGACGTTCCATTTAAGATATGGAAAAACTTTCAGTTCTCATTTAAGGAGCACTTCTATCCAAAGAATGCTCAACAAGAGACACGTGCGCGAACGCGTCAACTAAAACACGACGGGACAATCCTAGAGTATGTGAAGAAGTTCATCGAACTTAAGCTCCAACTCCCAAGTTTGAGTGAAGATCAAGGCTAATTCGACTTCATGAATGGATTCAGAAGTGGTCCAAGATAGAGTTGAAGCGGACATGAAAATTATTTGCAAAATTTCGAGATGTGATGCCTACCGAGTTGCCAAAAAATCTTCCACCAAAAAGGGAGGTAGACCACAGAATTGAACTCGTGTCGAATGCGAAGCCACCAACCAAGGCCCCTTATCGAATGGCTCCGCCCGAGTTAGAGGAGTTACGCAGATAGTTGAAAGAACTCCTAGAAGTAGGGTATATCTGACCATCCAAGGCACCCTACGGTGCTCCAGTGTTGTTTCAGAAGAAGCATGATAGATCACTTCGAATGTGTATTGACTATCGGGCTTTGAATAAGCTCACTATGAAGAACAAGTATCTGACCCCCTTATTGCAGGCTTGTTCAATCAGCTTGGTGGTGCAAGGTGGTTCACCAAGTTGGATTTGAGGTCCAGGTATTACCAAGTCAGAATAGCTGCAGGGGATGAGCCGAAGACAACTTGTGTGATGCGCTACGGTTCATATGAGTTCCTAGTGATGCCTTTCGACCTCAAGAATGCTCCCGCCACTTTCTACACTCTTATGAATAAGGTACTACAACCCTTTCTTGATCAGTTCATTGTAGTTTACCTCGATAACATTGTAATATATAGCAAGTCTCTTGTGGAGCATGTTGAGCATTTGAGATAGGTGTTTGAAGTCTTGCGACAGAACAAGCTCTATTTTAAAGAAGAGAAGTGCTCGTTTGCCTAGAATGAGGTTCCTTTCCTAGGCCATATTTTTTGTGGCAACAAAATTCGAATGGATAAAGCGTAGGGACGTGAATTTCCAAGTTGGTAACCTTGAACTTGCCAAATTGATCGAGATCTTGCACAACCTGACTGTGCACAAAGAGCTAGCTTGTGCGAAGATATGAGGGTCTATTCAAAGTTGTGAAGCGAGTAGGCACCATGGCCTATAGATTGGAGTTGCAATCACCCATTTGAGCTCATCCAATGTTCCATGTTAGTTTACACAAGTCGTACCATCAGGATGAGGGGATCTAGATCGAGGCAAGTCACACCGAGCACTAGTCGGAGTGACGGTCTCTTACGAGAATGAGGTCCGAGAGAACCAAGCAAAAAGAGTCATTCGACGACTGAGTTGTTGGCCGAAGCATGAGTACTTTGTTCAATGGAAGGGACTTCCTGATAGTGAGGGGAGTTAGGACCAACCGAGGCCGTTTGGCAGTTTAGAGACCAAGTGGACTAATATCATTCTAGCCGTGTGACGAGGGCATCGCTAAATCTAGTGGGGGAGAATTTCATGGACCGCAGACCAGTGACCGAGACCAGCGAGCACCAGGGTGCAACAAGCGTGAACCATGTTGCCCAAAAGGCCCTTTGCACCATCTTGGGCCTGTCGAATTCGGCTTGAGTTGGCCCAATTTGATTTGATAAGTCATTGGAGAAAATCAACCATGTAAATATTAATTTTCTTTATTTAGATTAATAATTCATGGCCTTATTTGATTTGAGGGATCCTTAGAGATTTAGAGTGATCTGGACCGTTGATGTAATTTAAATTCAACCATCGGATGTATGGGGCATCAACTATAAATAGAGGTTTGTCCCTACCTCATTTACACACTTCATTTTTTAGGAATGCATTGCATTCACTCAACACCCTCTGTTCTTTTTGTGTGTCATCTCTTTTTGTTGTTCTTTTCGTTTCCGCAAGGATCTAAGCAGTTTTGCTTGATCGGTTTCAAGCTTACTTAGTCGCACCAGCATCTGAAAGTCGTCTAAGGCAGCACGTTCCAGGTAGCGAAGTTCTACGAACATGACATGTTGTTGATGCACGTGAAGCCTCATTCCTCAAGCGTAGAATGCTTTGCACCATTACTTTGATAAAATCAATTTCAAGTGAAATGGTTTTTAATTTTAATTTACACTTCATTAGTTGTTTATTTAAAAAAAATGTTTTTAAATGTTAAATTAGGTTAATCAAATCCACGTATAAATTATTTCCCCGTGGTTGCAATCAAGTTGCAGATCATTTGGCTAAGATTGCGAATCGTACCAATTTTTTTTAACAATGGAAATTAAATTTAATTAAAAATCATGGAAGATATCATAAATACAATACATCCAAAAAGGAGAATAATGGGGACTAGTCCACCAAAATCTCATACAAAAACTTAAAGGGCAAAGAAAAGTAAATACTTTCATAGAGATTAGTATACCGTCAAAATTTAGAAGACTTCATGAATCTCTTTGTCTCTATCCAAACGAGTACGAGGTGAAAAAAGAGTGGTGAGCAAACCAAGCTATTAGACATAACGTTATGCTACCCAGGACTAGTGTTAAAAATGGCGCAAGGCGCACTAAGGTGATAGAGGTCCCATAGCCGAGGTGCAAGGCGCGAACCTTACTGATGTAAGGTGTACCATTTGAAAATTAAAAATAAACAATTTTTTTTCTATTTCTATATTGTCAAGCAAGAAGAGCACTAAGAGAAACTTACCAGCTTCATTTTTGTTTTCATATTTGGAAGACTAAATAATGCTCTTTACATTAAACCTGAAATGTAAACATCAAATATATTCATCATCAACATTTGATTTATTAAGCACTTTTTTTAAAATCAATAAGTCGAGTGACCATTTTATTGAAAGTTTGAAACACATACTTTAAAAATTTAGCATACGATGTTATAGCATGCCTATTCGGCAAAAATTTAGCACTTTAAAAAGGATTATAAGTTCAACAAATGTTCATCATTTCATTAGTTGCCTTTTAACATTCTAATAAAAAAAGCAATGTTATAGCATTTTATCGTGCACTAACAATTTTTTTATATTGTAAATATGCAAAGCTAGCTATAGCTATATAATAATATCGAAACGATGTAAGATAATATAACATCATATATAATTATCTTTCTCGGCTAAATTTGCCTCCATATTATCTCCATCAAGTGAGTGGTAGCCTTCGTCGTCTTCCTCATGTTCATCGCCATCTTCATCTTCTTGTCTCAGGGATTGACTTGAACTACCATTTCTCCCTCCTTGTGTGCTCCCTCTTAAACTCAAATTAAATCGTTCTTCGTGAACTCCGACAACAGTCGCAACTTGTCCCCAAGTAAGACCTTAAACCTATTTGAATGCAAACTCATCTTTAGCATCTTCCTATGTCCTTCTGGTCAACCATTTGTTGCTTTCATCAATGTCATTTAAAGCTATTGGGTCAATTTTATCCCGCAACTCATACCGTTGAACCAATGCTCTGTTGTATTTGACATACACCAAGTCATTTAGTCTGGATTGTGTGAACCTATTTCTCTTTTTGGTATGAATATGTGAGACAGTGAGAGAAGTATATTTAGTTTTTAATTTTCAAAATGCCTCAATACCAAGAATTTAACATTACTAATTAAATAACTTAGTAGTTAACTGATATGACTTACTTGCTCAAAAGTGCTTCAGTTTCGCTCACATCCTGATGCGCTACAGGTAAGGCTCAAAATTTTTATGGCAAATTGTTGCAATGTAGTTGTTGAAGAACCATAACATGCCCACCAATTAGCTGCAACATTAAAAGCTAGATTCAGATAAATAAAAGTATAAGATATATCATATATATGAGAGTTAAATTTTAATTACCTGGAGCCTTAGTCTTCTTGTGTCTAATAGCCAATTGATTCTCAAATAGTACATGTTCTCTCTTGTAAGCAGTGAGCTCCTCCATAATCCTATCTTGCTTGTCAGGTGCACGTACCAACCTTAAGATACATTCATACAAGCCATCTACCACTTCTTTACATTCCTGAAGTTGGGGATTATCGTAAAAGTATTCAAGATTAAGAAAGTGACCAGCAACATGTAAAGGGCGACGTAGCTGATATTCTCATCTCTTATCTTTCATTTAAACACTTCGGAGTGCTTGGACTTATTTCCATTAAATGAGGTTGCAATAGCTTCTTTAGCACGATCCATGGCCTCATATATGTATCCCATGGCAGGTTTTTTCTCTCCATCAACCAATCTTAATGCACGAACTAAATGACCACTTAATTTCAATGCATATACAACGCCATTCCAAAAAAGAAGGCATCAAAATAGTATCAGCAGCTCTTTTTCCCCCCGGGGTCCTTGGCCTATTTACTAGTTCTCCATTCTTGAGATGTAAACATCTTTCTTAAGTTGTCTTGTTGTTTGTGTATTGATGAAATTGTGATAAAGGCAGTCGCAAATCTTGTCTTCGATGACCTTAGCAAATTCCTTTGTTTGGTGAACTATCTTATCATATTCAAAAGACCTGGGCGTTGATCAATGAAACTATTAATCTGAATTACCCTCTTTAAGACTTTATCAATAACAGGAATTGCTCCAATATCTAAAGCTACCAATAGTTAAAATGGCATAAGGTGTTATAGGTTTGTTGAGTGGATCAAGGGATTGATCAAAGCCAAGACGGGGTGAATTGAGTTTTTAAAATTTTGGAGTGAAAGTGGAATGGCTAAAATTGAAGAACAATGCAATTTAGAGTGATTCAAGTTCCAAATAAACTCTACATCCACTACCTTATCTACCACTAAGGATTTTCCAACAATTCACTAATTGTTCTTCCCCTTTTCTAGGCTTAGGAGGTAACCTTTACAATACGGTCAAATTTTCTACCCAAAATTTGACCAAACCCTCACTAGGATACAAAGAAGAATTTTAAGGTAAGTAGAATATCTCTCAATACAAATTTTCCCCTTTTGATACAAGCACTCAACCTAAATTGGAATACAAGATTGGAATTACACACAACACAATTTGGGATTTTACAAGAATGAGAAATTAGGCACTTTGAGCTTGGATTTTTTGTATAGATGTTTATCTTAGATGCAATGGTTGTTGTTGGTCTTCAATAAGCTTGATTTTATACCTTCTCCATTAATTCTAGCCGTTTGGGTGGTTAGGGTATTGATTATAGCCGTTGGAACCCTCACTTTCCACCATAAATGCACTTCTGTAGCCTACCGTATTGGTACCAGGAAGGCGTATCGATACCTATCTCAAAAAAGAAAGAGTCGTTGCACAATTACAAAAGAGGCGTATCGATGCACGTGTAAGCATATCGGTACGGGATATGGATCCGTTTCGATACGGATAGAAGCGTACCGATGCAATTTTTACTTCAAAGCTCACTGGAGGAATCTGTATCGATACGGGAAAAAGCGTATCGGTACGAGTTAACCAACTCTTTAAAAGTTTGTTACCTACCAACTGACACCAACAATCAAAAACATTTAAGGCTTTGAAATTTAAAATTACTTTAAATCCGTATCGATACGAGAGACACGTATCGGTACACCATTCAAACTCAGTGTGATTTTATTAGAGAGAGTATCGATACAGATACAATCTGTTTTGATACCATGTTTCGATACGGTAAGGGGCGTATCGAAATGCATTTCTCCAGTTGCCAAGTTGGCAAAAAAGGTATCGATACGGCAAGGAGCGTATCGATACACATAGATGATTTTCAATAGTTTGGCCTTGGAACACTTAGAAAATATTTTAGAGTTTGAATTTTTCAAACTAGAGTAAAGCCTTGTTGATTTGAAACCTTTTGAGGGACTTAAAAATCTATTTCAAGTTTTTCATTTTAATCCTTAAAACACTTTGTTATATCAAAATCAAACATAGGTTTTATAATCTCCCCATTTTTGATATAACAAAACCAAAACTTGAATTTTTTTTAAGACTTTTGAAAAACTTTGGGAAACAACTCCCCCTTAATGTTAGCTAGGTAAAATTTAAGTTAAAATTTTAAGTGAGCTTGTTCTCTCTCCCCTTTTTGTTAGATAAAAAATAAGAGACATAGGCAAAAGGCATAAACAATAACCAAGCAACAAATAATAGATAAGCATTAAGTTCATAAATGAAGAAACAACAAAAATAAAATCCAAACAACAATAATCAAAGCATAGGTTTTAAAATGAAAACTTAATCCTAAGAACATAATTCAAAGTGCATAAACTAGAAATCCTAAATGATATGAATGGAATGCAAAGACAATCTACTACTCTTCTCCATCGTAATCTTTATCATCTTCGTCGTCATCTTCGTTTGCATCATCATTATTCCTCCTCGATTTGCGCCACTCATCATGAAAGGCCGTGAGAGAGATGTTCATCGAGTTGTGCCCGACCTCGATGGATGAGATATGCTTCTCCACATTCGTCATACGATCTTCTAAGCATGTGAAGTGTGTGTCTATGGCGGCAAACCCCGAATTCATAACTTGATCCATAGAAGCAATCCCCGTGAGTAGGCTCGTGAATTGTTCATTGAGAAAAGTCATAAGAGCATCCATGGATGGCGGGGGAGGAGCTTGAGGATTGGCAATCTCTTCGGGAGTCGCATCGCGAGGAAGCTCGGAGAGGCGAAGCCAACTACCATTGAAGTAATGGAACTTTCCCCTAGAAAGAGATCTCTCATCAACGAGATCGGTGAGGGGTGTAGGATAGTCGTGAGAGCAATCAATCTCCTTTTGAGTGAAGAAATAGTTCAAAGCGCTACCATATGTGAATGAAGTGACAAGAGTTGTGACAATGTTGCACGAGATAGACAATCTCCGCAAACATGATGTGAGCAAGATTATGTTGTTGTCTCTGGCGAAAGCACCGAATCCAAAAGTCATCAACTTGGCAGATGGTTGAATATTTTCCTCCCGAAGGTCTAAACCACCAAGTAATCATCAAGTTAAGTATTTGATCTTGAGCATTGAGAACGGTCACGAAACCCCCCAAGACATGGCCAAGAGAATTCTCATCTTCGATACCCTCATCCTCTAACTTAAAAACAACACAAAGAGATGAAACATCTACAGTAATCTTTTTGCCCATGAGATAGGAGTTAACGACAATAACATTACCTGAGGGATCGGCAACACACTTGGCATTAGCATAAAATATCAAAACCAAATTGCGAAAGAAAAGCCCGGGATTTGTAGAAAATCCATAAATTTCCATTCTTGGAGCAAAGGTAAATAGACAAATTTTAAGCGCTCCGAATTAAGAAAAGGAACAGAAATTACCCTCTTCGGTCGGATTTTGTAATTTTGAAAAGAGCGAAAGTAGTTGAGTTCCCCAGTGGTTCTAAAGCACCTTTGATAGATAAGGGTAAAATTAGGGTGAGTACCATCTCCGGGATTGGATGCTTCACCGACTTCGCTAGTACGCGCTCTCTTTTTGGGTGCCATTGTCTAGAGAAATTGATCAAAAACAGTGTGTATGTATTATTTTTCTAATTCAACCCATGGAAAATCAATAATCAAGTTTTTTTTAGTTTTTTTTGAAAGGCAAATCAAAAACAAAAAGGTTTGATAAAGTTTGTTTTTGAAAGAGCAAAACAAAACAAAAAGAATTTAAAACGAAAATCACAAAGAAAATAAAAGAGAAAAAAGAATTTTATACCTTGATATTATATAGAGAGGAATGGGTGAAGAACTTGCACCAAATTGATGGAGAGCTTTAAAAACTTGGCTTGATGTTAAAAAACCCTCAAGAGATTTTTAGTTTTCTGGTGAAAATATGAGGGATTGAGAGGCTTTTTATAGAGGGAAATCGGCTATGGTTTTGAAAGTTTAGTTTTGGTAAAAGTAAAACTCTTTTAATTCCACTAAGTAGTTGTCTGCGTAATCGAGTATCGATACGTCAAAGGGTGTATCAATACGGGGGTAAAATAGTAATTCCCTAGAACCGCGTGTCAAAGGTCCATACCGAAATGGATGGTATCCGTATCGAAACGCTCGCATATCATATCGAGACGGGTTTAACCGTATCGATACCCGCAAGAGAGAAAATGCAGTCTGGTAAACTAATGAAGTAGGCGTATCGATACGCATAAGGCTGTATCGATACCCTATGCCTAGAAATGCATTTTTGGCTTTTAGAACAACCAAAGGCTCGACTTTAACACCTCCTAAATGAATACAATTGATGAATGAGCAGATCTAAGCATATTTTAAAAGAAGCATACTCCCCTAGCTATAAGCATGGTTTCTATCAAGATCAACAACACATAAACATGCACTTTCACAAATTCAAGCAATTTTAACCTAAAAAAGAGTCCTAAAGGGTGAAGGTAAGCTAGTTAGACCTAACTCTCTCCTAAGGGACAAAAATCGCTCTTTGTCTAGAGGTTTGGTAAAAATGTTCGCTAGTTGGTTTAAGGTGTCAACATACTCTATAACAACATCTTGCTTAAGGACATGATCTCTAATGAAATGATGCCTTATTTCTATATGTTTGGTTCTAGAGTGTTGGATGGGATTTTTGGTTAAGCATATAGCACTAGTGTTATCACACTTAAGGGGTATGGTTTCAACTTTAACTCCATAATCTAAGAGTTGTTACTTCATCCAAAGGACTTGAGCACAACAACTCCCTAAGGATATGTACTCGGCTTCGGTGGTAGATAGAGCTACACTATTTTGTTTCTTAGAGAACCAAGATATGAGCATACTACCTAAGAATTAGCAAGTTCCCGAAGTACTTTTCCTATCAATTTTACATCTCTCATAATCCGCATCCGAATAAGTATGCATGTTGAAGGTTGAGTCTCTAGGGTACCAAAGACCTAGACAATGAGTATCTCTAAGGTACCTAAATATTCTTTTAACGGCTATAAGGTGAGACTCTCTAGGACTAGCTTGAAACCTAGCACACAAGCAAACACTAAACAATATATTCGGTCTACTTGCAGTAAGGTAAAGCAAAGATCCCAATCATACAACGATAAAGCTTAGAGTCAACACACTTACCTCCTTCATCTTTGTCAAGCTATGTAGATGAGCTCATTGGTGTAGCTTGAGGCTTTGCTTGCTCCAAGCCAAACTTCTTGAGCATATCTTTCACGTACTTTGCTTGATTGATGAAGGTGTTATCCTTCCTTTGTTTGATTTGGAGTCCCAAAAAGAATGAGAGCTCCCCCATCATGCTCATCTCGAATTCACCTTGCATTAACTTAGCAAACTCTTTGCAATGACACTCATTAGTAGAACCAAAAATAATATCATCAACATATATTTGTACTACTAAGATGTCATTATATATATTTTTATGAAAAGTGTAGTGTCCACATTAACCTTTTCAAAATCTTTTTCAATTTAAAAGTTTGAAAACATTTCATACCAAGCTCTAGGAGTTTGTTTTAAACCATAAAGTTCTTTGGTTATGTAACACCCCAAATTTGGGCCTAGATGTTTAGAGTCTGAATCGGATCGATCTGGAAATTAGTTCGAATCTAAAAGGGAGTTTAGAGAACACCTAGTTCAGGATGCTTTAAAAATATGGAAAAACATCTAAAAATCCTCATTTAATATATAAAAGATAATGGTGAAATCAATTTTACAAAATAAGTTTTGGAAATATTACATTTCGGTGTAGTGACCAAATCGCGGTTTTTGCAAAGTTTAGTAGTGAATGTTTTGTAAAGGATTGAAACTTTGAATCTTTAAGGGGCTAATTTTACCAAAAGAGTTTCCATCAGATTTTTTCTTAATTTGGATGATTTAATTAATATTTTAATTAAGGAAAATAAAGGTGATTAAAATAGAAAATCACCTTTGACTTTTCATAACCACTTTTCACAAATTTTTCCTCATTTCATTTTCTCTCAAAATCCTTTCAACCAAACACTTTTTCTCCAGAAAATACACTTTGATTTCTACTTCATTTGATGAGATTTCAATCACTCTTTGATTCCTAATCAATTCCTCATCAAATCCACTTGATTTCTACATTGAATTTTCAAGAAAACTTGCCCAAATCAAGGAGAAATCATCCATTAGAGGTAAGCTTCGTTCTTATCCTCTAATGATCAGTTCTTTACTGAAATTCCCAAGTTATCAATCCTTTATTAATGATTTTTAATTGGTTTTAATGTTAGAAACAAGAAATCGACTTAAAACTCAAGATTTTGGAAGAGATCTTGAAGATTTTCGTGGTGATTGATTGAACTCTGTTTTGAGATGGTTTTCTAATGTATTTTGGATGTTAAATGATGTTATAAATGAGGTTTTATCAATCCAATCCCGAATAGGTTTGTTTTTCCTAGGTTTTGCTTGTTAAAATGATGGTTTTTGGGGAGATTTTGGTGTTCTGCTATAGCTGGAGGTATAAGGACGTGGTTGTGTTAGTTTTTGATGTTAATTGATGTTTAGAAACGATTAGAAGTGATGGATCTTGGATGGGCTTGGTTTTGGAAGAGTTTGGAGGTGATTTCGATAGTGTTTGGTAGCCGAAATGTGGATTTTGTGTAGAGCAGAGAGTTTAGATGTGTGGCTGATGATTTCAATGCATGATGATGCATTAATCCTCTGCTCTTATGTGTTTAAAACAGAGGAGACATCTTCGAACACCTTTGGAGTTGATATGGAAGCTTAGATAGCGTTTCGGCGAGCAAGTGAAACGTAATCGGTGAGTGCGTATGGTTATAGAAGTCCTTGAGGGACAAAGAAACAAGGTTTGGGGTTTTTGGAAAGGCTTGAAACACCTCCCTAAGTCCGGAAGTAAGTATTGGCTTGATTGCTCTCTTGAATGTGGTGGATGCCCCAAAAATGCTTTTACATGCTCATGGTTTTAGATTGATAAATTCCTACTATTTTTATGCATGAATTATAGCATGAGACGATGCTTGAAATGATTCCATAAATTAACATGTTGCATAGTTGAGATTTGAGCTTTTATGTTAAAGCATAGCAAATGTTATGATTTTGAAATGAGATGAGAATGTTGAGTTTTAATGCATGAAAAATAGTAGGTGAGATGTTGATTTGACATGACATATTGGCATGGATATTGAGATACTTATCGGATATAATTGATCGATCAATAGGATGAGAGTGCACTATAAACTAAAAATTCGTATGTGCTCTTTGGTTAAGCCAAAGGGAGAGAACCGATGATGGGCATTCCATTGGATAGGACTTGGTGAAATACCCAAGCTTTGTGGCGATGAGAGATTCCGCCATATGAGTATGGTGATGTGAGATTCCACCGAAAACTTTGTTGCTAGACGAGTGAGTACGGTGATGAGAGATGCAACCGGAAGTGTCTAGTGAGATGTCCGCATATCTGAGTAATAAAGAGATGTTAAATGCCAATATAAAATATGTTATGTTTTTTATTCACATGTACCTTTGATGAAATGGTTTATGCTATGAGAAATGCATATATGGTTTGTTTATGAAATGCTTTAGAGTACAAGCATGAATTTGGCTTTGCCATGAGTTTTGCATTGGTTTAAATGCATGAGATAAAATGAAGGTATATGTGGTTTCAATGAGAAATTGCTTTGAAAGGTTTCCAAGCATGAGATAGAATGAGCATGTGGTTTAAAAGCTTTTGAGAAAGTGTTTTCAAGATGTTCATTATTGTGTTGGTTTTCTTTAGAGCATGCCTCACTAAGGATTTGTGCTTACGCTCTCTCTTTTACCAATAATGCAGATAATTGAGGTGTTTTCGTGCAACAAGGAAGCTAAGTTCATCCAAGGAAGTCCAAGCTCATGTATGGTGAAGTTTTCACACACGTTAGTTTTGATAGATTGGCAATGGGAAACCAAGAATTGTATTTGGGAGATGAGTTAAACTCCCTAAGGTTGTGGCATGTTTGTTTTAGCTTGTTTGGATTGTAAATGACCTTAATTGTTTGATTTGAGGTTGGATTGCTCATTTTGGGTTTGTGATAGGAAGCATGCCTCTAGAATAATGAGATTTTATGTTTGATGCTATGATTGTGCTTGAATGTCCCAAATATGTTCCTTATATGTATGATGACTTGTTGGTGTGATTAGAGTCTTTGGGGCATGTTTGAGTTTGTATTTGAGTGAAAAACCAGCATTTGCTGCTAATTCTGGGCAGGGTGTATCGAAGCACCCTATGGTGTTTCGGAACGGGGGCTTGAAATGGCCTTGGCGTTTCGAAACGTAAAGGGTTGTTTCAATACATTTTAACTACTGGAATGATATGTTTCGGAACTGGTCTTGGTACATACCCGCGTACTGAAACGGTCAACACCGTTCTGATACGGCATTTCGGTACGGTGAGTAGGCGTTTCGAAACGGGTTACCGTTGGACCCAGATTTGAATTGTTTTGATGTTTGCATGCTTTACATTTTAGTCCTAAATGTTGAGATTGCAATTGCTTGAGCTTGAGATGTCTTTTTAAGTTGAAATTTGGCAGAGAAGCATGTAACATGACTCATTACATAATAGTAATGAGTAAAATCAATGATGTCCCTCTAATTTGCAGAAATTACATTTTGTTCCCTAATCTTGTGTGAAGTGCAATTGAGTCCCCATGTGTTATCTGATCGTTGTGCCTTTCTCAATCATGATTCGTGAGTACTCACTTAGAGTTAACAAGTATCTAGACAAGATTAAAAATAAAAAAGGGTTGTTAATCAAGGTCGACTTTCGGGTTGACTTTGGTTTTCCCCGTGTAATCTTCGTAGTTCGGGTCAAGCGTCTAGGTCGGGCTAAGGGGGTTATATTTGTTGGTATCAAAGCCAGGTTATCGAATAATTGGGGTTTGATATGTGGGTGATGTAAGTGTTTATGCATGGTGTGTTTTCTTTGTGAAAGGATGAGGTATGATTAGTGGTGTATGATTCAATTGAGATGTTTTTGTGATGCTATGCTATGTTTGGAGGGTGGTAGGGGATCCCATTGCCATATCAAAACTAATGAGAAGAATTTTTTTCGAAAATGATCTTGAGTAATTGGATTACTTACCTTATTGTGCCTAATTGTGTTTATTGCATTTTTGTCAGCGCATTGTTTTCTTTATAATGGGGCCACGTAGAGAGCTGAGAATCAATACTAGATCAACCGCTGGTAATGAGAATGCTGAGAATGCTGAGGATTTACCTCCTCCTCCCTCTGGTGTTGGGCCACCCGGTGGTGGTGGTGCTGGAGCTGGTAACGTTGGTGTTGGTGCTGGTGCTGGGGTCGCTGGACCCGAGGGTGCGCAGGGGCAAGCCGCTCCTGGCATGACCATGTTTATTCAGGCTATTGCTGGAGCTTTCCAGGCAGCAGTAGCTGGAGCTCATGGAGCTGCGCATCAGGACGATGCCAATGTGAGGTTGCCTTTTGAACGTCTTCACAGTCTAGGGGGACTGAGTTCAGAGGCTTATCTCCGAAAGGATCCGAGTCTTGGTTAGAGAGCACCTAGTTTGAAAAGTGTAAACTACTGCATGGGTCACTCTCGTTTCCCGTTTGTACAGATTTAGTCACCACTTTTGAAAAGTGTCAATAAGTGGTCATCTACGTTTTTGATGTGTAAAGACTTGGTTACTCCGACGTTATAGTCCGTTAATCCTCTAACGGATTGTTGATGTGGCGGAATTAATTAAATGGCAATATCCACGTGTATTCCCACGTGGATAATAACGTGGAACGTCGGTTTAAATTTCAAAAGATAATTGCATGTATTTCTCTCATGATTTCTTTGTCACTCTTTTCCCTTGACACACTGCAAAGAAATCAAAGACCCCAAATCTCTCAGATTTTTCAAGCAAATACCATATACTGATCAAATAAATCTGTCAACTAAAAGAGAAAGAAGAAAAATTTACCCTTTTCGACAACTTCACCATCTGTTTCAATGCTAAAATTCCTCCTCTCCAACACCTCATTGGTGGCTTTACTCATGATAACCAATACAACCCTTTGTAGCTTCCCAGCTTCCAGCCATTCTTTTTCAAAACAATTTCATTTCCAAAATGAAAATGATTAAATAAAGTGCTTTAAAAATTAAAATGTATCACATTTTCATTCAGTCTAATAAGAAACCGACGAATCCAAAAGGAAAACGGAAGATATCGTACCAGAAAGTTGGGCTGTTAAGTTGGAAATGAAGGATTTCTTCACTTTCGCAAAGCTTTCTTCCGGTTAAACCGCTCGATTGTAAAGAATGCTAAACAAAAACACAATCGATTAACCAAACCTTAAACCCTAAAATTATTTAAAAAAACCAGATGCATATATCGATTCATCTTTTACCTATTCACAGCATAGCCTGGAAAAATGAAAATTGGGCAAAATTCGTCAACAACTCCCCAAAAGGATCCAAAACGGCAGATTGAAAAAAAGGGAGAGGTATTGTTTGAGAAATCACATACCAAAAAACTCGCTCACGATTGATGATGATATCCCAAACCGATTCGATTTTTCCCCAGAAAGAACCCTAGAAGATTAAGCAAAGTGTTTTCAGATAGTGATTAACCCAAACGTCGTCTTTTGAAATTCAAACTGACGTTCCACGTTATTATCCACGTGGGAATACACGTGGATATTGCCATTTAATTAATTCCACCACATCAGCAATCCGTTAGGGGATTAACGGACTATAACGCCGGAGTGACCAAGTCTTTACACATCGAAAACGTAGATGACCACTTATTGGCATTTTTCAAAAGTGGTGACTAAATCTGTACCAACAGGAAACGAAAGTGACCCCTGCAGTAGTTTACCCTTTTTTTAATTATCTTATTTAATTGTTTTATTGTATGCTTACACAATTTTAAATTAAGCATATAATATGTATGCTAGAAAGAATTAATCATTAAATTGTTTTAATTAGGGCCTTTAGCCTAGGTCACTTAATTACATAATTAAATAGGAAATGTCATTGTAGCAAATAAGTGAATATTTGAAACAATATTAGAAGATTCAATATTGGTTAGTATCACAATGAAGATTGATGTTAACCAATGAATATTCTAATAAAGGTTTTAATTTTTCATTTTAACTTAGAAAATGGAAATAATTAAATAATTAGGTAAATTTAAAAATTAAAATAGGATTAATGATTAAATACATCTTAATTAGGAATGTTATTACTTTTGGGCTTGTTGAGAAAAGTGCCCAATATTATTTTGGGTGTTTTCTTTAAGCCAAAAAATTAATGACATTCATAGAAATTTAATCAAATTAATTAACGGAGCCTAATTAGGGTATACTTAAAAATGACAATACAATAATTAATCATGCATTAAACCTTTTGTGTTTAGGTACATTTTTCGAATATAAGTTGAAGTGTCCTAATACAACTGGATGTTTCATAATTATACTCGATCGAAATGTATTTTATTACAAAAGGATATTCTCATTCGGAATAAAATTCATTTTACAGTTAAAAGATTTAATTAAATCCAGATTAATGTTCAAAATGCCAAAATGCCATGTGTAATTAATAAGGTACCGATAACGGGTGTTCGTAGGGGTGCTAACCCTTCCCTACACGTAACCGACTCCCGAACCCGAATTTTTCAAAAAGAATCTCTGGTGCGTTTTTATAGTGTCCGGCCTACCAAAGTGGCCGGTGGCGACTCCAAAACGATTTTCAAGCAAATAAAGGGGATTTTGAATAAAAATGGAAAATTAATTAATTATAAGATAAAATTGGTCATAAACACTAATTTTCTGGATTTCAATCGTCGGGCTGTTTTTATTCCAAACAATAAAAGGCAGGTTTTCAAAAAACGGTCGCGACAATCATCATCATCACAAGATTCCTTCCTTGGAATAAGGTTTTCATCGAAAACAATATGTTTAGATTCCTCTACAACTAAAGTTCTTTTGTTAAACACACGATAAGCTTTAGAGTTTAAGGAGTAGCCTAGAAAAATAACTTCATCACTTTTTGCATCAAATTTACTTAAATTTTTTTTCCATTATTTAAAACAAAACACTTGAAACCAAAAGGTTAAAAATAGCTAATGTTAGGCTTTTTTATTTTAAAATCTCATAAGGAGTTTTCTTTAAAATATGCCTAATCATTACTCGGTTAATAATATAGCAAACAGTGTTAGTGGCTTCCGCCCAAAAATATTTAGGTAAATTATTTTCACAAAGCATGGTTCTATCCATTTCTTTTAAAGTCTTATTTTTCCTCTCAACTACCCCATTTTGTTGAGGAGTTCGAGGTGCCGAAAAATTGTGGCTAATACCATTTTCATTTAAAAACTCTTCAAAACCTAGATTTTAAAACTCGGTTTCATGATCACTTCTAATGTTAGAAATCTTAAGTTCAAGATCATTTTGAGTTATTTTTGAAAATGTGATGAAGTTTTCTAAAGCCTCATCCTTGGTGCTTAAAAAGAGAACCCAAGTATATCTAGGTAATCATCAAAAAGCACAAAGACATATGATTTTCCACCCAAGCTAGTAGTCCTAATTGGCCCAAATAGATTCATATGAACTAATTGTAAACATCTAATAGTAGAAACATCATTAATAGATTTAAAGGATGATTTATGTTGTTTACCCTTACAGCATGCATCACATATTTTATCATTTGAGAATTTAATCTTGGGTAAACCTCTAACTAGATTTAGAGAAACTAATTTTTCTAAAACACTAATGCTAGCATGTTCTAGTTACCTATGCCATAATCATGCATCATTTTTATTTTGAGCAACAAAACATGCATGAGATGGACGAATGTCATCTAGATGCACCATATATATGTTACCTATGTGATGACCAATGAGCATTATTTTATTTGATTTAATGTCAACAATTTTACATCCATTTTTATCAAATAAGACATTAAACCCTTTATCACACAATTGACTAATGCTCAATAAATTGTGTTTTAGACCATTAACATACAATACATTTTCAATGAGTATAGTAGAGTGATTACCTATAGAGCCAATATCTTTAATGTGGCCTTTGGAGTTGTCACCAAATGTCACTACTCCTCCACTTTTTGGCTTTAAATCCATGAATCGACTCTTGTCTCCAGTCATGTGCCTCGAGCATCCACTATCAAGGTACCATGAGTTTTGGCTTTGTGCTTTGGCCTTGTAGCAATGCTCCCCCTACAAACAAAGAGATTAAGCTTTGATTTTTGGTATCCAAATCATTTTGGGTCCACGAGTGTTAGCTCCCAGAAGCTTGGTTCCCTTAGAAATCCAAGGTGACATGACATCAACATTATTAGATTTGACAAGTTCCTTAGGAATCCATACATTTCTAATTCTTTTAGTTCTATTATGCATATAGGATCCACTTTGTTTGTAGTTATAGTTCTTTCTCTTAGGTTGGTTTGTTCTAGATGATTCACCTATTTCATTTTTCACATTACTAACACTCTTGAAAGACTTTTTTAGCTCATTAAGCTCATCACCTTTTTGTGTTCAATGTTACATTGAGAAATAAGATGATTTAAATCTACATTTTCATTTTGAAGATATTCAAGTTCATCTTGTAGACCTAAAATCTTTTTTTCTCAAATTTCAAGTTAGTTTGATAAAGTAAATCATTTTTAGCATTTAAATCCGAAATGATCTTTTTATTTTTTAAAATGGACTTCTTATATTTCTCAACTAACTCATCGTATACCTCTTGTAACTCATCACAAGCTTCATGCAATTCATCAAATGTAAAATCGAAAGTAGATAAGTTTGAGGTTACCATAGAAGAATCCTCTTCAAGAGCCATGAGGCAAAGGTTGGCCACTTCTTGTACCTCATCCTAGGATGATTCCTCATCACTCTAAGTAGCAAGCTTAGCTTTGAGCTTCTTCTTATTCTCAAAGCCCTTCTTCTTGAGTTGAGGACACTCGGAACGAATATGACCTGGTTTCTTGCACTCATAGAATATGATCGGATCATTTTCTTCTTCTTTGTTTTTGGTCTTGAAGTCTATCTTTCTTTGAAACTTCCTACCCTGGTTGGACCTCATTAACCGTGAGAATCTCTTGGCTATCATAGCCAATTCTTCAAAATCTTCCTCCTCCCTAGAAGTGCTCTCCTCATGTAGAGAAGCTTTAAGAGTCACTCCTAGTTTCTTTTTCTTGTTTACCTCAAGTTTCTCCACTCTTCTTTCTTCTTTCTTCTTTCTTCCTTTCATATTCCCTTACTTGCTTCTCCTTAGCACTTTCGATGGAAGAAACTTTGGAGTAGATATCGGGACCAAAAGAGCAAAATAGCATGTGAAGAGCCTTGTCATTGATTTGAAGCTTCTTTCTATCATCTTCACTCATTTCATTTTTCCTTTTTGGCACTAGTCTTCCTTCATCGTCTCTTTTCATCGGAATAATGAGACCATCCTCTATAGCATCCCAAACAAGATAATCACTAGACTTTATGAAGAGACGCATCAGGTTCTTCCAAAAAGAGTAGTTGTCACCGTTGGAGAAAGGCGGTTTGGTGATAGATTAAGACTCGTACATGCTAGAGCCGGAGGTAGATGCCATGACTTGTGTTGTAGATGATCACACTTTTCCTAGAATCTCCCCTTCTAGTTGTTAATCCTTCAAAGATATAGGCTCTGATACCAATTGTTTAGTGGATCAAGGGATTAATCAAAGCCAAGAGGGGGTGAATTGGGTTTTTAAAATTTTGGAGTGAAAGTGGAATGACTAAAATATTTAGAGTGGTTCAAGTTCCAAAATAAACTCTACATCCACTACCTTAGCTACCACTAAGGATTTTCCAACAATTCACTAATTGCTCTTCCCCTTTTTAGGCTTATGAGGTAACCTTTACGATACTGGTCAAATTTTCTACCCAAAATTTGACCAAACCCTCACTAGGATACAAAGAAGAATTTTTAGACAAGTAGAATATCTCTCAATACAAATTTGCCCCTTTTAATACAAGCACTCAACCCAAATTGGAATACAAGATTGGAATTACACACAACACAATTTGGGATTTTACAAGAATGAGAAATTAGGCACTTTGAGCTTGAATTTTTGTATAGATGTTTCTCTTGGATGCAATGGTTGTTGCTGGTCTTCAATAAGCTTGATTTTATACATTCTCCATTAATTCTAGTTGTTTGGGTGGTTAGGGTATTGATTATAGCCGTTTGGACCCTCTCTTTCCACCATAAATGCACTTTTGCAGCCTACCGTATCAGTACACGGGAAGGCGTATCGATACTTGTCTCAAAAAAGAAAGAGTCGTTGCAAAATTACAAGAGGGGCATATTAATACACGTGTAGGCACATCGGTATGGGATAGGGATCCGTTTCGATACGAATAGAAGCGTATCGATGCAATTTTTACTTAAAGCTCACTAGAGGAATCCGTATCGATACGGGAAAAAGCATATTGATACGGGTTAACCAACTCTTTAAAATTTTGTTACCTACAAACTGGCACCAACGATCAAAAACATTTAAGGTTCTAAAATTTAAAATTACTTTAAATCCATATCGATACGGGAGACATTGTATCGGTACACCATTCAAACTCAGTATGATTTTATTAGAGAGAGTGTATCGATACATATACAATCTTTTTCGATACCCTGTTTCGATACGGTAAGGGGCGTATCGAAACACATTTCTCCAGTGGCCAAGTTAGCAAAAAAGGTATCGATACGGCAAGGAGCGTATTGATACACATAGACGATTTTCAATAGTTTGGCACTGGAACACTTTGAAAATATTTTAGAGTTTGAGTTTTTCAAACTAGAGTAAAGCCTTGTTGATTTGAAACCTTTTGGGGGACTTAAAA
This sequence comes from Hibiscus tridactylites, assembly GCA_958450335.1. Taxonomy (NCBI): domain Eukaryota; kingdom Viridiplantae; phylum Streptophyta; class Magnoliopsida; order Malvales; family Malvaceae; genus Hibiscus; species Hibiscus tridactylites. The sequence goes on from OY288290.1 coordinate 52,200,342, forward strand.
ATCTATTTTAAGTTTTTCAATTTAATCCTTAAAACACATTGTTATATCAAAATTAAACATAGATTTTACAAGGTTGCACCTTAGCCATATGTTTGTTGTGTAACAAACCCTTAAATGGGTCTGTAACATGAAATAATTATGAAATTACCAAGGAGAGAGATATATAGAAAGAGAGAGGGATGAGTACCTTGAGCTTAATATATTCTTCCTTAGCAAGAGCTGGAATTGTATGCAATTTTCTTGTTTTGTTTCTCAACAAGAGTTAGAACTTGAGGGGTCATCGACAGCCATATTTCGTTCTTCAACAAGTTCTTTCTTCCCTCCCTTTTTTACTCTTGATATGGATTCTTTATCCAATATTTTTAACTCCATTTAATTAATTCATGCCATTAATATTTAGGGTTTCCAATAATAACTTTATTTTAAATTTAAAGTTTCAGATAAATTAATTTAATTCTAAATTCGATTTAATTAGAGTTATAATTTAAGTTTAATATTTAAAAACATAACCAACATGGATGATCCAAGTGGTAAGCAGAGCCTTGTGTATGCAGAAACTTCTAATGAGGGTTTTGGTGTGATGCGGGTCGATCTGGATTAGTCAGAAAAAGCCTTGGGAACCAGGAGGGCAACCAAAAAAATATTTAAAAGCATACTTGAAACTAATAAAACCTTGATAAGCTTTTGAGTATTTAGAAACAATACATTATAGTCTCAAAATCGGTGTAATGGTCTAAATTAAATCGTAATAGAAATAACTCGTTTCAGGATTAATCTAAGGAAAATTCTATAGCGCTCGACAAGCTTCGATAAGTACCACTAACGGCGAGCACCGATAGTTTAATTTATAAAGATTTAAAATCTAAAGTACTCATCGCATAATTATAATTTTTTAAAAATTAAAACTGTAATTTAATTAAAATATATTTTTTATTTTTAATTTTATATTTGTAACCCCCTCGACCCGGCCTAGCCGATAGATCAAACCGTACAGGTCACATGGGGAATATTGAAGCAAACCGAGAAAGTTTACCTCAATAAATGACCTTTTTTTTTCTTTTTATCTTATCTAGAAGCAAGTTACATTCCTAAGTGATTAACAAGCAGCGGATTGAAAGACAACACGAGCATTCCTTGATTAATACCAATTTTGGGTTTAGGGACCATTTCATAAATTTGTCAATTTGTAAGGGTTATTACAAAATTCGGATTACCATCCGTTAATTAAGTTTATTACATGCTTCTCTATAAAAACTCAGCTCAAGATGACCACTAGAACTCATTTAATTGCATACATGACTAACATGGACCAAAACGCATAGATACAGAAACTCAGAATATTCCAAAAACTAAAATAACATTAACTCATTTCGGAACAGCGTGCCCATATCGGAATGGGCGTATCGAAACAATAATACCCGTTACGAAATGCGGGATCGTTTTGAAACCATCTTAGACCCGTTTTGGAACAAGGTTTCACAGAGAAAAAATGTATCGAAACATGCCTCTATTTTTCGAAACCCCAAAGCATTTTCAAGTCCCCATTTCAAAACGACCGAGGATGTTTCGAAACACCTGGGCCTGAAACACTTAAATTTGTTGGTTAACACAATTTTAATCAACCGATACTAATACGACATATACACAAAAATGCTTGCAACTCAAATACATCTCAACAAACAAGAGTACATGGCAAGGACATCATCGAAGCATTACTAGCAACATCTAAAGGCATGTTTCCTAAGAAATTCAAGCACCAAAAGGTCAATTCTCAAATCCAAGCATAAACCAACTCTCAAAGGCCACTTACATACTCATATATGCATATCAAACTTGCACCAAACCAGAAAAATACCAAACAACCAACATTTATAGTATTGGACACCCCCATTGCCTTTATTACACTAGTCCAAAATCAAAACATACCTTCAATCAAAGTCTTTCACCGATCCCTTGCAAGTGCTGCCTCCAAAGCTTGAATTTATTGCATTGATGGAAAAAAATAGCGTAAGCACAAAATTTTTAGTGAGGAAAGCTCAAAACCAAAAAGACTATCAATGCAACAAAATTGTTTACACTCTTTTGAATACCATCATGCCTCCTTTGAAAAATCATGCACTTTATCATTAAAATCAGCATGCTAAACACCATGCAACATGAATCACATAATTTCCAGCAATTAAACCATTGCTACTCAAACATCAAGCCTTCCAAGCATAAACAACATTATATTAAGCTTAAGGTAAAACATGCATTTTTCATAATATGCATCATCAATATTTCTATATCATTTTATTCCATTATATTGGTTCACAAGTGATAAACCACATTCTCAAAAACATATCGGATACACGGATTACCAAGGGTTGTCCCATACCCTTCATACACTCTACCGACATCTCAAGGCTTACACACGGGAGCAACCCTCCATCATTGTAACTGTAACACCCACAGTTTTTGAGTTTAAAAAAAAAGAGAGGAAGAAAACGAAATAATTGAAGTGAGGTGCTGCCAAGGGGTTTCGAACCTGTGCCCCTTGGCCTTGTGAGACAAAGGCCTAACCATCAGAGCCACATGTATTTCTGGTTTTGTTTTACCCGATTTAAATTTTATATTATATGTTACGGTTATACCAAAATAATTTAAGTTAGATCTAACTCCTCAACTACCCCTTTGATGGTCACCTACTTCGAGACTTGAACCAAAGAGGGTTCCAGACTCTTTCTCTGCAACCAGACCATGCTATCGCCTGATCTCCACACCGCCGTTCGACATGCGCCACCGCCAACACCGACGAACGCGCCACGCCGCTCTGAGTTTGCTACCGTTGGTCACGCGCGCTCCCGTGCCGCCGTTCGCAGTTAAAACTGAGCCAAAAGTTTAGCGAGTTTGGCCTCTGCTCTCCCTCTTTTCCGGCCGTGCCGTCGTCGTTTCGCCTCGTCGTCGGTACGGCCGAGCTCCCCACACCGAGTAGTGTAAAACCCAGGCGCTCCCTTGTCCGATCGACGCCGGCAAAGCCACCATCGGAGCTATGTAAGTTCTGGCGAACTTTTATTTTTTTCGCAAGGATTTTCGGTTCATTTCTGGCTTGTTTTGCGTTGATAAGGTATGGGTTGAAACCATGGTTGACTGGTCTACAATTTTTTGGTAGGATCGCGGCTATTGGCGGCTCCAACGACCTCCGGCGACCATTTCCGGCGATCTGAAAATTTGGGTAGGTAAACCGATCTGAATCAGTTTAAACCGGCCTGAACCGGCTAGACCGGTTAAACTGATCGGCCCATGACCCAGACCCAAACCGAACCACCCTAGATTGAACTGGCCCAACCCAATTTGAGCCCAAACCCGTTTGCCCGACCCGCCTGCCCGTCCGAAAAACCGAACCGAGTCAACCCGAGTCAGCCGAGTCAACTCGCCCGAGTCAGCTGAGTCAACTCATCCGAGTCAGCCCGAGTCAACTCAGTTGACCCTTACCAGTTGACTGCTGACGTCAGCGATGACTTGCTGACATCAGCGTTGACTCTGACCCTGTTGACCGTTGACCTGCTGACGTCAGCGTTGACTTTGACCGTTGACCAAAAAGTCAAAAATTTTCGAAAAGGCTCTATTGTATGTTTTTCGACATCCCGAGTCCGATTTTGAAGCATGTTTTGCAAAATTCTGACCCGAAGGCCTCCGAATCTGACCTTGAACCCGAGAGTGCTTATGTATTTAATTAATTGGTTAAGTGCTTTGTGGATGAGGTCTGATCTTGGGATTTGTGTAATTGAAGGTACTCATAGTTCCTGGAATACGAATTGTTGAGGGATGTCAAATCCGGGTTCAAGGGTGTTCGAATGCCGTTCTCAGACCGATCGTTGTAGCTCGGAGCCAAGGTAATACATTACTACCTTCTGCATGCTTTCAAAACTTGTTGGTACTCGATTAATGCTTGCACAACCATGATTGAGCATATGGTTAATTTCGCTAATGTCGATCAATTAAGAAATAAGAATATTATTGACCAAGGTATATATTCGATTAAGAGGTTTGATAAATCGAAAAGATTTCTGAGTTCAATAAGCGATTAACAAAAACGGTTGATCTCTAAATCTGATTGTGTTGGCTAATGAATTACGAAAATGCCCTGATGTATGAAAATGACTAAAATACCCTTATCAATGAAGTGGTCTAAGAATTTACACTAGATCTGGTATATCAACTAATTCTTCTGAAAATCTTGAACTGGCTTGGGAAGTTATCGTAACGAGGCTTCACCTTTGAGATTGTAAATTGCTCAGATTCGAGGCTTCACCTTTGAGATTGTAAATTGCTCAGATTCTATTTGAAATGGAATAAATCTCTAAAGACATTTGCGAGAAAATATTTGTATGTTTGAATTAGTCAAAGTTGCGTAAATTGCTGAATCGTTTGAAATGACAAAAATGTTTGGAAATACTAATAATGCTGAACTGATCAGAATATCCATAATGACAAAAAGAATAATCTAACCTCGACAGCAAGTGCCAAATTGATCAAAATGATGGTTCTACCCTCGAGAACTTAAATGAAAGAATAGTTGGAAGGACTGAAAGACTCTGAACAATCGTAACACCTTCGAGCATCAAATTGTCTGAAATACCCTCGGATATTATAATGATTGAGGATATTTCTAAGACATGGAATTGAGAACTCCAAATAAGGTCAACCATGTAATGACTCAAACAAGAAGTGGTAATATACGACCCGTGTCTGTTGGTCGTTTATGATACTAAGAGGATATTGGAGGAATACCATAAAAAGGCGTACAATTTATTGGGAGAAAGTACAGATCTAATAGTAAGAGAGATCTGTTCTTATAAGGTACATTCGATGTTTTGGAATGAGTTCAAGTGCAATGCACATGTTTGAATACTTGGAAAATACCATCTGAATATATGCTCGATTTCTAGAATAAGTTCAGTGGACGATTGGTGAATGTGAACTATTGTTGTTATGCTCCGTAGTTAGTTCTGAGAAATGAATGGTTGAAGTGTACCTATCCGGTGAGATATTAAACACGGTGTTAATGGGTTTCGATTAGTTCAAAGGGGCTCGGAAACTTGACGAGCAACTAGAGTCATAAATTCTGTAAATCACCGTTTATACCTTGTTGGTTCAAATTACTAGTTTACCCCCCCTCGAAGGTCAAAATGACCTTAATACCCTCACAGGTTGTAACATTTAATTCTGCTCGCGTTATATCTACAATTTCGATGATTCTGATGCATCAACTTCCGATGTTGATTTCGACCCGTCTTATTGAACTCCCCTGTTCGTAGGGACCTCGTTCTGAAATCAGTCAAAAATTGACAAATGTCATCTTTCTGATATTTATCAAGTACGGCCATAAAGCGCGTACCATGTATCTGTAAATAATTTCTGTTCTAAACCAAGTTCATATGCTTAAAATTTAGAAGTATGATACTGTAATACGAAAGGAAAGAAATTCTCTGATTTTGACCTCTGATATAAAAAAATATATCTGATATCTGACATTTGAATACGAAATAATAATAATAATAATAATAATAATAATAATAATAATAATAATAATAATAATAATAATATAAATTTGATATCCGTCTTCTGGTATAGAAATAGGTTTGATATCTATTTTCTGTAATATTGTCTTCTAAATATAAACTGAAATCATCTGGAGTATATTATCTGGGATATGAATGATGATTTGTAGGCTCAGCGCTGGTAAGTCCTTCTGGACCTAAGCTCCTACGCCCAATGGGCCTAGGGTAAGTCTTTCTGTGAAGCTCCTATGCCCACGGGCTTAGGGTAAGTCTTTCTGGACCTAAGGCACCCCCTTAGGTAGGCTCTTACGCCTCAGGCCTAGGGTAAGACCTTCTGTATGCAGTTCAGGGCGAATTGCTATTTAGAGTTCGGTTGAGGGTAGTTAAGTTAATTAATAGAACTTTCTGACCTCTTCTGAAACATACCTCACTAAATTAATGTATCAATGTTGAACCCTCAGTAAACTTACATTTCGCACTTAATGGACCACTCTGAACTCCTTGATTCGACTTTTGAAATCTGAATCTCTTTGGAATCTCTGGCCTTAGACCACCTCTTACGGTTCAGATGATCAAATAAAGGACAGCTCTGTGACCTCCTAATAATGTTTCACTGAATTATCGAATTGTAATTTGAGCTTACTGTTGCTTAAATTCTTCATGACAATGTTAAGTTTCCATATACCTACTTGCACCTTTAGCATCTCCTGGTAGTTTGTATTACTGAGCTTTCCGAAGCTCACGTTGTTTTTACCATCACAGGTTAGAAGATCGACTTTGTCGCAGCTGTCAACGTCGGTATGAGAGTTTCTTTGGCTTGCTTGCGGAGTATGGTATCTGTATAATTGGGGGGGCATGTATGTCACGTTTTTATTTATATTCAGATTTGAAACTTGTATTAATAATTTGTATCAGAGTTTTGTTTCATTGTCTAAACGTTTTTTTTCTGAATTTGTATTTTAAGTCAAAACTTGATTTTTAGGATTTCAAATGGTTCAGCAAATTTTGTTTATTTGAAATTTTATCGTGAGTCGCTCCGGTGACCCTAATGTGACTTCCTAGGATCCGTATTAACGCATAGGCGGGTCTAGGGGGTTACAGTAACACCCGTGGTGGAGTATTCGGTACAATTACAACCCCTCAACACCACACATCGGTAGATGTATAGCCCACTAACGAGAGACGAGACACACACAAGGTTTGCACCCGGGAGCAACCCTCAACCGTTGCAACCTTAAACAATCCTCAATCGTTAGGGTACTTGGATGGAGTTTTCAATACAATCACAACCCCTCAACATCCAAGGCGACTTGTTTATAGTGCACTCAATCCTATAGTCGACTAACTATATTCGATTTCATTTATAAAACACTTTATACAACATCATTTGCCAATATAATCCATATTTCAAACATACCTCATTGTTTTCCAAAGCATTCAATATAAGCCATATCACAAGCATTAAATCATGCTTCAAACCTCATGCATCAACACATGCATACAAGGATCACATACCTAGTGCATCCTTAAACCATATGGCATCATCAAACACATTTCATAAACTCAAAACATGCTTTAAAACAGTAGGTTAACACAATTAAATCAAATGCATACAAAATCTCACAATACCACAATCCAAGAGAGAAATTCACTTTACTTACTTCCAAACTTAGTAAAGTGTTTCAAGCTCTTACTTAGTTCCCAAAACCTCTTTTATGAAGTTTCAAAGCAGTAAATATCATTTCCACTCACCGACTTGCGAAATAACACTTGCCGACGCAACACTCAACCGTCCGAAGCCTGCAAAACCACTTCGTTAGATTCAGGTACACTATCTCATGTTTTCAACATATTAAAACAAAGGTTCAATGCATCAGAATGCATCCAAAACACCAACACTAAAAAGAAAACCCGCTGCCCTGCTTTAAAGCACCAACTTACCCATCCGAAACAACTGAAAACTCAATCAACTGATCTCTAAACTCAGCCCAGCCATCAACCAACACATCCAACACATTTTTAGCATAAATCAACTTCCAAAAGAAACCTAAAACCACTCTTATACCTCCAGCAACTCAAATCTCACATTACACCCCGAAAACCCAATCAAAAACACCTTAAAAACCAATGATCTCAAGGATTTCAAGATTACTGTGATTAAGACTTCATTTCAACATCATAAACCTTTCAAAACTCATTTAGAAATCATCTCAAACAAACCAAATCAACACAAATCCGAAAATCACATTTAAATCATCTTTTCATAAGATTTCATCATTTAATCAAAACCTCAATCAAAACATGAATAAAGAGCCAAATATCTTTGAAATTTCATTAAAGAACCTTGATTATAGGGTTAACACGAAATTTACCTCCAACCATTGCTTCTCTTCTAATTTGGCAAGTTTGCTTTCAAGAAACTTGAAGAGATTTGAGAGAAATCACAAGAGAGAAGTTGAAAAGCAACAGAGACAATGAGAGTAAAAGAAAGCTGGAAATTGAGAGAAAATGGAGAGTGTTTGGCTGAAGAGAAATGAAGAAAAATGAAATGATCGTCAAATTTTCCTTAACCAACTTAACTACCTTTTGAATAAATCAATAAAAGAAATTTTAATTATTTAACAAACCATTTAAAACACATGTCAAATTAGAGAAAATGCTTAATTTCCAAA